>BLSH010448722.1:33273-80367 GCA_018402905.1 Glandirana rugosa | reverse complement strand
AACCCCCCCCCCCCCTAAATTACCCAATTTTTTAAAGCAGACACCCCAAGCTATTTGCTGATAGGCATGTTGAGTATTTTGCAGATCTCGCTTTTTGTCACAAAGTTTTGAAAATTGAAAAAAGAAAAAAAAAATCCTTTTTTTCTTCATTTTCCAAAACAAATGAGAGCTGCAAAATGCTCACCATGCCAACAAATACCTTGGGGTGTCTACTTTCCAAAATTTGGTCATATAACCATGGCATTTTCAAGCAATATATCATTTAGTGACAACTTTTCACAAAAAAAATTTCTCTTTTCTCAAAACTTGTGACAAAATATAAAATATTCCATGGACTCAACATGCCTCTCAGCAAAAAGCTTGAGGTGTCTACTTTCCAAAAAGGGGTAATTTGTGGGGGGGGGGGGTGAACTGTCCTGGCATTTATGCTCAACATCAGCCACTCTTCTAACCACCAAGTCCTTTCTGACACATGAAAAAATATATTTTTCTTTGCTAGAAAATTACTTTTCCCTGCCTGTATTCTCAGGTTCCCCGGTGGGACAGGAGAGCCCGAGAAAACCATGGAAGACGGCGGGAGGGGGGATGTGCCCTCCCACTGCTTGTAAAAGTAGTCCAGCGGCTAATTAGCCACTAGGATTGCTTTTATATGAAAGCTGACCGCCGGTTGAAAAGAACGATACCAAGATGATACGCATACCTGCAGGCATCATTTTCCTATAACTACGCAAAATCCAGTTACATACCAGTACGTCGCTGGTACTTGTTTGGCATATATTATAATGTTCTTTTTTTTCACGGAGCCTGTGAATGAAAAAAGAGAATCAATCAATTGGTGGTAGGTATGCCCACCATTAAAAAACCTCCCTGCATCCACCCACTTGTAATGATGGCACCATTCGAAAAATATATGCTGAAGCATAGGGGCAATCCACCCCTTTGTTCACCCCTGCCCCTATGCTTTGGCATATATGCTATTTTTTTAACTGTGGTGGTGAAATCACCTCCTACAGTGCTGGAGTCACTGATTTACGTATCATGGGAGTAAACGCTGTTGCTGTCAGGATAAATAAATCAGTGATGCAGCTGAATGGTGTACCTGAAAAGCAAATAATGATTAACAATAAAACACAGTAAAATGTAACGTATAAAAAAAAATGACATACCTGCAAAGAAAACACGATAAACACAATAACAATAAAACTGTTACGTATCTGGAGTATGAGCCTGATGGTAGGGAGAGGCCTCTCATACAGCTCCGGCTCGCAGACTGCTGGGAGTGATACAGCAGGCATGGAAGCACGGTGGGGTAAGAGTGCCGATAGTCAGTTCAGGACAGCGGAGCTGGATAATGCGGCAGACTGGCTTGACAGCAGAGCAGGATGCTGGAACAGACTGGCTGGACAGCAGAGCAGGATGCTGGAACAGACTGGCTGGACAGCAGAGCAGGATGCTGGAACAGACTGGCTGGACAGCAGTGCAGGATCAGGCAGGCCGGGTCAGCAATGTTCAGGCGGATCAGCAGGCAGAAGGAGTAGGCAAAAGGAAGGTCAAAAAGGCAAGCCGAGGTCAGGGCGGGCAGAGATCAGATACTGGTAAAGAGCAAGCTGGGTCAAGGTCACAGATGGCAGGAAGCAGGGTTTCAAGAGTCACAGAAGCTGCAGACCAAACAGCAATGTGTTAGTGCAGCAGCTTTTTAAATAGCCTGTTTGGCACCAGTGTTAGTGGCGGGTGTGCGCCTTGATGCACGGGTGCGCATGCGCATTGGTGCGCCAGTGCGCATGCGCGTGCGCTGTGACAGCCCGATCGTACCAGCGGGCTTCCTGACAAAAACATTACAGCCAAGCATAAAATACAGTAACAATAAAGCGAGAATAGAGAGAGAACAATAAAGAAAAACAAGAAAATGACAACTATTTTTGTTCTTTTTATTTTATATTTTTTGTTGTTTTAAAACTTTTTTGTACACTTTTATTTTTAACTGTAACTAAAGGTTTCAGGTTTGGGTCTCTCAAAATGCGGTGGCATCTTTGGAGACCCTGTGAAAGTGTGTCCTATGTCTGTGTCGGGCTGTACCCTTAGCTAATACTCCAGTAGTGTGCTAGTGAATAAAACATTCACTGATGCAGAGACCAGGTTGGTCAGGACAGGAGGGACAATAAAAGCGCGTGTCACGCCTGTATCCACATCATCTGCAGACACATCTTTTTTGGGGTGTTCTTTGGCCTGAGGTACCACGGAGGACTTCTGGGAAGTGCCTCTCATGCAGCCGGCTCACTGCATTTACATTGTGAAGTTGGGGCACAGCACCGTCTGGAAACAGTAGGGCTGTGACGATCTCTTCCTGGAATTTAAGGAAGTATCCAGTCCATCCTGACGCTTTGAAAAAGGTATACAGACACTTTTTTGTACCAGCATCTGGCCTTGCGGGCAACTAATACGGTGCCAATACCTGGTCGTTGAGGTCCAACCCTCCCATATTCAGGTTGCATTCGTGGACACAGGGGCTTCTCCAAATCCCCAGTCGCCATTGGAATTTGGTCATATCTGTGTGAATGGAGGACAGAACGGAAATATTTTGGTTGTCCCTCCACTTCACCACTAGCAAATTATTACATCTCAAGCAGGCTCTCTCCCCCTGTCTAAGATGGTATTCTACAAACTGTTGGGAAGCCCGGGCGATTAGATCGCACAGTGCCATGTGCGCCAATTCCAGAATCAAACAAGTGACTAAAAAGTGGTGCGCTTGTGTAATAATTGTCCACGTACAAGTGGTACCCCTGTCCGAATCAGGGTGACACCAAGTCCCAAACAATCTTGCCAGCGCTCCCTGTGCAGTCTGGGCAGTTGGGAGCCCCACGTGACTATCTTTTCCCTCGTCAACCATAAAACTATATGTATAGCCTGTGGACCTGTCACAGAGCTTATACATCTTGACCCCATATCTGGCACGCTTGCTACGGAGAAACTGAAAGCAAGACCGCCTGAAAATGTAATCAGGGACAACTTGATCGGGAATAAACAAGGCTGCAAATTGTTGGTTGAAGAGGTTTACGAGGGGCCAAATTTTGTGGAGCCAATCGTATTCAGGGCCACCCCGAGGATGACAGAGTTAATTGTCATTGAAATGTATGAACCACAAGAGCTGCTCATATCACTTCCTGGCCATGGAAGCAGAGAACACGGGCATATAATGAATTGGGTCAGTGGACCAATATGAACGCAACTCAGATTTTTTACATATGCCCATGAGGAGGGAAAGGCCCAGAAAGGTCTTAAATTTGGAAACCTTAATAGGTTTCCATTCTGTGGCAAGTGTCAAATGGGGATTAGCGGCGATGAATTGACCAGCATACAAATTACTTTGGTCCACAATAGATCTATAGAGATCTTCCGTGAAAAAACGTGAATAAAAATCAAGGGCCGTAAAATCAACTGTTTCCACCTGAATTCCGGGTTTGCCAGTGAATGGGGAAAGTACGGGCACTGCAGAAGTGGTGGGTTGCCAATTGGGGTTACTAGTGTATGTCTGATTGGACATTTTAGCCTCTAAATGTATCAGTATACTACTGTGACTCACAGGCAAAAGAGCGCACCTGGTTATCAGAGCCAGCTTCAATCGCTACCAAAATAACTGTTGGTGTTCACAGGGATCGGGCGTGACTCTGAGAACACTGCAGTTATGTGTTCTGTGTTTTTTAAGTGTCAGCAATATATTTGATACTGCACTTGGGTGGGCTGGGCTGGGCTGGGCAAAGGGGCTAAACGCAGGTGCTAGCAGGTATCTGGGCTGATCCCACTAACACCTCGTTTTTAGGAACACTAAAGTACTGGGGAAGCTAGTATAGATCTGATCAGATCACAGATATTGATCCGTACAGATATTATACTAGTAACGGACCTATCTAGGGTGTGTGTGTGCGTGTTAGAGTACCTCACTAATCAGACCCTGCCTGGTATGTACGCTGACCCTAACTCACGCTAAAACGTAACTGATGTCACCCGCCAGGTGATCAGGGGGTTAAACCTTTATTAGGTATATACTGCGGGTACCCTGACTAAGTAAAAAACTAGCCTAACTAGCATCACCTGTGACACTAATACAGTGATCACTGGTGACAGATGGCGATCAAGGGGTTAAAACCTTTATTAGAGGAGTCAATGGGAGGTATCTATACTTACCTGGGCCTACCACTACCTAACACTAACTACCCTAAGGCGATTTAGTGTCACAAGTGACACTAGTGCAGTGATCAGTGAAAAATCTGAACACTACACTAAGTGACACAGTGACAGGGGGTGAAAGGGTTAACTGGGGGGCGATCAGGGTGTAAAACTTTTATTAGTTATATACGGTGGGTACCCTGACGCTAAAACCTAACTGATGTCACTGCCGGGAGCGATCAGGGGGTTAAAACCTTTATTAGGTAGATACGGCGGGTTCCCTGACAAAATAAAAAACGAACCTAACTAACTGGCGTCACCTGTGACACTAATACAGTGATCACTGGTGACGGGGCGATCAATTGGTTAAAACCTTTATTGGGGTGTTAAGGGGGGGCACCTGGGTCTACTACTACCTACCACTACCTACCCTAAGTTGATTTAGTGTCACAAGTCATGCAAGTACAGTGATTAGGAAAAAATATTCACAGTGAATCAGTAACAGGAGTGAAGGGGTTAACTGGAGGGGGGGCGATCAAGGGGTTAATTATGTGCCTAACATGTACTGGTGTCAGTGTAGCATTGTGTACTCATGGTAAGATGTCCTCTCCTCTCAAGCTGGAACAGAAAAGGGCTCCACAACGGGAGATGACATCACTTCCTCTGCCTGTGTTTACATTACACAGGCAGAGAAGGCATTTCATTCGCCAGAACCGATTAGCAGGTCCAGACCAGAAATCATTGGTCTGGACCTGTAGATCTATCGGTTCTGTAGCGAATCTGATCGCCGTGGGCAGCTATGGCGATTCGCGCAGCAGTGCCAACCTACCGCCATATAATGACGGCGGCGGTCGGCAAGATTCGCGCAGCAGTGCCAACCTGCCACAATATAATGATGGCGACGGTCGGCAACTGGTTAAGCTTTGCAAATGCTGTGTAAAATCTTGTTGCAAGCAATATTCTTAAACAAGACAAAGGCCATGTCCCCAAGGCCAAATGTTTACGTTTATAACAGGAAAGACATTTTGGGGTTGATTTACTAAAGGCAAAAAGACTATGCACTTTGCAAAGTGCAGTTGCACTCTTTTTCCCTTTAGTAAATTAACCCCTTTGTTTTCACTTCTGTGACACCTAACCAATACAGTCGATGCAGATTCATAGAGCAATTGACCCCTAGTTCACAGACATTTCACTCAGAAACATGCAATCAGATGTGGTAAATTTATTTGTAACCTTCAGCTTATTTGCTGAAGGTTACATAGATTTATAAATCAAGATATGTCATTGCACATAACCACATATTATGGGAGTTTATTCTGTCTCTAGTTTAACTCTAACACAATGCTGTATACAGTACTTGTATATACAGTACCAATTTCACAAATATGCAACTTTGTTCATTCTAGTGACATTCTCTGGCAGAGAACTCAACCACAGTAAGGACTTTATATTGTCCCTAAAAGCAATGCAGGGTGATGGTATTGTAATAGTTACAAATTAATCTCAGAAACAAGACAATCTAATCAGCAAGACATGTTTTCCGGGCTTTAATTTCATGCTTGCTTAATGGAGGGGTTGGAGTAAGGAGATAAAAGCATTTCCACGAGTCTGGAAGCAATTATCCAGCAGAAATACACCATGCCAATCAGGTCCAAATTTGCATCAGCATCCCAGTAGACTTTAAAGATGGCTGTCCTAGGGAGGGCACATGTTATATTCTGCTAGGGCTGGAGAGGTACACCGTCCAAGACCTAAGAATGATATCATCAAGACACTAATGAATTAATTCAAAAAATAAAAAAATAAAGAAATATGTGTATAAAATATATATACACACAGTATCTCACAAAAGTGCAAAAGTGAGTACACCCCTCACATTTTTGGAAATATTTTATTCTATCTTTTCATGTGACAACACTGAAGAAATGACACTTTAAAGCAGTGAGTGTACAACTTGTATAACAGTGTAAATTTGCTGTCCCCTCAAAATAACTCAACACACAGCCATTAATGTCTAAACCGCTGGCAACAAAAGTGAGTACACCCCAAGTGAAAATGTCCAAATTTGGCCCAATTAGCCATTTGCCCTCCCCTTTGTCCTGTGACTCGTTTGTGTTACAAGGTCTGAGAATGGGGATCAGGTGTGTGTGTCACTGGAAGTTCAACATGCCACCTCATGGAAAAGAACTCTCTGAGGATCTGAAAAAAAGAATTGTTGCTCTACATAAAGATGGCCTAGGCTATAAGAAGATTGCCAAGACCCTGAAACTGAGATGCAGCACGGTTTACAGCGGTTTAACAGGACAGGTTCCACTCAGAACAGGCCTCGCCATGGTCGAACAAAGAAGTTGAGTGCATATGCTCAGCGTCATATCCAGAGGTTTTCTTTGGGAAATAGACGTATGAGTGCTGCCAGCATTGCTGCAGAGGTTGAAGGGGTCAGCCTGTCAGTACACAGACCATAAGCCGCACACTGCATCAAATTGGTCTGTATGGCTGTTGTCCCAGAAGGAGGCCTATTCTAAAGATGATCCACAAGAAAGCCTGCAGTTTGCTGAAGACAAGTAGACTAAGGGCATTGATTACTGGAACCATGTCCTGTGGTCTGATGAGACAAACTTATTTGGTTCAGATGGTGTCAAGCATGTATCACGTCAACCAGGTGAGGAGTACAAAGACAAGTGTGTCTTGCCTACAGTCAAGCATGGTGGTGAGAGTGTCATGGTCTGGGGCTTCATGAGTGCTGCTGGCACTGGGGAGCTACAGTTCATTGAGGGAACCATGAATGCCAACATGTACCATGACATACCATACTAAAGCATGTCTCCAGACCTAAACCCTATTGAGCATCTGTGGGGCATCCTCAAACGGAAGGTGGAGGAGTGCAAGGTCTCTAACATCCACCAGCTCTGTAATGTGGTCATGGAGGAGTGGAAGAGGACTCCAGTGGCAACCTGTGAAGCTCTGTGAACTCCATTCCCAAGAGGGTTAAGGCAGTGCTGGAAATTAGTGGCCACACAAAATATTGACACTTTGGGCCCAATTTGGACATTTTCACTTAGGGGTGTACTCACTTTTGTTGCCAGCGGTTTAGACATTAATGGCTGTGTGTTGAGTTATTTTGAGGGGACAGCAAATTTACACTGTTATACAAGCTGTGCACTCACTACTTTACATTGTAGCAAAGTGTCATTTCTTCAGTGTTGTTACATGAAAAGATATAATAAAATATTTACAAAAATGTGAGAGGTGTACTCACTTTTGTGAGATACTGTATATGGAAAGGGTATTTTGAAATAATGAGGTTAGTGTTCCAGAAATGATGGTTGTTATATATGTTAACCATTAACCATTATCCCATGATTAGGTAAGCAGGTACCACACACATTTAAAGATATTAACCACTTCAATACAGGACACTTATATCCCCTTGCTGCCCAGACCAATTTTCAGCTTTTAGTGCTCTCGCACTTTGAATGCCTCAGTCATGCTACACTGTACCCAAACAAAATGTTTATCATTTTTTCACACAAATAGAGCTTTCTTTTGGTGGTATTTAATCACCTCTGGGTTTTTTATTTTTTGCGACATAAGTGAAAAAATATCGAACATTTTGAAAAAAAAAAAAACACTTTTTTTTAGTTTCTATGATAACATTTTGCAAATAAGTCATTTTTGTTCATGAATTTGGGCCAAAACCTATACTGCTACCTATCATTGGTAGAAATAACCCAAATAAGTGTATATTATTTGGTTTGTGTGAAAGTTATAGAGTCTACAAGCTATGGTGCCAATCATTGATGATTAATCACACCTGATGTACTGGCAGCTTATCTCACTTGTTGAGGCCCTGACATGTCAGGAAAGTACCCCTCAAATGACCCCTTTTTGAAAAGCAGACAATCCGACGTATTTAGTAAGAGGCATGGTGAGTTTTTTAAAGTTGTAATTTTTTCCCACAATTCTTGAGAAAATGGAGAAATTATTATTTTTTTTTTTTACACAAAGAATTTTCATAACAAATAGTTATTTCTCACACACAGCATATGAATACTTCCAACTACACCCCAAATACATTCTGCTTCTCCTCCAGAGTATGGTAATACCACATGTGTGAGACTTTTTCACACCCTGGCCACATACAGAGGCCGAACATGCAGGGAGCACCATCAGGCGTTCTAGGAGCAGAAATTTTACATGTAATTTCTTAACGACCTATTACACTTTTGAAGGCCCTGGAGCACCAGGACAATGGAATTACCAATAAAATGACCCCCTTTTGGAAAGCAAACACCCCAATGTATATTCTATGAGGCATTATGAGTCTTTTGAAAGGTTCATTTTTTTTTCCCACAAGTCTTTGAAAAACGCGCAAAGAAAATGAAAATTTTTCAAATTTTTACACAAAGTGGTCAATTTATAAGATATTTCTAACACATAGCATGTACAGAGCAAAAATTACACCCAAAATGACATTCTGCTACTTATCCCGAATATGGAGAAACCACATGTGTGAGACTTTTACACAACCTGGCCACATACAGAGGTCCAACATGCAGGGAGCACCATCAGGCGTTCTAGGAGCATAAATTACACATAAAATATTCTAACAACCTATTACATTTTTGAAGTCCCTGGAGCACCAGAAGAGTGGAATTACACACAAAATGACCCCATTTTGGAAAGCAAACACCCCAACGTATATTTTATGAGGCTTCAGGAGTCTTTTGAATGGTTAATTTTTTTTCCACAAGTCTTTGAAAAACGCTAAAAGAAAATGAAAACTTTTTTATTTTTACACAAAGTGGTCAATTTATAAGATATTTCTAACACAGAGTATGTACATAGCAAAAATTACACCCCAAAATACATTCTGCTATTCGTCCCAAGTATGGCAATACCACATGTGTGAGACTTTCACACAGCCTGGCCACATAGAGAGGTACAACATTGAAGTAATACCTTCAGACATTCTAGGAGCATAAATTACACATCTAATTTCATTCCTACCTATCACACTTTTGAAGGTCCTGGAGCAACAGGACAGCAGAATTACCCACAAATTTACCCATTTTGGAAAGCAAACACCCCAATGTATATTTTATGAGGCATGGGCTGCAGATAGGTACTCGGCTAATCTGATGGGCTGCAGATAGGTACTCGGTACTCTGATGGTCTGGAGACTGGTAAAAGGTACTTGGGTACTCTGATGGGCAGGTAAAGGGTACTCAACTACTCTCATGTGCTGGTGACAGGTACCTGGGTACTCAGATGGTCTGGTGACAGGTACTCGGGTACTCAGATGGGCTGGTGACAAGTACTCAGATGGGCTGGTGACAGATACTCGGGTACTCAGATGGGCTAGTGACAGGTACTAGGGTACTCAGATGGGCTAGTGACAGGTGCTCAGATGGGCTGGTGACAGGTACTCTGATGGGCTGGTGACTGGTACTCGGGTACTCTGATGGGCTGGTGACAGGTACTCCGGTACTCTGATGGGCTGGTGACAGGTACTCTGATGGGTTAATGACAGGTACTCGGGTACTCAGATGGGCTAGTGACAGGTACTCACATGGGTTGGTGACAGGTACTCAGGTACTCAGATGGGCTGGTGACAAGTACTCAGGTACTCAGATGGGCTAGTGACAGGTACTCGGGTACTCAAATGGGTTGGTGACAGGTAGTCTGATGGGTTGGTGATAGGTACTCGGGTACTCTGATGGGTTGGTGACAGGTACTCGGGTACTCTGATGGGTTTGGGACAGGTACTCGGGTACTCTAATGGGTTGGTAACACGTACTTGGGTACTCTAATGGGTTGGTGACAGGTACTCGGGTACTCAGATGGACTGTGACAGGTACTCAGGTACTCAGATGGACTGTGACAGGTACTCGGGTACTCACATGGGCTGGTGACAGGTACTCAGATGGGCTGTGACAGGTACTCGGGTACTCAGATGAGCTGTGACCGGTACTTTGATGGGCTGTGACAGGTACTTTGATGGGCTATGACAGGTACTTTGATGGGCTGTTACAGGTACTTTGATGGGCTGTGACAGGTACTTTTATTAGGCTGGTGACAGATCCTCTTTATTACTGGGGGGAATCAGTGTGCTTGGCGTACACAGTAAGCGGTAACAAGCTGTTACCGCAATCTCCTTCTCACACATGATCGGTGTGTGAGGAGGAGAACTCGATAACAACTTGTTACCGCGGTTTGTTGACATTCTGGGACAGGCTGTGATTGGACACAGCCAGTCACGTGGTAAAGAGCCAATGTCAAGCCACAACCCCGCTGCCGTGAACGAGTTCAGGTCATGTGATAAAGAGCCAATTTCAGGGTGACAAGCCGCTGCCGTGAACGAGTTCAGTGCATGTGACAGGCTGTGATTGGACATAGCCAGTCACGTGGTAAAGAGCCATTTTCTATTGGCTCTTTACACTAATCGGGAATGGGTTATGTCCGAGGGACTTGCCTCATCCCCGATCACTGCCCTCAGGAGCTGCTAAAAACAGGCGGACGTCATGTGACGTCCACCCAGGATGGGAGAGCCACCTTGTCTGTGTCATTTTACAATACGCCAATAAGGAAGTGTTTAAAGATACTGTAGAGTATTTTCAAGCATTTTATAGCTATACATGTACAAGAGATCATTTAGAAAGTCAATTATCCTATCAATGTGTGTTTATGTTTCAGAAGCATTTGGGTTTATTTACTAAAGGCAAGTCCACTGTGCACTACAAGTGCACTTGGAAGTGTAGTCATTGTAGATCTGGGGGAAGATCTGAAATGAGGTGAAGCTCTGCTGATTTTATCATCCAATCATATGCAATCAAAAATTATGTTTTTTATTTTCCCTGCATGTCCCCCTCAGATCCACAGCAACTGCACTTCCAAGTGCACTTGTAGTGCACAGTGGATTTGCCTTTAGTAAATAAATCCCATTGATTCTATGTGTAGTTATCTATGCTCACCCTATTATGGGTCATATGTGCTCAATAAATACTTAGGCTCTGCTTCCTGCTACACATTGGTTGCTCTTTTAGTGCTACTACTCACGATGCAAACCTACGAGTCAGGGGCTCATTATAAACTGTGCATTCTCTCTGTGGCTGATGTCTCGGGGTACAGGAACAATAAGGCAGAAGTATGAACTGAGTTTATTCTAGTGGTAATCTACAAATATTTATAGTTTTAATGATCAATATTTTTATAAAGATTTTATATAGCGCCAACAGCTTGTGCAACACTTTACAATCTAAAGGCAGATATTACAGTTACAATACAATAAAATACAAGAGGGTTACAAGGGCCCTGCTCATAAGAACTTACTTACCAGAATAACAAAAAAAAATAAGTATGTAATAGAATCTCCATAAAATAACCTGAATTTTTCTATAGACATTAGTACTGTATTTTTCACAAGATCAACCATTAGGTTACTGACCTTTCTGGTGCTAGTAATCATTAAAGCCCAATTCCAGGAAAAAATGAAATTTAAATAATGCATTGTGCATAAATTGCCTTATTCCTGAGTCTTGATTCAGAAGACCCCTTCCTAAACCACCCTGCAGTGTAATGGATGACAGTTAGTTTCCTCTATATGGAAGATAATTTCCTGCCCTGGGGAACAGGCATTTGTTGCCTGCTCATTATCTTCTTGGACACTGGTCCCCTCACCACCCCTATGAGTTCTCTTGCCTCAGGAGCCTATGAGTAAGGACCTGACAGCTGCAGGTGTCACCTCCACCAATAGTAGTAGATGTCCACAGCATGCAGGTAGTGATGTGGATACCTAAAGAAAGACCCCCGTAAGTAAAGAGAAGAAAAGTGAAGGATTGTTATGTGACCGTTGTTTCAAGTAACTAAAACGGGCATTTGGATATGTTTTTTATTTTTCACACCAGCGGTTAGTTAGGGGGGTAGGAGGAAGGGGTGGGGAGGGAGTGTTGCTAAATTTCTAGAGTTGGGCTTTAAAATGGTTGTAAACCTCAGACATAAAATATGAACAAAACATATCCATCTATATTGTATGTGTCTCAATTAAAAGCACAAAGTATCATTTATGTCTGCTGCTTCATTCCTCTGCTATCAGCATGAATCAGTTCTGATAAAGTTTTCCTGACACCAAGAGAAAAAAAGTGACAGGGGAAGGGCTCCAGCTGATTGACACCCTTAGCTCTGTTCCTGAGTTCTGTGTGAAGGGAGGTGCGTCCCTTACTGCCAATCAGCTCTCAGAGCTCCTTTTATTGAGTTCTACAAAGAGTAACTTCAGTTCTCCACCTCCATTTTTCTGACAGCTCAAACAGCTTTATAAAGTCTGGACTTTGAACGGATGTAGCGAAAAGGAGGCCAGTGACTTTACTGGGTATATGTAAGGTTTACAACCACTTTAAGTGACTAGTCACTTTATGGTTTATCCACTAATCTAACATAATATGAAAAATACTACACTACAATTTCCTCCTGTATTGGCTCATTACTTTTTCTCTCCTTTTTCAGATTTTCTTTCATATGTGTAGGTGTGTCATTGTATTCTGACAGCGAGACTCTCCCACCGTTAGAATACACTGATCAACATGCAGCCCATTGACTGTATGCACTGATCTCATGAAAACTTTCTGGACCATTCAGAAGATCGATAAAAGTTGTTTGATAGATTATACATTGATCAAAGTTTGGCCTGTTGAGCAGGAACCAGATCCATGTATGGCCCAGGTTAAAGCTCTCTGGAAATATTAAATATGAAACACATATATGCAATTTTTCATGTTCACCTAGTTAAACCAGAATAAAATAATATTTCAAAAGTACATTTTTATTTCTAATTTAATAAATAACAAAAATATATAAAGACACACTATACATTTATTTTAAAGGAAACTGATACTCAGGCTGCTGATACTCAGATTTGAAAATACATTATGCCAATATTTATGTATGAAAATATAGGGCTTATTTAGCCATGAATTTAAGAAATCTGGAACAAACAAACTGAACAGAAAGTGGGGCAGTTGGCCCTACCAGTTCTACCAGTCAGAGTATTTACTTCATTTGGCAAATAAAGTCTGACTGGTAGCTGTGGGCAACCTGTCAGATTCATGTCTGCTCCATTGTTCATAAATTAGCCTCTAGGTCAGACAACACCTAGAACTACTAGCAGGCTTGAAAGCTTTTGAAGTAAATTACAGGTCTAATTTACTGAATTCATTTTGGAGCAGATTTAATTTGTTGACTCCTTGCAGTTCATATGCACCAGAGATATGAGCAGCGTAGCTGGATATTACACCTCCATTTAGTCTGTTAGAATCTAATATTTTATTTCACTGGCTCCTTATTAACTTGTAAACATGAACCAATGTTTGATGGATAGTTTGTAAAGTTTAGCAATTCTTTATCCCACCACTAAGCAACATTTGCCTGTCTCTCCTCTGCAATAAGAAATGTAAGAAGACCTGCTTTGGGTTGGGAATGCTGTTCACACACCTGCCCCATCAAAGGATAAATCCCCTTTTAAAGATGTTTTTAAAATTGATAATTCCTGAAATGCAGGTTTTACATTATAGGAGTCTTGTGCACATCGTAACTGTTCTCAACCATTCTATTGCTTTAATTTTGTTGTTTTTTTTCCCCACATACCTATCAAACAACAATCACCACAAACCAAGTCTTTTTTGCAACTGTCAGCAGTGTTTTTAGAATTTCCATTATTTTTGTATGATGTCAATCCTTAATTCTATAGGGAGGCAGCCAATTTTTCAATGCAAGTCTGGTTTTATATATGTTATTTCTTAAAAAGATTACTTAAGTGGAAAATAAATAATGTCTGGTTATGGGTTAAAGAAAGAATTTCATTTTCCATGCTTGTTAGTTACTAGTGTTTTCATAATTTTGAACAAGTTGCCTACATAACACAAATGGACACTATGCATTAAACTTATAGCAATCATTCATATTCCCTGTCTCATGTTATTTTCTTTGAAGAAAATAATGCCATTCGTGGTTGCTTTGCTATATGCAGCAAAGGCAGTTCTCTCAGGTACCTTCAGACTCTTTAGGCCATAATTGCAAAATGTGACTGGAGGAAGAATTTATCAGCCAATCAGATTCTTCAATCCTACATTAATATCCTTGGTTGTCTGATTTCAGACAAACCAGTCAGTGACCATTTTCTGTAAGTTTAGTTAAGATAGTTTTACTGTGTCTCATTATGTTTCTTATAACTTATGGCATATGTTTTAGATTTTATTTTAGTCCAAGTTTCACACTGTGATCTTTTGCTTTTTACTTAAATGTCAGCAGCTGTCCACACAATTCTGGAGGCATTGTGAGTTTAGCAGAAAGGTAGAAATAGCATATTCCCTCTGTCCTCTATATCTTTCTTCTTGTCTTATTCACTACATGTCAAGAACACGATTATGTTGCTATAGTCTGGCCTCCAGCAGACCTGAGCATGAATAGTTCAGACTGTAAATACCAAAGAGGGAAACATATTTAGATGTTGTTTTGAGATATGGCATACTGTAAAGGACAAAATATATTTTATATATATATATATATATATATACTGTATGTATGTGTATGTATGTGTATATATATATATATATATATATATATATATATACATACACACACACTATATTACCAAAAGTATTGGGGGCGCCTGCCTTTACTTGCACATGAACTTTAATGGCATCCCAGTCTTAGTCCATAGGGTTCAATATTGAGTTGGGCCACCCTTTTGCAGCTATAACAGCTTCAACTCTTCTGGGAAGGCTGTCCACAAGGTTTTGGAGTGCTTCTATGAGAATGTTTGACCATTCTTCCAGAAGTGCATTGGTGAGGTCAGACACTGATGTGAATGAGAAGGCCTGGCTCGCAGTCAGTCAAGTTCCTTCACCCCAAACTTGCTCATCCATGTCGTTATAGATCTTGCTTTGTGCACTGGTATGCCGATGCCTTAAGAGTACCCTTCAGTGGAACTAAGGGGCCAAGCCCAATCCCTGAAAAACTCCATACCATAATCCCCCCTCCACCAAATAATTTGGACCAGTGCACAAGACAAGGCCCATAGAGACATGGATGAGCAAGTTTGGGGTGGAGGAACTTGACTGGTCTTGACCTCAACCAGATAGAACACCTTTGCCCCTTTGGGGTGAATTAGAGCGGAGACTGCGAGCCAGGTCTTCTCATCCACATCAGTGCCTGATCTCACAAATGCACTTCTGGAAGAATGGTCAAACATTCCCATAGACACACTGCTAAACCTTGTGGACAGCCTTGCTAGAAGAGTTGAAGCTTTTATAGCTGCAAAGGGTGGGCCAACTCAATATTGAGCCCTACAGACTAAGACTGGAATGCCATTAAAGTTCATGTGTGCGTAAAGGCAGACGTCCCAATACTTTTGGTAATATTGTGTGTGTGTGTATGTATATATATATATATATATATATATATATATACAGAACATAAACATCTAAAATATTTGCTGTGCCTGTGCAAAGATTCTCTGAATGGGTTCTCCAGGTATGAAATAAAACATTTTCTGTGATCTAGAGAGACTCAATAACTGGAAAGACTGGAGCTACAGAAAGTGTCTGCATTGTAAATAGACCAATCAGCTTCCAGATCGGGTAGTTAAGAGTGCATTTTGAGCACCCAAGTCACTATTGGCAGAACCTCTACATTTCCTACATTTATTTTTTACAAACATAAACTACCCATCAGTAAGGGCCAATTGGCACATAGGCAGGTAGCATTGGAGGCTAACATAGTATGAACTCATTGCAGTGTTTATGGCTTGATGCATATGGCATATTCTTAAACACATAAACACTTTCAACAGACTCTGTGCTCCTTAATACAAATTGTTATAAATGATTTTCAAACTAGACAGTTTATTGGCTTGTTGCATAGACACTGAAATGTGATTGTATATGCCCATTTGATTTGTGCTTTAATGCTATTTATTCTTTAGAGTACTTAAAATATTATATTTTTCTATTCTTTGGCAGCTAATGGGACATCAAGCAGTCAACTGTCTACCCCTAAATCTAAGCAGTCTCCTATCTCCACCCCAACCAGTCCTGGAAGCCTCCGTAAGCACAAGGTATTATGTTTCTTCTCCTACCTCTAATAATTATTTTTAGCATTTTAGTAGTTAATGCCATCATAATCTCTACCTAACAAATATGATTTTGAGTAAGTGAACAATACCTCTACCAATGGCATTCTTGGTACATTAAATACAAAAGATCTACTCAAAATATAGGAAGGTCAGCAAGCAAAAATACATCTTTATTAATGTAATTTACAAATCAATCCATGAACACAAGTGATGTCTCTGTCCATGGTGACATACAGTATATACTTGGCTTTATCCATCAGGATTTAGAAATAACGCATCTCTCATACTGGGAGAGCAGAAGCAGCACACAGAGTCAGTCAGTTGCACAGCAGTACATGTGCTAAAGAACATGCTGAAATGATGGGGGGGGACAAGACCTGTAAGCATTATTTAACTGGAGCACAAAAAGTAAGGTCTTCTGCCCTGCCAGCCAGGACCGTGTGGCAGAACTGTGTAATTTCCAAACTGAATTGTCAAAAATAGAAATTGTTTGTGAGGCAAAACAACTCCCTTAAAGTAATTCAAGGCTAAATCTAACTAGTGTAAAAATCCCATCCTAACACCTATGCAGGCTGCAAGAGGAGTGCTCCACAATGGCTGGTAAAGCCTTGAGTGTTGACGTCACCCATAGGATCCTATGGCCATCAGCTATAGGCTTTCCCTCCTCTATCCTGCAGCCGCCACTGACTAACACAAGGGAGCCAGATCACGTGACCAGACCAGAGCAGACTGAAAATAGGCAAGTGTAGACATATTTTTTTACACAGATTAGTTAGCATAGGTTTTAGGAGCAGGACAGGACAGTTTTAAGACTAATTAGGTTTATCCTTGGATTCTACTTTATATGTATTTCATTTGTGTATTTAGCTGTGTGCCTGGAGTTCATGTTTACACACAAGATATGTAATGCAAACCCTCTTACCACAGTTTCTGTAAATGATCATTTATGTAAAGCACCCAGAAATTATGAAACAAAACCCCTGCAATGGCTGCAGAAGGTAGCAGATAGATGTAGCTAATATAACTAACTTGATCCCTATAGATATATACACATTAAAATGTAACTATGGCCAGTAAGCAAAATACAGTTTAATGTGGTTGTGTATTCATTTGAAAATACAGTAACTAAATACATTTTGATATACAACTAGCAAAAGTACAAATATCTGTCTTTATATCAGCACCATGTTATCCCTTCCACAGCATAATTATCTATGCGAACCCTCAAGGTCAAAACCCCAAAAGATAAACCATATTTATTACTAATTGATATCTATTTGTAAATCTTAAAAAATGAAATCAAAAAGGATGGAGTCACCGTTATAACACCCTGGAACACTACTCTAATAAAAACCTCAGTTTAGACTCAACCTCCATTGACATGTAAACATATTTATCAATCAAATATATTACTGGGCTGTGAAAAACATTTATCTTTATTATTATTACAAAAACCCACACAACTACACATAACATACAAGGACACTATTCTAAAACCATAATCGCTTTAGTACAATAATACAATAATACATAACTGCCCACCTCTCTCTCTTTCCCTATAGATCCAAATATACCACAATAATATTATTGTATTGTACATTTGTATTTGTAAATTTTAACAATAAGGTGAACCCCATAAATCAGACAACCAATTAAGTGTTTTGTCCTCCAATTCATGTACTGGGAAGTAGCCTTTGAGCGCCAGAACAGACTTATAGGTACATATATAACCATGAGCAACAGGACACCAGAAAATGTATAAGGTTCCACAGGAATTTAGTTTCAGTTATAAAGGCTCCAAACAAAACACTGGTGGTGCCTAGCAGCTGTATATAGGGCACCGTGGTCCAGAGGAGATTATAATAGACATGAATAGCACTTTTCTCAAAAATGGTAATCAATAGTGGTAATCCATCATTTTGCTTAGACAAATATTCAACAAGTAGATTGCTCCTGGTACCTCCTTTGCACGCAATGAAGGCCACCCAATGGCCATGTGGGACCTATGGAGCTAACTGTTAAGGAATGTAAAGTTCAAAATTCCAAACTGACAAGACCAGATAGACCACCTATTGTTCTTCATAATATATTGATGGGCTCAAAGTAAATTTCAAACTGTATATTTCATACTCATGACCAGTTTCGCTGGATCAAACCGGCTTGTTTTATGGGCAAAAGAAACTCAACAGCAGCACTTTGGGAGAGGTAGGGAAAACATTGGTAGCTAATCCAGCCCTACTACATATATATGTATCATCTGAGGCTGTTTACTTCACTGGTTATATGGGGTTTACATCCACTTTAATGTTAAAGTATAACTAAAGGAAAAACATTATTTTTTTTCGTTTTGGATAGAGTGGAGAGGGATTAGAACCCTTGTCAGTTTATATTGCTGTCTGTGCCCCGGGAGTTTCATCCTCTCTATTTGGCCTGTTTACCATTATCATTGAAAGTGAAAGTAAAAGAAAACCCCAAATTTTGGGTTATCCCCAGAATAGTAATAGAGGGAAATTCTTCCAATGCGGATACTAGTTCCAGTGACCTGGGGGTCCCCAAAGAATTAATCATTTGCAGGTATTTCTTCCCACTTCCTGTTTGGCTATGGGACAGGAAGTGAAGGCAAATCTTCACAATGGGACACACAGATAGTGAAAAAAAATGTGGCAGGGGTTATAACCCTCCCTTGCTCTATCCAAAATGAAAAAAAAAAAAGTTTTTTGCCTACAGTTCTACTTTAAGTGTGTATGTGTCCTTAAAGTGTAAAAACCCAGGAACATGTAGTGTATTGCATCTTACATGTGGTGGCCGTGTCAGTTTTCTTTTTATCAGGCTGTTTTCCTTTATTTAACTAGTGATCCAGCCAGTAACACACTTCCTGTCGTAGGGGGTCAACTCTCTATGTACTGTATCTATGGAGAAGCAGTGTTGTCCCCCTAGCACAAGAAGTATGTTAGTACTACAAAACACCTCCTTCTCATCTTGTTTCCATCACAGTTGAGGGGGAAGGAGGAGTTGTTCTAACCCACTGATAGCAATGGCAGTAAAGAAAGGACTCCCTGAAGCCGCAAATCCATGTTGTCCCTATGTCCCTGGACTCTGCCCGATTTCACCATCAAAATGTACAATCCTTTAAAGTTCAAATAGTTGAAAGGGCTGATTGCCCGACTCGCGGTGGTGATTGCTTCTCCCTTATGTGCAGACGGGGGGTCTATTGGATCTTTAGACTGGATACTTGTATACCCAAAGGCCTAAAATATGAGTGGGATATTACTCATTACTATGAATAATAAATACATATCTTTTGTCTTCATTTCCACATAGACTCTCATTAGATATATTTAGACCTGCTCTACACATGATCATTCTATTCCATCTTTGAGTTTTTCGTTCCTCTTTGGAGATTCCACATAAATGTCCATTATTGTAATATTAATTCATTTTTTTTTACTTTTTTCTTCCTTAGTGGTTTTAATATGATAAAATAATAAAGTATACATTTTTATTGGGTTCAGGGAGGGAGAACTAGTTTTTTTGCATCTTTTTGTTATTGTATTTTTACATTTATCATTATTTTTTGCATTTTCATTCTTTGAAATTCACAGCGTCAGGAGGTTTAATCATCCCACGTCTTCTAATTACAAACCAACATTTTTTCAGTATTTTTTGTATACTCTTTCACCATACACATCTGCTAATCCTTTGCACATTTGAATGACGGCCAATGCTGCATAAATACTTCCCCACATGCCTGGGATCTTCATCACCATGACTAAGCGCCGAGGGGCAATGTGGAACGTGTTGGGGCATGGCCTGGTCAGAGTCCAGGCTAAGGTTGTCATTCATACACCCAGCACAGGGACAACACAGATGAGCGGCTTCAGGGAGTCCTTTCTTTACTGCCAGTGATTGTAGGAGCTCGGACGAGCTTCCTCCCGTTCCGGCATTCCTAGTGGCAGATGCTTGAGATCCATACCGTGTTTCAGTGAGCTTGAGCAGCACATAAAGCAGTCTAAGTTCACACAGATAGCAATGTTTGAGGTAAAACTATAGATTGCACAAGCCAGCATATGGAGATATAACAAAACACCTTTCATATTATATTTAACAGACCAAAGGGGAGCACATAAGATAAGTTAATTGTTAGGGTTTATATATACTTTAATGTATAAAATAAAATGTATAGTTATGAAACAAAAACCTGTCCTTTTAGTTAACACATTTTCTTTTGTTACTTTTAACAGGATCTGTACCTACCCTTGTCTTTGGATGACTCTGACTCCCTTGGGGACTCCATGTAAAGAATAACAGTGAATTGTGTCCACAATGTGTACAATCACACAGCAGAAAAGAAAAGCAGACCGACACACTGGTGCTTTTTAAAGAATCCAATTACAGCTTTCATTTTTCTTTTTCCTGTGATTAATAGTTTGTGTCATAAATTTTATGTGACCCAGGCTGATGGGGATAAGCAACTGTTTTATAGTGATGAAGCAGGCTTCACAATTGTATACTGTATTCAAGTATGCCATTTAGGAGTTGTACTTAGAACCAAACATGTTATTTCTATGAGCTATAGATATTGTCAGAAAACTGACCCTATCAATAGTCATTGGGTATTGCCTTGTTATCAAGGGCGGTAGCAATCATGACGTGTTGGGAAAATAAGTAATGTCTAGTGTATATTGCTGATAATGTTTTGTGTCTGATTTATATTGCTATCCAAAACTATTCTATTTGACATGGAATGATGATGATACCTGACATTAACTTTGTTTCCTCAGTATCACCTTCTAAATTTAGGGTCAGACACACTCATAAAATGTCTCAAATCCTCATTTAAGGTTTTCTTAGTTTAAACCTCTGCTACTATTGCTTTCAACTAAATTGTCTTTTGAAGCTGGTGCAAGTTGATTTTTTTTACAATAGGATCATAGGAGCACACAACAGAACTGCTCTTTATCTCACCACATATTGATTGGTTGCTGTCTTTGTTAATTTTTAGTTGAGATAATCAATCATAAAACAACAAGGAAAAGTCCCGTTAGTTGCACTTGAAAATAGCTGTCATAGGACAAACTGCATCTCTTTCCAGATGGAAGCAAGAAAATCCTTTAGCTTGACAGTTAAATCCTTTATTGCACAGAGTAGTAATATAGTGTGTAGTGATTATAACACTTGTCTATTTATATAAGACAGTGCAACTTTGAACCCCTTTGTTGCCATGGATAACTATTGATATTTATTTATTTTTTTGTCTTTTTTTTGTAGCGAATGGGATAAATGATAGTAACGCTCACCTGTTTTACACAACTTTGATCATTAGTTATTAATATTGTTTACCATATTGACCCATTTGATAAGTCACATTAAATAATGGAGAGACTTCTAAATGCAATTGAGGGAGAGGTCAAATACTCTTTGATAATTGAGATTCCAGGTGGCTTTCTTATTTCCTTATCACAATCTCAGTCCCGCTCCTTTTTGATGCTAATACCACCATCACATGTTATTATAATCAAGATTCAAGAAACAAAGGTTTCTCCCAGTTAAGCACCAGATGGTTGAAATACTATCATAATGGGAAACAAACCTGAGAGTTATAAATCATTTCTTACATACAAAAACAGTTTCAGTGATTAATATACCTTTCCATTAAATCTGAAATTACTGATACTGCGAGGAATACAGGCACACACTACTGATCAGCCAAAACACAATTATGCCCAAACATAAAGAAATAATATTAAAACGGCACTCTAGATTTACAGTTTATGCTCTGTATGCAGATCTGCTTGTTATAGGGTCATCATGTTGTCTAGGCAAAGTTTATCTGAAACTCGATTAAACTGTAAAGCCAAAGGCATGGGAAAAACACTAGAAAATACTGCAAGCATAAGCAATAACTATAGGTTTTGAGTGTGCAGAAACCGTGCCATATTTTACTTCCTTTGAAGCATTTTCATGCAATCCAACATTTTTTTTCAATGTATACATTCATTTTTCAAGAAGCAGTTTCTAAAAATGTAGTGGACAAGTCCATGTAAAATTGAATAACAATATACTACATTTGAAGTATCATCATTAATGTGTTTCCTTATGTCTGGCTTAGAATACATGGTTACAGCGATAACGATGAGCATTCTTATACAACGTCCTCACTTCAACTGATCTACAGAATTCCCTAATTCAAGCTATATTATTCATTGACACTCCACAGTTGTCAGTTGCATCAGCTACTTTATTGCCCTATAGATAGGTAGTTTGCTTGGCACTCATCTTTGACAGGCAAACAAAATATTTGAAAATGGTTGATATCAAAATACTGCATACTGTAGTCAGTTGTTACGCGAGAGACTAGCCAATATAGATTAATACACAAACTCTTCCATGGAGAATAATTACTTCAATTATACCTGATTATTCTGATAATTTAGATAATTAAAAGCTTATAGAAGGTTGCCATTGTATAAGGAAAAACTAAACAATGAACATTTAATGCTAGATTCCGATTCCCTTAATGTTTTGTTGATCATTTTAATTTGATAACTTTATTGATCAGCTACATTAATAAATTCTATATAAATACAGGCTTTTCTTAATTATCCACATGAAAGAATCTAAACACATTTGTGGGGCACATCTGGTGATTCTCAAGAAAACCTGTAATTGGTTAGTGATGACATGTGCTAAGCTCTGTGATGATTGGACGTTTATGCAAGTGCCTTATTGCAATAATAATCATTTTCAAGCAGGGTACATGCAGGAGACCACAAGTAAGTATTTATAAAAGAGATAAAAAAATAAAAATTGCATTAAAAAAGAATTTCCAATACTTCAGGCCTAAATACATGGAGATGGTAGCAAAAACTTACAGAGATGTGTGCTAGTGCATTGTATATCTTTGGGAATACAGTAATTTGGAGTACTAACTGAAATCCTCAAAATTGGTAGAGTCATTTAATATTTGAATAAAAAAGTGTTTGCAGAAAAACACAAAGAACTACATAACACAAAACCAGTAAAGAAAACATGTTTACTGCATTCACAACAGTAATCATGTCTAAAGGGGCAGTGGACCCAATCTAAAGCCCCTTGGTCCTAAAATCAGGGTTTACCATCTCCTATGTTGGCACCTTTGCTCCTCTTCTTCGCATATGTCATTCACTAACCAG
The DNA here is from genome assembly GCA_018402905.1 of Glandirana rugosa. NCBI lineage: Eukaryota > Metazoa > Chordata > Amphibia > Anura > Ranidae > Glandirana > Glandirana rugosa. Next base: position 56,904 of record BLSH010448722.1, on the reverse strand, counting down.
ATACTCTTGCGCTACCCTGGGAAAGATGAATCTGAAAATGTATTGCTCTTATAAGAGCTTCTTTTGAATTTACCAAATGGATCCCTTTTAAAACTTTCCCCTTAAAAACAAAAAAAAAAACCCTCATATTTCCTTCAAAATTTTACAAAGGGTTATAGGTGCTCAAATATATTAAACATCTCTGACATTTTCCAATGATTGTAGCATTCTGGTTAGACATACAACTGATTGCCATTCAATTGTTGGCAAACAATCCCTTAAGCCTCAAGTTAAATTATAATGCATAAACCTATTACATAAACACAAAAACAAGAGTTATTGCAAAAGAACAGGCCTGCTTACCTGTGCTTGACAAATGTCCCTAAATAACGCTATACTCTTTCAGGTATGGGAAAAGTTGCACACATAGACCATAAATCTAACTGGACATACAATATATCTGCCTCTATAAAATGCTACCAGCTCTCTAACGCTGGCCATACATGCATTGATCAGGTTATTCAATGGAACTCTTAATAATTTGATCAGATCTAGCAATGGTTGAATTTTGTTTATTTATTACTGCTCTTCTGCTCTTCGCTACCATTTCAATAACTGTCAAAGAACTGAAAAGAGATTGTATAGATTGAAAATTTAAATTATTAAATCGGTCGTGGGGGGGTATAGAGCATTCAATCAAATCTGAAATAATCACTTGCTTTTCTAAATAAACTATTTACATTGATAGTGATTGATGTAAGAAAATTTTCAGCTTGTGCAGCATCAATCACTTCTCATATTGAGCAACTTCGATACGACCAGATCAAATGGCTGTTCGCATGATCAGTACGTATATGGCCAGCATTATAATCAGCTATCAAACAGGTTTATACCTGGAAACCAGGATGCATTTTTGTAATCATTTATTTTTACTCTAGTTTATCTACTTTTTATAAACCACTCCATTTCAGTTAATTGAACAAACACTTCTCGGGGATAATGCATTTTCTCAAATTTATTTAAAAAGATCATTCGGGTCCCTATTTACCATTTGAAAGAAATGATTTTTAAGTGTTTTATACTTTTTGTAAAAACAAAGATTCTGTTTTCAGTACAAGAATAATTTTGCTGTATCAATGTAGATTACAGTGATTAATTTTATTACTGAACTTTTCTATTGTCATTTAGGTACTATTTCTGTCTGGTTTGTTGTAACAACGATATATAATAATACGATGACATGTGATGCTTACTAAAAAAGTATGTAGACTATAATGTGAGATTTATCAAATTATTGTATACATATCAAATCAGTCCACTGACCATAATAAATGACAGTGTATTGTTTCAACAAAATGCAATATATGATTGGTTGGATCCACCAGGAGCATTGGTTTGGTCACTTATGAAGTTGATTTTTTATGTCTGTACTATAAGGCTTCATGCACACAGGGTGTTTGCCCAAGTCTCCTAGATATCTTTCCTTCTGGCAACAGCATTTTGGCAGAAAAAACTTTTGATGCTTGTAAATGCATGTAATACATTTAGGCACGTTTAGGAGTGTCAGGCGCTTGGACGTTAATTAATTTCATTGGCAGGAATAATTATCGAGCCTATCGTAAACACACATTTTGACACGTTTATGTGTCAAGTGTTTTTTCTGACAAAAGGTTCCTGGAGGTGCTGGCAGTGGGTATTTTCTGCCTCTAAATGCCCCTGCCTCTAAAGTCCTCTAAAGACCTATGTGTGCAGGGACACCTAGGCTAACATGCAGAGGTGTTTAGAGGCAGAAAACAAAATGCTAGCTGCCCCTAGGAGCAGCGTTAAAAATGTCCAGTGTGCATGAGGCCTAAAAATCATATATAAATACATATTATCATAGTAACCAATGTCTGCCAGCAAAATAGTACAATACATGGTTAGAAAGGCATGGGAGCATTTGCCATAAAGGCAAATCTAAGAATTCCATGCAATTTATTATCATCTACTGAAGCTGCAGTGTGTTAAAAAAACATTTTCAGAATAAAACTAATTTAGAAAACCAGCAGGAAATGAAAACAAAGATATTGTCCACTGGAACAATTATAAAACAGCTTGGGGTCTTGCCAATAACAATCAATAAAATGACATTCAGGAGTAATTTATGTAAACCAATGAATATGACATCCCATGTTTGAGGAAAAGCAAACCACAAAATTTGCTTGCAGAGTGTTTGAGTTGGAAGGGATGAAATGTTGTTTTCCAATGCAGTTTAGAAAGGGAAAGCATCTTATTGGCTACTTTGAGTAACACTCCATCTTTAGAAACCAGACCTTCTCTATTAAAATCAAATGAGCTAGAAGAATTTTGTCCTGAGTTTAGAGACGAAAAACTGAGCTGCATGCTGTATGTCCTTTTTGTGTCTCTGCAGAGATCAAGCAAATGCATATTATGTACACAGTGGGGTTGATTTACTAAAACTGGAGAGAGCAAAATCTGGTGCAGCTCTGTATAGAAACCAATCCACTTCCAGGTTTTTGGTCAAAGCTTAATTGAATAAGCTGAAGTTAGATGCTGATTGGTTACCATGCACAGCTGCACCAGAGTGTGCACTCTACAGTTTTAATAAATCAATCCCAGTGTTTTTTTTTTTTTTTTCTTCAAGTTCAGGGTTAAAGTTATTGAGTCTCTGGCTTGTCCCCAGAAGCTGGCTACTCTTCAAAACTTTAGGATTTACAGATGTATGTAGTGTAAGCTTATCCAACTCGGATATTTCTTAGCCTGTGTATATAGGGTCAGTGAAAATAATGGAGTGCTATCAAGCATGCATTCATATAATAGCATAAACCCCATCATGCTTTCATATTATACAACAGCTCTGAACCCAAACCATGAACTCACTATAGCCTGACCAAAGCGTTCCAACTTGCTGCAGTACAGAATTGGAATGGTGGCAAAGAACACAATGTACATATTCATACCCAACAATAAGCATGAATTCTTGAGTTGTACACTTTTTTATTGTCCATATTTGTTTTTCAATCTTGTCATAGAACAACATACAAACAGTATATTAAGAAGAATCCCAGATTTCTAGAGATTCTCATTGTTGCTTTCCTAGACCTATGGTGCTCACAGGAACAGCATCACAGACAGTTAGGTTTTATTTGTTCATAACCTAATTTGTTCATAACCTTGCCTTGTGCAAGGCAGAAATAGCTTGTGATAATTATTATCTGGTCAGCCTAACCTGGATAGTCAGCATTTAGATTGGTAGAGATTGTCTTTCAGTGACTGTATGTGTCCATATATGCAATTATATGGTTGCTTCTATTACTGTACCTGTACAATCCCAATTTCTGCTGTACCAAATAAAAATAGTCCATACTTCTGTATCTGTAATTTAAGTATAGCAAAACATAACAAGCAATGGCTATCAAATGATGCTTGAAAAATACACTAAATTTGGGCCCATTTGAACGTCTGTGCCATTATGAGTATATTGTATAATAAAAGTAGCTGGCCATAATTTTATTAGGTTATGTTTTCTAAACATGTAACTGCTGCTTACCACTGTCCTCATTCAAAAACAATATATCATTTACTATTATGTTTGTTTCCCCCAGAATCTAATAGGTTACTCAACAGTCAGGAAGGTTGTCTTTCTGTTAGCTGATTGATCTGCACACAAATGAATGTCTAATGTACTTATCTACTTATTTAAGGAATGGCTAAGACCACTATCTTCAATGCTGACAGTCATCAAACCAGTTATAGATCTGTTATGGGTAGCTGTATTTTATTTGTACATGTATTTATATGTATTTACCTTTGTCTTTTTCACATTTAACATGCCTGAGCTTGCGTATAAGTATATAACTCCCTTTGGAATTAGATTCTTACTCATCTGTTACAATATGTAGCATCTCATCTTACTAACCCCCACCATCATCACTACCCACACCACCATGAGCTCCATGGCAATCTTTTTTTTTTATTTATTTATTTTTTTTTATGAGTTATGCTTCATAGCTCCATAGAAAATTCCAAGAGGAGTATCTTATTTGAAAAAACATGGGACAAGTGCAAGTGTTCCCCATAACCACTAGTCAGCATAATTTTATGTAGTGCAGGCTACAGAATGAAAGCAAGCATCTGCAATGCAACAGATGAAACCTTCGCATGCCACTTTCTATGTTTCTGAAAATACTAACATTATATCAAGCTAAATTTTGAACTTCTAGTATGCCTACTGCCCCAAGTCTTTTGTATTTGGTTCAAATCCTAAATGTATTAGAGCCTGATATATTTAGTAATTAAATCCCACATACGGGGTTGTCTTTTTGAGAAGCACATAACCACTTTAAAGTAGACTCTTCTGAAGAGTGTGTTGTGATAGTTACATGATTTGTGTCTGTAGTGAGGCATTTGCAGTCATGTCATAGGTGCTGCTAATATCCTGTGTGTTTTAGATTAGATTATTGTTGTAGTATTTATTACATTGATGCAGCGAATGTCCCAGATAACTTTGACAGGAAGTGTAGTTGCTAAGGAAAAATGTGTGTTTCATGATAAAGCACCAGCAATTGTGATGTCCCAACTAATTTTTGGCCATTTTGATCTTCAAAAATTGTCTTATTTCTAAAAAATCACCTTTGCATGTTTGTACTGTGTCAAAATTACCATGTCCTGTGTTTTCTACCAGAATGTTACGGGGATACGTTGCACTGTTAACTATCTTACAGTATGTCACCAAAATGGTGACACAGAAAGTTGAATGTAAGCACTAGAAAACCTGCCATTTGGGAGCAGGTCAAATTTGATGCATTAAAGTAGACTTAGAACTCCCATCATGTATGTTCAGAAGGGCGGGGCTTCCAAAAGCTTTAAAAATAAGGTCCTCGACCCTTAGTAATTCTTCGCAACAGTCAAATACAATAAAATCGGCAGAGTTAATTTTTGTAATAAAGATATATCAGTCAAATATTTTTTTTAATGACTTGGCAAACATTTAATGAAATTCAAGAAATTAGACAATTTCTACCAGTTTGCTGAAAGCCTACAGCGAATGTCAACAAACATAGCTGAAAATCATAGAGCTCCCATACAAGTGGTTGGGGTCTACTGCCCTAGAGAGTGATGAGGACATATGTCAGCCATCTAAGAAATTTAGGTGAAATTGATTTTATAGCCCTGAGGGCACATAACTTTGGGAGAAATAATTTGCCCAAATGTTAAATCCATATGCCATTCCTTCTTTAATATTTATAATCTGCATATATGCAGAATTATTTTCATATGAGTTGTATTGAGGTAATATGCGAAGATATTACAAAATGGTCCTGTGCTGAAGGCAGCTTTTATATTTAAATCATCGAGTACTGCCATTATTCTTGGGTTTGGAAGTAGGACTTTTCTCATTGTTTAACCTATGTATAAAGACTGTTTTTAGAAGAAACATTTTTATACTGCAGTTTTAATATTTACTTTTGATAATGTAATGTTCAGCTGAATCTGACCCTTTTCAGGGCAGTTTTTATTTGTGTATTTGCAGGGATGAATAAAATAGAAGGGAACGGAGGGGAGGGGGGGTGCTGGGGCAGGGGTAGTTAGTGTGATACTAGGCCTTTGAAGACATTTACATTGCATATTTATAAGGTAGTGAATGTGTCTTATCAAACATTCATTGGTGGTGAATTAATCACTGGTCTTTAACACACCTGCAGTGAATGTTTGGTAAATGTCAGATTCACTTCTTTATATATACACCTCCTAAGAAAATAGATGGGATGTCATGTACTATTTTTTAGTATACGTTTGCTTTCCACCAAATATAAATCTCTCAAACTGTTCAGTAAACAGTTGTTTGAGTGCTCAAAAAGATATTGTTTTTTTTTTTTATAATATTGGACTCTACCATTCTGTGCAGCAGCACAGAGCAGGGTCTAGGCCACCAGCATGCTTTTAAATTGTGCAGTCTTACAACTAACAAAAAATAGCATTTAAGATTCACTTACTCTGCAATATCCTTACTGTGTAGTTTCTCTACTTGGGACAATTATTAATTCTCTTTTTACACTGAAGTAAAACATTCTTCAAAAGAATACAAAACTAGTTAGAAATGTAGAATTTTAGTAAGCCAGTGAAGAATTATATTGTTCTTGAGTCTTCAGATTCTGCAAATATGATATTGCTACCAAACATTCAAGAATAAAATAAATTTTGAAGTCCATTAACATTTTATGCATATACATTTGTGCCATATTTTGTATGTGAACCCCCAATCCCGAATTAAGAATTCTGGATGTTTGAGAACATTATATTTGATGTCCCATACTAATGGTCACAGATTAATATTAGCAATCTGGACACTGAAACTATATTGGGCTCTTAATACCTACTGTTGTATTTCTTAAATGTTTAGGTATGGGCACTGATTCAAATATGAAAAGAGCTGGTGAATTTCAGATGAGGGGTTGAGCCAAACTGTTCTCAATGTATCATGATGTAATATAGTGCAGCTTGAAGCCAATGATTTCTTGCTAAATGTATACAGCACATGCATGGTATTTGATAATTATGTCTCAGTCCTGGTGCGTTTTCTTTCTTTCTTTTTTTTTGGCGGTTATTGCCCCTTGAGCTGCTAGATGGAATCCCACACACTGCAGAGCAATGACCTTGGGCTCCATATGGGAGCAGGGGGCTAAAATAACATTTGTTTGCCATCTAAACTGTACAGCAAAGGTTTTTATTGATGTTTAAAAAGAAAGAAATTAGGAATAGCTGTAGTTAGGATTCAAGTACTTAGTCGATTAGTGGGTGTAACTTTATAGAAGTGTAGCTTATTCGTTAACAAGACTTACGGGGTGCATGCATGAAAATGTGCAGTGCATTTCTTCATACTACTGGTAACAAATAGGGTTTTCTCACTTGACTATTTCATGATTGTCTTTCAGATGAGTTGGATTATTATAAAAGCATTGCTTGGTGCTGTATGTAGTCTTAGCCAGTTGGTATAGACAGTTGGTTTTTATCCTAGGATTTTATTCTTGACTGCTAAAGGAGCAGAGGGACAGATACTTGGGTTATGGTGGATATTACGAAAATGGATAATGTGAATGTAAAAAGAAAAAAAAGATTTTTCTGATTGTAAGGCAAGAATCATTTGTTGAAGTATAAAGTTTGTACCAAGCCACAGGATCGGTGGGAGTGGGATCGGTTCTAGTATCTGCTCCCCCTGCTGTCTGAGACCCCTGTGTACCCCCTTCCCCTGCAGTGCTGCCGTTTTACTTCCTGTCCTCTCCCGCTGGCAGCAGCTGAGGGCACACAGGTGGGTTATTTCAAGAATTTCAGGATGGTGAGTGTGGGGGGGCTCACCATCTTCAATGAACCCACCACCGATCGCTCATTGTGGGTGTGCAGATACCGCCTCCGTGCCGCTATTCCCCTGAATGGGTCTTGTTTGGTGAGGGTGTAATTTCTGGCATGGCTGCAAAGCATAGTATCATGGGCATTGCATTTTAGCAAAAATATCTTTTGATATTTTTATCGAGGAGGGGGGGCCCTGTCAGGTAGGCTGTATGGTGGGGCCCCGTGATGGAGCAGCCCTGATCATGAGCCTTACTGGGCATATTTTACAGCTTAATTAAACTCTGTAAATGAAAGTTCATAGGATAAGTCCAACAGACAGAGATATGTGTGTGTATATACTCTTAAATGCAGCTGTCTGAGGCTTGAAAAAACATTTATCCAATCTTACTTACACAACTTATTTCATGATCCAATGACATGTACAAGAAAATACAGATTCAGTAAACAAGGAAAATTAATCTAAAGGATCATTTTGTTGTTTGAGGGAGACCATTACATGAATGAAATCTTTATTTGGTGCAAGGGCTGATCTGTTTAGTGAACATGAACTCTGTATTCTAAAAATTATTCTGAATATGAGTTGTAGAAATATTTCTTACAGCTGTCAACACAGTGGTGTGCTTATTATGATTTGACTAAATGTAACACATTAAAGCCATTTAATTTAATTTGAAAAAAAAATGTATCCCTCTCATTATCTAACAAAGTTACAGACAGAGGTGCATGTATTTTTATTAAAAATATAGAACAGTGACATTTTTAGCAGTTAATAATTTATCTATGGTGCATGCAGGTGGCATCATACTGTCTGATGCAGATGTGCTCAGCCATTTGTGTGTTGAAATCACAGGAGTGTTAATTCATCACTCCAAACATGAGAATATATGGTCATTCATTAATATAACTAAAATAACATGTAAACCCCCAAAATTTAATGTGGGGCTCAGGCCCATTGGGTGTGCACCTTAAGGATGAAGTGCTCAGTGGATTTAGACATTATTAGAACCCATAAACCAGGTTCATTGCCAAACAGTGGGAAACCCAGCACTGTGTATATTCACAATAATATTGCAAGTCTATGTTAATACAATGGTTCTTTTACCCATATGTGCTTCTGTATGCATCTTAGGTATTTACCAAACTTTATCAAAGAAGCCCTCCAAGCTAGTGACAGACACAGAGAGTACAAATCAAAATGAAGATGCATAAACACAATGGGATGGCAAGGAAATGTGCTGCTTCGGTTGGTCTAGCACCTGACAAAGACCTAGACACTGCAAAGTGAAACAATGATGTGCATTATAGTGACCCATGGCAACCAGAAAGAAATTGAAGATATATCAGTGCTAGAAGCATTTTAATGGACTGCAATGGGTAATGGGACTTTGCTTGTTTTTTTTTTTTTTACTCTCAGTAACTTACCTGTCTCACGGTCCAGCGGTGGCTGCGCCCGAAGCCTTGTTGTCTCCCCCTCCTCCCCATGGCGCGTCATTGCAAGTGTGCGCATCGGCCGTGGCTTCACGGCCAGGCACGCACTGCGCATGCGCGAGTTACGCTGTGCATTCCAAGTGGCCAGGCAATCTTCTGGTACCTGTGACGTGTCCCAGAAGATTGCCAGGAGGGAGGGGCTGCCTAGGGGGAGAGGAGGAGTCGCCTAGGCGGCCCAGAAACGGAAGGTGGAAGAGGGACAGGAAGTCCCTCTTAAAACCGGGTACACAACAAAGTGTATTTAAAGGAATTGTAAACCCCTAATTTTCCCCCGCATGTGTTCCTGGCTCCTTCCCCCTGCCAACTGCCCACCATAGCAAGCCACCTGCTATGGATTCACCTGTGCAGCCCCCAAGCCGGCTTTGTGTTTCCATAGACAAACAAAGCACAGCTTGGCCCCACCCTCTGCTCCCTCCACTTGCTAAGATTGACAGTAACAGGAGCCAATGCTCCCTCTGCTGTCTCTGAGCCTATGAGGAGGGAGAGAGCCACTACTCTTGTGCATATCGCTGGATCGAGATCAGGCTCAGGTATAAATAAAGGGGCCTGGGAGGGAGTTGCACTCAGAAGGTTTTTTACCTTATTGCAGAGAATGAATTAAGGTAAAAAAAACTTCCAGCCTTTAGAACCACTTTAACAATTTTACTGTAACTTTGAAATGCACAGATTTTAGATAGCACAGGCATTTGTCATGGGCATGGGGCAACTCTTAACACTGCCAACAGAAGCATATTTTAGCTTCTCAGATGAGCATGACATCAGCATATATGGGTGTTATTTGAACAGAAGAGCCAAGCCGGTTGAATTAATGACAAAATCAATTGGCATGGAATATTTTGAGAAAAATGTTTGGGGGCTGCAGAGGATTTCTTTACCTTGCAGCAACAAGCCATATATTACTCTTTTATCCTACAAAGCACAAAGGGCTTCATGCTTAAAACTATCTAGGAATAGACTGTTTTTTTTGTTTTTTTTTGCCAATAGCAGACAACCATCTATTCCTACACTGCATTGAAAGCCTAAAAGAATGGAATTGATTGGTTGCAGGGACAACAAGAACTGTTCTTCCTGCAGATATGTTTTATACATAAAGCCAAATCATTTAAAATTAGTTGCTGCAGGATGCAACATATCTATTTATTACCATGTTATTGAATATCATTTTGTATTTGGCAAAAGTGGTGTTTTTACTAAAAAAAAATAATGTATACTGTTTTACATACCAATCTTGTTAAAATAAAACCGAATTTCACCTCTGTACTAATAGATCTTTATATGGATTTCTTAGACATAACAATTTTCAGACCCTAACCTATGCACCTTTGTAATGTTTCTGCCCTCACTGCTACCTAATGGAACGTTTCATATTATAGAACACTATTCAGCAGAAAATGTTCTCCTTTTATAGTTTTTTTTTTTTTTATATGAGCCTTTTTTTCTCATTGCCATGTAAATTTTGAATATGTGTGTAAACTCATTTACAAAAAAATAAATAAAATTTGCTTTAAGATGTTTCTTGTTGAATGTTCTGTTGCATAAGGTAATGCAAGCGAATTAACACAAGTTTATCTTTTGATTCAATAGGAATCAAACAGCTTTTTTTACCAGATGTATGTGATCAGAAAGTTCCCAATAACACCACAAAAGCTTCTTCCTTGGGTGCTCAAGTAGAATCTCTAGCCATCCAGATAAGAAATGTATGTGTGTGTGTGTGTGTGTGTGTATACATTTCAGCTTGAGCTATTGAACTCAGTGAACAGAGATCAAAGGGGGTGGAGAGCACCTGTAAACATATGAACAGTAGCCAAGGGCTCCCCTTGCTGATTGACAAAATTGCTAAATATCATTCTGCAAAATGTAATTTATTGTATTTTAAGCTCCTTGCTATTATGACTTAACAAAGAAAGTATGTATGTACAAACCGACTATATATTCCCTTAATGCAGTAGACAACCTGATTTGTAAATTTGAAAGGCAAAAGAAAATGCGTGCTTGGTCCCTAGAAATCATTACTTACATACTTAACATAGCCAAAGCAAAAACATTCATAACTGGCCAAGATCCAGCTTCCAGAGCCTCTGTGTTGTCTACCTGCCACCACGGATTGCCTTTTCAGAGATCAAAATGTATATAAATGCCAACTGACCAGGATAGTGTAGTAGTATAAAAAAAAAGCCTCTTTACATTTCCTAAGGTTTTTTTTTTTTTTTTTTTTAGAATCTGTCTAGGAATGGCATGCAGAAACCACATCAAAATTACAAACATTTCAAGCTTTCAAGTCAATTGGGGATTTCAGGATTCATAGCATCATTTTAGGTGACCCAGAGGCCAAGTGTCCTAGTAAATATTCATGAAACTCCTTTTCCCATATGCCAAACACTTACATTATGATAGGAACTCTGCAGACAGACAGTTGCTGGAAGAAAGTGATATAAATATGTTACTACAGCTGTTCAGTGATTCACAAATGTTCTGCAACAAATGCAAGGCTACTTAAAATAAATAAGGTTACTTCTTGGAGACGTCAGTGATACTTTTGTTGGTGAACAAAGCAAAGCATGTTGATTAATATGTTAGACTAGATATGCACATTTGCAATCCAGTTTTCCTATGTTTTGTTTTGGTGGTTTTCACACACAAGGCTCAATATACTAACGTGTAACATATGCTATTTCCCATAAAAATCATTATTTAAAGCCATATGACAGCGTTTTTTTGCTCCCAGTGGTTCTAATTTATGAAAATATCAGTTCAAATGGGGAATAAAACTTGCTATAGCTCAGTAAATTAAAGTGTTACTAAACCCACAGCAGTAAAATTAGTCTGTATATGCAGTAAAGTATGCTTGTTATACTCAATGTGGAACCTAAGGGGTTAGTTCAATGCAGTGTGTAAAAAGGCTGTTCCTGACTTCTCTGATCCTCCCCTTCTTCCACTGTCCCCACTCCATCTCCTGATAAGACAGAGCCTTTGGAGTCACTCTGCATATGCTCAGTTTGGTGTGTATTGCTAGAGAGTTTTTTTTTCTTGGGAGAGTGCATGTGGTCAGCACAGGGCCAATCAGAACTATCCAGACAGAGAGTTGAGGGTCCTCCAGCCTCATTGGACAGTTAGAGTAGAATGAAAACTCCTCCTACAAGCTTTAACCAGAGACTGACAGAAGTCATAAGACTGCTATATACCACTGATGAGAAAGGGTATTTAGCAGATTATATTTACTAAAATAACGTAAAATTTATTATGAAATACTTACCGTAATTTTCCTTTCCCCATGGACTCCATGGCAGCATATGTGTGGGTTTACCCCACCTCTACTACCCTATGGGACTCCACTCCCATAAATCTTTGCTCTGGGGCAGCACCCGTGTTCCGTAACTAGCCTACTCCAGACATTTGGGAGGGACTCCTGCTGCCATGGATTCCATCAGGAAAGGAAAACTACGGTAAGTATTTGATAATAAATTTTCAGTTTAACTGACAGACTCCATGGAAGCATACATGTGGGAAATAACACGCATTACACACCCGGGTGGACAAAAATGCTGAACAAAGATTTAATTAACACCATCCATTTGACAGTACTTGTAAACCAAAATTAACGGAAGACAAAGCAGCAGGCTCAACACAATAATGAGACATAAATGTGTGAATAGACAACCAGGATGCTGCTCTGCAGATAACATCAGGCGCAACATGTCGTGCGGCTGCCCACGAGGTTGCAACGCTTCTTGTTGAATATGCTGTCACTGTCTGTGGAGGTGCCAAGCCTCTTGCTTTATAGGCACACTGAATTGCTTGAATGACCCACGCAGCAATGGATCTGACGGAAGCTCGACATTCCTTATTCTTCCCACTGAACAAGACAAAAAGATAATATGACTGTGGAAAAGGGCTGTGGCCTCCAGGTATAGTCTTAAGGTGGCTCCCACATCAAGGGGATATAAGTACTGGCCTTCATCCATCTTGAAGGAGGGGAGAACAATCTCCCGGTTCTCATGAAAAACTACGGAGACCTTAGGATTGGACCCTAACATTGGGATCAGGACCACTCTATCCGGAAAAAAGGTTAGAAAAGGCACCCTAGCCCCCAAGGCTTGTATCTCTGACACTCTTTTAGCCAATGTGATAGCTGCAAGAAAAGTGGTCTTCAGCACTAGTTCTTTGATTGAGAGTGGATTTTCCATTTGTGAGAAGAAATCCAGTACCAGCAGGAGGTCCCATTTAGGGAATCACGGCCTTCTCTGAGGTCTGAGCCTGACTGCCCTTTTGAAGAATTACTGAACAAGGGCATGCCTGGCCAAAGACACCCAAGTGAAAGCAGAGATCGCTGACACCTGAGCTCGGAGTGAGCTCACAGATAAAGCCAGGTCTAGGCCTGACTGCAAGAAGCTTAAGACGTCTTGAACTGCTGGAGAATCACATGAATTGGTTCTGGAAGACATGTGGTTCACAAACTTAGCTCATATCCATTCATACACCCAGATGGTGCTTTTCCTCCTCGCACTCAGGAGTGTGGGAATAGCTTCCACTGGGCACTCTAGTGCCCTCAGTCTCTCCCTCTCAAGAACCAGGCCCTCAGGCGCAGATGGCCCGGGCATGGATGTAGGATCGCCCCTTGGGATAACAGGTCTGGCCTGAGAGGGAGGGGAACTGGGTCCCGGTAGCTGAGAAGCGACAGGAGGGGGAACCAAGGCCTGTTGGGCCATTATGGTATTACTGCTACCACCTCCACCTCTTCCATCCTGAGTCTCTTCAGGAACTGGAGAACAATTGGAATTGGAGGAAAGGCATAGGCCCTGTGGAACTTCCACTGCTCTTTAAGGGCATCTACCCCGAAGGCCTGAGGGTCCCGGAACCTTGCATAGTACTTTGCCATTTCTTGTTGTAAGGGGAGGTGAAAGGATCGACCTCTGAAGAGACCCCTAAGGTTAGGATACATCTGAACACCTCCTCATGAAGAGACCACTCCTTGTCCAGACGGACACAAGAGAGGAAGTCAATCTGGACATTCGGGGCTCCAGGCACATATGTCACTGAGAGGTTGACTAAGTTCCTCTGCACCCAGGACATAATTGTCCAGACAAAGTAGGACAGAGGACCCTGTCGTCAGATGGCGAAAAGCCTGTAGTGCTTGAAAATCAGCTCTCAGCTCTAGTATGTTCGAGACTATGCCCCGGGAGGGAAAGTCCCATGTACCCTGTGCCACCTCTGATTAGCAGTGTGCTCCCCAGCCCTTGCTGCTGGCATCCGATGTTATTGATACCTATGTAGTAGGGAAAATGGAGTGACGGTTAGGTTCTTCCATTGGAGGTACAAGAGGAGGGGGCATCTCATGACTGAAGTGATGCAAATGCTCTGGCCCTTGTCGTCTGAGCGCCATTGTTGCAGGAGGCCCTTTTGGAAGGCTCGCATCCTCCATTGAGCCCACTTCACCATGGGGATCGTGGCCACCATAGTGCCGATGATTTTCAGGCACTGGAGAGCACTGAGGTGGGAGGAGGAGAGGGCTGGACGGATCCAATCTTGAATGACCACAATCTTCTCCTCTCTTCAGGGAAATGGTGCCCTTTGTATCGAAGAGAGCCCCGAGGAAGACTAGGGACTGTGAAGGCTCCAGCTGACTCTTCTCCGCATTTAGGATCAAACCGAATTCTTGAAAGGTGGTGATGACTTGGCCCCTGTGTTCTATCAACTGGGCCCTGTCCTGTGCCAACAGGAGGAGATTGTCCAAATAATGATGGAGGCGTATCCCCTTGGTCCTCAGCAGGGCCACTACAGCCAATAAGATCTTTGAGAAGACACGTGGTGAAGTTATCAAGCCGAAGGGAAGGCAAGTAAATTGTAAGTGACACCGCCCTATGGCGAACCGCAGGAATTTCTGTAAAGTTGTTTCCACTGGAACATGGAAGTACCCATTTTTAGGTCTATGGAGCGTAACCAATCCCCAGGTTGGACCACTTGCTGGATCATGGACAGTGTCTTCATTTTGAACCTTTCCTTTATGATGAAGCGGTTTAGGTAGGTTTAGGTAGGTTAAGTCTATAACGGGCCTCCAAATGCCATTTTTGTTTTGCACCAAAAAGAGAGGAGAATAAATCCCCAAGCCTCGTTTGATGTCTGGGAAGAGAATGACAGCGCCTTTTTCCAACAAAGATTCCATGTAGTCCAGTAAGATCTGCTTTTTTTCTTCTGAGGCTGAGTGAGCGGTGAGGACAAATCTGCATCTGGGGGTCCTGCTGAAGGACCAAGCATGGCCCGAAGAGACCGATTTGATGGTCCAGAATTCTTGGATAGAGGCCACCCAGACATGCCAAAAGTGGAGAAGACGAGCCCCCATCTGTCCTGTCTGGAAGGGCCCAATCTCAAAAAGACTTTGACGGTTCCCTCTCTCCTGTCACTGCACTCTCACTGCCTTCTTGCCGGAAGACTGCCTTGACCTCCAAGACCTTGAAAACTCCCGGCCCAGTTTGTGCTTCACTGGCTCGCTGTTGATTCTGTTTCCTTGCAAAACTTCTTCTCTGGCCTTGCCCCGTCGGACCTGGGGAAGGAATCCTGATTTACCCCCAGTGGCTCGGGTTATGACACTATCCAATTTATTACCGAAAAGGGAGGTACCATCAAATGGGATACAACACCACACCTGTTTAGACTCTGGATCTGCCATCCATGGGCGAAGCCACAGGGCACGCTTGGCGGTCACGGCTAAGAGCATCACGCGAGCCACCAGGCGAATGATGTCAATTGACCCCTCTCCCAGGAAGGTGGAGGTCAGCCTCAACTCCTGGACAGGGATCCCATTGGCCACATCTTCTGAGACATTTCTCAGTGTCTCATCCACCTTGTTGGTCTACAGCTCCATGGCCTTGGACATTGTCACCAAAGCCAGGGCAGGCTTGCAGGCCATGCCTGCTATGAGGTAGGTTCGCTTCAAGTCCTCATCAATTCGCCTGTCCAAGACGTCTCTAAAGGAGACCGTGTCTTCCAAGGGAAGGGTCACGTGTCTGACCAACCTCATTATGGCTGCATCAATTAGGGCGCCGACTCCAGGTTTCCACGTTCCTTCTTCAACTGTTTGAAGTATTTCCTTTGCTTAGAAGGGACAGCCACTGGTTCTTCCCATTTCAAAGCATCCTTTATCGCTTTCCCCAGGGGGGACACCAGGGCAAAGTCAAAACCCCCCGTAAGACTATTCGGTCCCTGAATCACATTCCAAGAGAACAGCAGATGGGTGGCTTGGCGGAGATGACTCCCATGTATCCTGTGCCTTCCTTACTGGAGAGTAAGAAGGCTCTGTGGGCGAATTGTGGGATTGGCCGGACTCCATTTCCTTTAGAGATACTCTGACGGCCGTCTTTACCAGAGTTTTTAGCTGGTCTGACCTCATCTATGCCTTTGGCATAGCAAGGGTCACAGAGGGACTTGCCCACCGGTACTTGGCATCTGCACCCCCAGCAGACATTTTCAGCCAATCGGCCAGAGTGTGCCGAGGACGGCCACGCCAGGTCCCTGCTATGGTGCCTTGACTTGGAGGACGAGCCATACCATCTGGGTCTGGTGGATGAGTGCAGGTGATGGGATTTCGAGGAACCATTTTTCTGTGAGCTGCGGTGATGATCAGACCTAGATGAGCTGTAGAGAGAAAATACAGAAGGAACACTTAGGGCACAACAGTGAGGAGACTCCCAGAGACCCCCCCCCATCCCCCAGCAGGCTCCCCCCAAATACCTGCTGCGAGAGGGCTGGCCACAGGCGGGTGGTGACTCGTCTCTGGACCTGGGGGTTTCCATGGCGCTGCAACGAGAGGGACCATCATGTAACCCCATACACAGAACCACTGCAATAAGTAAGTGACATACCTCCCCTTACCTTCTACCAGAAGGTACAGAGCCTGGAGACGTTGCTGCTGAAGCCCACAAGAAGTTCCCAACGTCTGCAGGCTTCTAGCCCATTCAAATAGGGCGCTCAGAGTGACATCAGTGCTGCGCCGGCCACGGCGCCAGTGCGCATGCGCGACCACCGCCATTTTGGTGGAACTGCGAACCAAGCCTCTCTTTCAGGCGACCCAGCACATGTGCAGAACAGCCGCGGGGACAAACCTGGAAGCGAACGGCGACTGGAACGCAGGAAGAACCAGCTGCCATGCCTTTAGCCCTGCCGAACAGCGAATGGAGCACTGACACAGACAATTGAACATGGTAAAAAAAACAAAAAAATGGCTGCCATTAGAAAGGAAAAACAATCTCACCACTCCTAGCTATGAACTCCCAGAGGCCGAGGTAAGATGCCCATGCCAGTCTTTCTTGGGGTGATAATAGCTAGGTAACTTGGCCGTCGCGCTGCACTCCTTGCCAATGGCTAGACTCCTCAGCGTCTCCTCCATACTACCCCTCCATACCCTGCTAGTAGCTAGGGCTTATTGGAGATCTGTGACCTATCCTTTCCCAGGTCGCCCCCCGGCCGTTGTTTGTGGAAGGAGCTTCGTCCGGGTAGGAGGACCCTCGCATCAGTCCTACAGAGAAGGACAAAAAAGGAACACGCCCGCTTGCCCAGAGCAAAGATTTATGGGACTGGAGTCCTATAGGGTAGTAGAGGCGGGGCTAAACCCACACGTATGCTGCCATATAGCCTGTCAGGAAAATTGCATTTCCATGTTCTGTGTACTGTGGGAGACCAGATATAGTGAATGCAGAGTTCTAGGTTTAGTAACAGTTTAAGCCTAATTCAGCTTTAAATTATTTTTAAAGAAAACGTATTATAAAGTAAATATTCTGTCTGACCAGATGAAAGTTTAAAGTTTTGGTATATGCCAGTTTACTCAGCAATAACTTCTCTGCATAGCAAAATTATTTTCAGGTTTTTTTTTTAACACATTTGAGGTTATCATCTGGTAAATTGTTTTAAAAAATATTCTGAATATATTTTTATAATAAGCAGAGAAATGCAAAAATTATTCAGTTTTAGTTTGTTTAGTACACAACATATTTTGTGTCAATAATACTAAATCAAATATTGTAAATACTTTCATGTATGGCCAACTTTAGATCTAACTCCTCCTATTAACACTGCTGACAATTTAAATTGAAACACCCAATTCACAAACTTGATTTCCTGTAATAGTATATGCAGCGGTATAAGTGTACTTTACTAGTGTATTAGGTAGAGGATTTCCTGACCCCACATACAAGGTCACTAAGCCAATTTACTTTTCATTTTAAAATCATACCAATAACCAGAAAAGTATATACATATTTTTTTCCACAACAATAAACCTGTCCTGGAACAAACATTAAGGGCACATTCATGCCACAACAAGATGTATTGCTCCATACACATTTTCATGTATTGGGACACCTTCTGTTAATGACCCTATTCATTTTTACTGGGCTGTTAATGCACTTTAAAACACACAAAAATAGTTTTTGCATTGTTTTTTTAAAAAGCAATACACAGATCATTGACATTTGTACATTGTGCTGTGATATAGCATATAAATGCATTGGAGTGAAAATAATAATAAGTTGCAACATAAACAGTTTGTTGTCATGAGTTACAGTAACATGTAAATGCAAACGTTATAATGTATGGGTCCCCAGCGTTTAGCGGGACCCCATGGGATAGCTTTAAAGGGGCCAGGCTGTCCCTCCCCCTCCCTCTTATGTTGCAGGTTGCCACGGGCTGCGGCGGCTCCGCTCTGCACAGCAACAGGTGCACAATTGGAGCAAAACGGCGGGCTCGGGCTCCCGCACGCCGGGAGCTGATTTATAGGACCACTGTCCTCTCAGGCTGCAGTCACCGTGGGTGTGAAGGAGCGGCGACCAGCATGAAGGGGAGCTCACCTGAGAGGAGAGAGGAGCTTCTTCGTTGCCTTATTGAAAAGGCTGAAGGCGCTGGCGGTGAGGAATGGCTCCAGCGGTGTCTTAGGGACAGCGGTGGTGTCTCTCCGCCCGAAGGGGAGGCACAAGAAGACACGAATATGGTGGAACCAGCCCAGGAAATGCGGGGTCAGCGCCGTCAGCCGCTAAGGAAGAAGAAAAGGCAGAAGAGGGATGCGTCTCCTCAGCCAGGTGGCAGCAATGCTACGGGTTCATATGGAGAGAAGCTCCCTGTCTCAGTTAGTTTTGCCACTCAATCAACAGCAGTTCCAGCTGTCATTGGGCATCAGGCGCCCCCTAGTGGTGGTGAGCATTATAAGAATAATGGTAATGAATTAAGTAACTTGTTTAAATCTTTATCTGACATAATTGAAGAGTTTAAAGGGGCACAGACAGCTGGTGCAGTGCTGGATGTTAAAAGGGCACATAGCTATGGTGCTTCATGTGAAAATGACTTAGGGGCACAAATGATTTGAGCATAGTTAATAATCAAGGGGCACACAGAGATGGTGCTTTTCCTGCATTAAATGATTCTATACAAAAGGTTGTGCAGCATCCTTTGATTAGTCAGAACATGCAGACATTTAATACAGTTTGGCATGGTTATGGTAATTCTACACAGGGTGGTGTCTTAAGAAACCCTATTAATACCGATAATTTGTCTCAGGTCCTATATTCCCAGAAACCTGGGGTTTCTAAGGTAGCGGAATCATGCCTTAAAGAGGCATTACCCTGCAAAATCTCTCCTTTAGGGTATCACCTTTCGCTAGGGGTAAAAGAAAAGATTTGGAGAGGTGAATTCGTTGATTTGTTATCGTTACTTCCAGCATCAAAAGAATTTTTGGTTAAAGCGGAGAGGAAAGTAGAGGATAGGTTAGAGGAGGATAGGAGGAGACTTATACCTAGGACCTTTCAGAACTGGCTTCAAGCCTTTTGCATATATGCTGCTGTTTTGGGAGAACGGTTTCCGGATAGGTGCTCGGGCTTATTCGAGCACCTGGATATTATCACTGAAGCCTTTAGGCATTTTGGCGGTTCAGCTTGGTTTATTTATGATGAAAATTTCAGACAAAAGTTGTGATGTGGGCATGTGGTTAAATTTAATGTTGCCACAGAAGCAATTGTTCGCCCCTAAAGTGGTGAACACAGGACAGAGTTCCTTTCGTAAAGGATTCTGTTTTGCCTTTAATGAAGGGCAATGTAGGTTTGCATCCAATTGTCGATACAAACATAACAGATGCTACCGTAAAACTGTCGGGTCAAATCCAGTTCAGTCCAGAGATTCTGGTAACAAAAGCCAGGACTCCAGTGAACTTGGCAGAAATGTCCCCATGGTTAGATCATTATCCAAACCCCAGGATGGCGGATCTTTTGCGCAAGGGTTTTGAAGAAGGGTTTTTGGTACCACACTTTACGGGTATCGGGTGTAAGAAGGTTAAAAATTTACGTTCTGTTTTTCTTCATCCAGAGGTGGTGGTCAGTAAAATCGAGAAGGAAGTGAGTGAAGGTCGAGTAGCAGGCCCTTTTGTATCTCCGCCATTTTCTAATTTTCGTCTTTCTCCCTTAGGTTTGGTTCCTAAGAAAGAGCAGAATTCCTTTCGGCTAATTCACCATCTGTCTTACCCCCCGGGGGAATCCCTCAACGATGAGGTATCGGACTCTGGAGCTCAGGTATCATATGCTTCGTTTGACGAAGCTCTCTTGTTATTGAAATGTTTTGGCAAATCAGCGCTATTTGCTAAAACCGACATCAAGTCAGCGTTTCGCCTGCTACCGGTACATCCGCAGGGCTTTAATTCCCTCGGTTTTCAGTTTCGGAATCTTTTTTACTTTGACAAATGTATGCTGATGGGCTTCTCTCTTTCTTGCTTTTATTTCAAAGCTTTTTCGAGTTTTCTTCAATGGGTTTTTTCAGAGTCCTTTCCCTCGGGGGGATGTTTGCATTATTTAGATGATTTTCTTTTTATTGGCCCATCCGATTCTCCGATTTGTGCCCAATCTCTTTCTTGTTTTATTAGGATCTGTGAGTCATTTGGTATTCCTTTGGCTGAAGAGAAGACGGTTTTTCCATCAAGAGTTATCGAGTTTCTAGGAGTCACTATTGATTCGTCTCTGATGGAATTTAGACTTCCTCCTGCAAAATTGTTGCGGATGAGGTATATGATTGCATCTTTTTTGTCAAAGCGTAAAGCTTTGCTGAGAGATGTTCAGTCGCTCCTTGGTCTTTTTGCCTTCGCAGCAAGGGTCATTCCAGTAGCTAGGATATTCTCTAGGCGTTTTTCCCTCTCTACTAAAGGTTTAAAGAACCCCTTAGCTCATGTCTGCATTTCAAGAAACATCAAGGAGGATTTAAAAATTTGGGATTCTTTCTTGTGTGATTTTAACGGTTCTACCATCTGGCAAGAAGAGTTTGTGGAAGATTCGCAGCTGGGTTTCTATACGGATGCAGCAGGATCCGTAGGTTTTGGGGCATTTTTAAACAGCCACTGGTGCGCGTCAAGATGGCATAGGAGTTGGGAGAATCCCATCATCCTCCGTAATCTGGTTCTTTTGGAACTGTTCCCAGTAATAGTGTCGGTGGTTATTTGGAAAGACAAGTTTGAGAATCGCAGGGTAATAGTGCATACGAAAAATAAGGGTGTGTTGTTTGCTATTAATTTTTTATCATCCAAGTCAGAATTAGTTGTTAAGTTGTTGCGTTTTCAAGTTTTACATTGTATGCGCTATAATATCTGGTTGAAAGCAAGACACATAGCCGACATACATAATAACATTGCAGATGCTTTAACTCATTTGCAGATTACCAAATTCCGGGAGTTGGTTCTGGATGCCGACCGCAACAGCACTCCATGCCCAGACTTCCTCTGGGGCTTAATATGGGACTGATCGGCAAGTACCTGCAGAATTCAGTGTCTCCCAGGACTTGGGCGGACTACATCAACTCATGGTCCAGATGGTCTGGTTTTTGTTTGGACAGAGATATAGACCCTTTGGGCGTAAATGCTCATTTGGCGTTATCCTTTGTCTCGCATCTCATTGGGTTAAAATTAGCCCGGCTTCGGTTCAGAAGATGTTGGTGGGTGTTTCTTTTTTCCTTAAGTTTTCGGGGCAGAGGGCATTGTCCTCTTTTTTTCAGGTAAAGCAAGTCCTGAAAGGGTTTAAGAGATCCCGCCCAGTGTTGGATAAAAGAAGCCCGATTTCTTTTGAATTATTGAGTAGATTGTTGAAGGTGTTGGTGCAGGTCTGCTTTTCTCATTTTGAATTATTACTTTTTAGAGCAGCCTTTTCAGTATCATTTTTTGGGGCTTTGAGGATTGGCGAATTCACGGCTCCCAATAAATCTTCTGTTTCCGCTCTGTTGTTTTCCCACGTAGTCATTCATGATAGATCACTTAAGGTCTTTATAAGGAAATCAAAAACTGATATCTTTGGCCAAGGGCAGAGGATCACGCTTCATGGGTCTTCTGAGTTGGACTGTTGCACGCTGCTCCATACTCGAAATTATCTAGGAGTCAGAACGGAATGTAGTGGTTCCTTTTTTGTGCACGAGGACTTAACTTTTTTGACTAGATACCAGTTTTCAGCTGTCCTTTCCTCTTGCTTAAAAAAGCTTAATCTGGGGGGTTTTAAGTTTTCGTCCCATTCCTTTGGGATAGGGGCAGCAACGATGGCCAATGCTTTGGGTTTCTCTTCTTAGGAACTCAAACGGGTGGGGCGTTGGGACAGTGATAGATACAAATTGTACATTCGCCCTGAATTATTAATCATATGATTAATCTCTTTCAGATTCATCTGCAGTCAGGATCTGGATCGTGGGACATTTCTATATTTTTTGGGCCAGAAAGAGAGCAGAGCTCAGGATTTATTCCACAAATTTAGGTTTGGACACTAATAAACATGTCATTTTCTGGTCAGGAGTCACAGGCCTTAGGTGGCGCAATTTGTGTGACCATTTACTCTATTTATCAACTGTTTGGCCTTCCCCTCATGTGTTGGTCCTGCACGTCGGGGCTAATGATGTGGGGAAGATTAAAACTTGGGATCTCTTATGTGAAATTAAACAGGATTTATGTTCATTTAAGCTTTTATTTCCTAACACGGTTTTTGCTTTCTCGGAAATGATTCCAAGACTCTTATGGTCTCCCTCGGGCAACTTATTTTATTTGGACAGAATTAGAAGGTGGCTGAATAGGACGATTCACAATTTTTTGGTTGCTTCGGGTGGTTTGTCCTACAGGCATATCGAGCTGGAAGGATTTCTTCCAGGCCTTTTCAGATCTGATCTGGTCCATCTTTCAGACGTCGGTTTGGATGTCTTTAATATGGGCCTACAGAGTTTAATTGAATCGGCCACGGTGTTGGGGGGGTCGCAGTCGGTGGGCGATACGCCGGCTGCGACTGGTGGGGAGTAGTCGTCCAGGATAGTCTGGATGGACACCGTTTCTTGATTTACTGTTATGGGGTTAATAGCCGGTATGGCTTAATTTCATTTAAATTATTCAATATTTAACCACTTCAGCCCCGGAAGGATTTCCAGCTTTAGGACCGGAGCCCTTTTTGCGATTCGGCGCTGCATCGCTTTAACTGACAATTGCGCGGTCGTGCGACGTTGTAGGTCAGCGTCGGCCGCATAGCGGGTGGCTGACGCTGGGGGGGTTGTGGCACCGGCTAAGTTAATTTGAGACATCCGGGTATAATTTCTGTAGGTTTGGCTGCAGACTTTCTACCTGGTCTAGTCTAGACTTTTCCGGACCTTCTTTAGGAAGGTCGAGCTATACGGACATCCTGTTTGGTGGGCTTCGTTGGTTTTTTAACACTTAGCAGGATAAGTCGGTGGAAGATTAAGACAGGTTTATTTTATTCAACGGGCTCCCTCTGGTATTCTCAGAACCTTAGTAAAGGCTCTTTCGTTTTTGGCACAATCCTTTATTTTCGAATTTAC
>BLSH010448722.1:0-21424 GCA_018402905.1 Glandirana rugosa | reverse complement strand
CCGCCACTTCCACCTACACTGCCACGGTCACGGCCTAGTCAACCTCTAGGCTCCTACTCCACATCCACCCCCCTTCCCGTTTTTTTACTTGATTTTAATTTATTTTCCCTATCCCCATTTATTTGTAGGGCACTTGCCCTAGTTTGAAGATGATTTTAGAACAGTTATATGGCTTCTACCTTTAATTAATACTTTTCAGACACAGTTTGAAGATGATCCACATTCACCTCCATTTTTGCTTTTTTTATGTTTTTATTTTTTTAAAAATATTTACAGTTATTTCCCTGTCCCCATTTTTTTGTAGGGCACTTGCCCTACCCTTACCCCCATTTTACTTCCTTTTGCAGCCCTCTAGGGCTTTCCAGGACTTTGTTACAGCCATTTTTGTGCATAAAAGTTCGGGTCCCCATTGATTTCAATGGGGTTCGTTGTCCGTGCGATCGTTCGGGTTCCACCCGGACCCGGACTTTGTCCCGAAGTTCGGATGGACCAGCAGAACCCGAACTTCCAGAGGTTCGCTCAACTCTAGTTGTTACATATATAGTTACGTTGTTTGTGAGGTTGAAAAAAGACACAAGTCTATCAAGTCCAACCTGTATGCGTGCTTTTGTGTCAATATTATATTGTATATCTGTCACGCGCCTGGTGGTGGAGTCTGTCTTGTGCAGGAAGCAACCACTCTTACGGCCCTGGTTCGGGAACCCCTGGTAGAGCAGACAGGAGGTTCGAGAGCACAGGGGGGCATGAGGGTTGGACTGGATCACTGGTGGTGGTGTGAAGGGTTTGGTAGAGGTTCATGTAGTAGTAGAGTGGTGGTGCAGGCTGGGGTCGGCAGCTGGCTGGCTAAGCGGTACCGAAGGAGTAGGCAGAGGGGTCGTCAGGTGCAGGCAGGGTTGTCAACAGGCAGGCAGCGAAGTACACAAGGATCAGGCAGAAGAATGTTTGTGGGCAAGCTGGGGGTCGATGCATGCAGATATCAATCAACGTCAGAGACAGGCCAGGTCGCAGGAACAGGAAATCAGGATACAGGTCACTCTAGAACTCTCACACGCTGTAGAATGGACAGCACTAGCTGCTGGGTGTTGTCAGTTTAAATAGAGCCGTTTTGTGCCGTTTCTGGCGTTAAGCGCACAGGTCCCATTTCAAACACAGATTATTTTCCTAACAATATCCCTGTATGTTGCGGTTGTTTAGGTGCCTATCCAATAGTTTTTTGAAACTATCTATGCTCCCTGCTGAAACCATTGCTTGTGGAAGAGAATTCCACATCCTCACTGCTCTTACCGTAAAGAACCCTCTATGCAGTCTAAGGTTAAACCGAATTTCTTCTAATTTTAGTGAATGGCTGCGTGTCTTTTTATATTCCCTTGCACGGAAAAGTTTCATCCCTATTGCGGGGTCACCATTACTGTGTTTATACATTGAAATGATATTCCCTCTCAAGCATCTCTTCTACAGAGAGAATAAGTTCAGTGTTTGTAATCTTTCCTCATAACTAAGGTCCTCCAATACTGTAAAAGAAAGAGGAGGGCACACCTTGCACAGTACCAAGTATATTTATTGAAACTGAAAGATAAAAAACATACTCACAAACAAATGCGTGTAAAACAGAATGTCAAAGTCCGCAATGGACAAACAGCAATCAAGTCACCAGGACTATGTCCAGCACACTGGAGGACCTACTAGACGGCTGATGCATTTCAATCGGCGATCCCCTCTTCCTCAGAGCCCATTAGGTCCTCCGGTGTGCTGGACATAGTCCTGGAGACCTGGTTGCGGTTTGTCCATTGCGGACTTTGACGTGCTGTTTTACACTCATTTGTTTGTGAGTATGTTTTTTTATCTTTCAATTTCAATAAATATACTTGGGCAATGTGCAAGGCTAGTGCACCCTCTTCTTTCTTTTACAGTGTTTCTATTGGGTGTCCCCTGACCCTTGGAGGGCAGCAAGGCGTGTGCACTATCTTGGAACTACGGGCACTTCCACTGCCATCGCACTACTGTTTGAGCACAGGAGATTTTGTTTGACTGTTAAGGTCCTCCAATCCCTTAATCAGCTTTGTTGCCCTTCTCTGAACCTTCTGCAGTTCCAGCACATCCCTCCTTAGGACTGGTGACCAGAATTGGACGGCATACTCCAGGTGCAGCCGGACCAGAGTTTTGTATAATGGGGGAATTATTGTTCTATCTCTGGAATTAATCCCTTTTTAATGCATGCCAATATCCTGTTGGCTTTGCTTGCAGTAGCTTGGCATTGCCTGCCATTGCTGAGCCTGTCATCTACTAGGACCCCTAGTTCCTTTTTCATCCTAGATTCCCCCAGAGGCTCTCCCCCTAGTGAGTGGTTTGCATTCATATTTTTGGCACCCAAATGCATTATTTTACATTTATCTACATTAAATCTCATTTGCCATGTAGTTGACCACCCCGTTAGTTTGTCCAGATCTTCTTGCAAGGTTTCCACATCCTGCAGAGAGAGTATTGCCCTGCACAGCATAGTATCATCTGCAAATACCGAGATTGAGCTGTTTATCCCATTCTTCAGATCGTTTATGAATAAATTAAACAGGATTGGTCCCAGAACAGAACCCTGGTGGATCCCACTCTCCACACTGGACCATTCCAAGTACTCCCCATTTATCACCACATTCTGAACTCACCCCCATAGCCAGCTTTCAATCCATGTACTCGCCCTTTGGTCCATGCTGACAGACCTTTGTACAGTAGACGTTTATGGGGAACTGTATCAAATGCCTTTGCAAAATCCAGATATACCATGTCTATGGGCCTTCCTTTGTCTAGAAGACAGCTCAACTCCTCATAAAAGGTTAATAGATTGGTTTGGCAAGAACGATTCATCATGAATCCATGCTGATTACTGCTAATGATACCGTTTTCATTACTAAAATCTTGCATGTAATCCCTTATCATCCCCTCCAAGAGCTTGCATACTATTGACATTAGGCTGACCGGTCTGTAGTTCCCAGGGATAAATCTTGGTCCTTTTTTAAATATTGTTGCTACATTGGCTTTCCCCCAATCAGCTGGTACCATACCAGTCAGTAGACTGCTTGTAAAAATTAAAAACAATGGTCTGGCAATTACTTGACTGAGTTCCTTGAGGACCCTTTGTTTTTGGTGCAAGCCATCTGGTCCTGGTGACCTATTATTGTTAAGTTTGTCAAGTCTATTCCCAATTCTATCCTCTGTTAGCCATGACGGTGCCTCCTGTGCCGTGAGGATAAACATTACAGCTTTGGTTACTGAAGCCCTCCATTTCCCTTCTGAAGACTGAGGTGAAGAATATATTCAAAGCCTTCGCCATCTCTCCATTCTTTGTAACCAGATTCCCTTCATCATTCTTTATAGGGCCAATATGATCTGACCCACCTCTCTTACTATATACATTTGTGTTCATAAGTTTACATAACCTGGCAGAACTTATGATTTCTTGGCCTCCTAAAACTCAAACGACTTACTAACAGCTACAACCAATGGTCATTATTCCGACTGTCTCCTAATCTATCCATCTTTAGACTATCCCTGAAAACGTTTCTCTTTAAATAAGCCTATCCTGCTTCTAACTAATACACTGTTTTACATTCTACATCTGTTTATCCCCCACAGCTATTACCTTTTGTATCAATTGACCCTCCCTCTTAGATTGTAAGCTCTAGTGAGCAGGGCCCTCTGATTCCTCTTGTACCAAATTGTGATGTAACTGTACTGTCTGCCTTCATTTTGTAAAGCGCTTTGCAAACTGTTGGCGCTATATAAATCCTGTATAATAATAATAATATTATACCCTGATCTGTGAGGCTGTGCTATATGCTCTGATCTGTGAGGCTGAGCTATATACCCTAATCTGTGAGGCTGAGCTATATACCCTGATCTGTGAGGCTGAGATGTATACCCTGATCTGTAATGCTGAGCTATATACTCTGATCTGTGAGGCAGAGCTGTATATCCTGATCTGTGAGGCTGAGCTATATACCCTGATCTGTAATGCTGAGTTCTATACCCTGATCTGTGAGGCTGGGCTATATACCCTGATCTGTGAGGCTGAGCTGTACACTTTGTCCTGTGATGCTGGGGCTGTATACCCTGCCCTGTGATGCTGAGCTGAATATTCTTGACACTATTGGTGGAAGCAAGTGGAATACAGGGGACAGCGTAGGTGGATTCTATAATGGGTGGGGCTTATGAGAAGTGGGAGGGGTCAAAAATGAAGGGCAGGGTTTGGCACCCCCATCCTAAAATTTCACCAGCCACCACTGGTTTTAACTAAACAT
This sequence comes from Glandirana rugosa, assembly GCA_018402905.1. NCBI lineage: Eukaryota > Metazoa > Chordata > Amphibia > Anura > Ranidae > Glandirana > Glandirana rugosa. Next base: position 17,132 of record BLSH010448722.1, on the reverse strand, counting down.
ACATTTCTTTAAGTCTTCCCCCTTTTGTATGATGTATTTTCCTCTTTCCTCATTTGTGAGTTTATGTACAGTTCCAACGAAATATACTCTTAGGCTAGGAAAGAAATGATTTATTTTGACTGTTTAAACACTTCTATATGAACCTCAACTGCCTCCATGCAATAAAAATATTTGTGGATGCCATGTATTTGGTGAAGCAATGGTCTCTGCTATATTCAGAACAGGCAAGAGGTCTCAGGAAAAGGTAAGTCACTACTACAACAATTGCATTCAGAAAAAAAAACATTAAAGCTACCGTAGGTTTTATTTCATTCATTAAAAATGGGCTGTCCTGTCCATGCAAACACGGTATGCGAAAACACATAGGTGCGAACCTAGTGTAAGGATGTGATTAAGGTTCAGAAGGGTAAAATTGTTAAAAAGTCAGACCACTGGTTCTATGTTTTTATGCCATTAGAACCTTGATGAAGCTAAGTCTACAAAAAAAGCTGCATAAAATAATAAGTACCATGCTCCTTAGGAGACCTAGAGTAAGCTATTCAGGGAAACATAAGTACATCAGCTTCTTCCTCCTCTTTACTCGCCTCTCCAGCCATATAGACATAAAAAAACTCCAAACATAGTGCCTTATGTTTATTGCTATCAAGCCAGTCTTCAGCCATATTGACGGGCTGGCGAGGGATGACATCACTCCCATACATGCACAGAAGTACGGCCATCCTGGCACACAGGCAGTGTGCCAGAATGTAAACTGAGCTGCACCTGTACAAATCAATGTACACTCTACAGGATATTGTGAACAAGCAGATAAGTGTATTTTATTGCAAGAGAAACATTTCATGTCTCTTCTGCCTGTTTGCAACTTTATATACCCAGTGAAGTGAACAGCCTCAGATGATACACAGAGATTAAACAAATCTCCCTACATATGTTTTACATGTACATCTGCTATCTTTATATATTCTTTAGAAAGCTCAGATCATGTTAGAGATTTTCCCTTCCTGTTCAGCACTGGGCATACAGCCAAAACAGCTGAAAGGAGGAAAGGCACACACCCCCGCTCCACATAGGCAGAGACTCTCAGAGCTGCCCTGTGAATAGTTTAGGTGTCTCCTAATCTATTTATAGCAACCTCCCCGACAAAAAATTCAGCCTGGTTTTACCTCAGTTGACGGAGAACTTGTCAGAAGTAGAGTTGATCGAACCTCTGGAAATCCGGGTTCGGCAGGTTCAGCCGAACTTCGGGACAAAGTCCGGGTTCGGGTCCCGACTTGACCTGAACTTTGATCCGGACCCCGAACCCCATTGAAATCAATGGGGACCTGAACTTTTAGGCACAAAAATGGCTGTAACAAAGTCCTGGCAAGTCCTAGAGGCCTGCAAATCATTGCTTTTATAACACTAATAAGGCTCTATGCGGCTACAATACACTTAGTGAATGGAGCTTGGACATGATTTTATAACACTAATAAGGCTCTATGTGGCTACAATACACTTAGTGAATGGAGCTTGGATATGATTTTATAACACTAATAAGGCTCTATGCGGCTACAATACACTTAGTGAATGGAGATTGGACATGATTTTATAACACTAATAAGGCTCTATGCGGCTATAATACACTTAGTGAATGGAGCTTGGACATGATTTTATAACAATAATATGGCTCTATGCGGCTAGAATACACTTAGTGAATGGAGCTTGCAGATGATTTTAGAATAATAATCTTTCAACAGCTGGAACCTTTCCCTGTACAAGTTGGAGATGATTTTAGAAGAATAATCTTTCCCTTAAAGCAACAGACTCTACCTAGGCCAGTCAGATTATTCTGTGCAGCAGGATGAGATCTGCAATCTGTCCCTCAAAGCAGGAGTACTAGTATCTCTCCCTAGTCCACAATCAGATCGTTCAGTAATGCAGGATGAGATGTTCTGCAATCAGTCCCTCACAGAGCCAGCAGCATCCTCTCCCTAAAGTATGCTGAGAGCATATGACATGCAGAACGGTGACTCCATCCCCATATAGAGGCTGGGTCACATGGTGCACTGGCCAATCACAGCCATGCCATTAGTAGGCATGGCTGTGATTGTTTCTCATGGAAAACCAGTGAAACATTTGTTGATTGGCCGCCCTTGGCAGCTATTCAATACATGTAATAAAATACCAGAACCCCAGACCCGAACCCAAACTTTTTTTTTAAAAGTCCGGGTTCGGGTCCGGGTCCCGGACACCCCAAAGTTTGGTACGGACCCGAACTTTACAGTCCGGGTTCGCTCAACTCTAGTCAGAAGTTATCATGCTGATAACAGAAGAATGGAGCAGGAGAAAGCCTGCAGATATACAGTTGTACTCATAATTTTGCATACCCTGGCAGAATTTATGATTTGTTGGCCATTTTTCAGAGAATGAATTAGAACATAAAAACATTTCTTTCACTCATGGTTAGTGTTTGGCTGAAGCCATTTATTATCAATTAACGGTATTTACTCTTTTTAAATGGCAACAGAAACTACCCAAATGACCCTGATCAAAAATTGACATACCCTGGTGATTTTGGCCTGATAACATGCACACAAGTTGACACAAAGGGATTTGAATGGGTATTAAAGGTAACCATCCTCACCTGTGATCTGTTTTCTTGTAATTAGTGTGTGTGTATAAAAGGTGAATGAGTTTCTAGACTCCTAACAGACACTTGCATCTTTCATCCAGTGCTGCACTAACGTTTCTGGATTCTGAGGCATGGGGAAAACAAAAGAATTGTCAAAGAATCTGTGGGAAAAGATATTTGTACTGTCTAAAACAAGAAAAGGATATAAAAAGATATCCAAGAAATTGAGAATTGCCCATCAGCAGTGTTCAAACTCTAATCAAGAAGTGGAAAATGAGGGGTTCTGTTGAAACCAAACCATGGTTAGGTAGACCAACTAAAATTTTAGCCACAACTGCCAGGAAAATTGTTTGGGATGCAAAGAAAAACCCACAAATAACTTCAGGACTCTCTGAAAACATGTGGTTTGGCTGTTTCAAGATGCACAATAAGAAGGCACTTGAAGAAAGATGGGCTGCATAGTCGAGTCACCAGAAGAAAGCCATTACTATGCAAATGTCACAAAGTTTCCCACTTACAATACGCCAAACAGCACAGAGACAAGCCTCAAACCTTCTGGCACAAAGTCATTTGGAGTGATGAGACCAAAATTGAGCTTTTTGGCCACAAACATAAACTCTACATTTGGAGAGGAGTTAACAAAGCCTGTGAAACACGGAGGTGGATCGCTGCTGTTTTGGGGACGTGTGAACTACAAAGGCACAGGAAATTTGGTCAAAATTGATGGCAAGATGAATGCAGTATGTTATCAAAAAATACTGGAGGAACATTTGCATTCATCAGCCAGGAAGCTGCACATTGGACGTACTTGGACATCCCAACATGACAATGATCCAAAACACAAGGCCAAGTCGACCTGTCATTCACTACAGCAAAATAAAGTGAAGGTTCTGGAGTGGCCAGCTCAGTCTCCTGACCTCAATATCATTGAGCCACTCTGGGGAGATCTCAAACGTGCAGTTCATGCAAGACAGCCCAAGATTTTCCAGGAACTGGAGACTTTTTGCCAAGAGGAATGGGCAGCTTTACCATCTGAGAAGATAAAGATCCTCATCCACAAATACCACAAAAGACTTCAAGCTGTCATTGATGTCAAAGGGGGCAATACACGGTATTAAGAACTGGGGTATGTAAACTTTTGATCAGGGTAATTTGGGTAGTTTCTGTTGTCATTATGATTTAAAAAGAGTAAACACAGTTAATTGATAATAAATGGCTTCAACCAAACACTAACCGTGAGTGAAAGAAAAGTTTGTGTTTTCATTCATATTCTCTGAAAAATGACTAAGAAATCATAAATTCTGCCATGTATGTAAACTTATGAGCACAACTGTTTGTGACCAGCTCAAATTTCATGAATACATTTACTGCGGCAGGTTGGCAGCGCTGCGGTAAACACAGCGGTTTCCCGTTCTGTCAGGGAACATGACAGTGATCTACTGATCCCTGTAATCGGGATCAGTTAGATCTGTCATATCCCTGCCAGCTCAACCCCCACACAGTTAGAACACGCTGAGGGAACACATTTAACCTCTTGATTGCCCCGCTAGTGTTAACCCCTTCACTGAAAGTGACATTTATACAGCAATCAGTGGCTATTTTTAGCTCTGATGGCTGTATAAATGTCAATGGTCCCAAAAAAGTGGCAAAAGTGGCAGATCCATGTGCCGCAATATCGCAGTCATGATAAAAATCGCAAATCGCTGCCATTACCAGTAAAAATAAAATAATATAAACGCCATAAATAAATTCTGATAGTTTGTAGATGTGATAACTTTTGCGCAAACCAATCAATAAACGCTTTTTTTGTGATATTATTTACCAAAAATATGTAGAAGAATACATTTTGGCCTAAACTGATGAATACATTTTTTTTTTTTTTTGGATATGTATTATAGCAAAAAGTAAAAAATATTGGGTTTTTTTGTCTCCCTTTTTTGTTTATAGTGCAAAAAATAAAAAATGCATAGGTGATCAAATACCACCAAAAGAAAGCTCTATTTATGGGAAAAAAAGGACGTCAATTTTGTTTGGGTACAACGTCACACGAGCGCGCAATTGTCAGTTAAAGCAACGCAGTGCTGAATCACAAAAAGTGCTCTGGTCAGGAAGGGGGTAAATCCTTCCGGGGATGAAGTGGTTAAGGGAAGCCGCAATAGCACTACAAGCTACATTAGCACTTGCGCCTTAGTGTAGATCATTGTTGTACATTAGCATGAACCATTGTTGTGCATAAATGTGCATAGTACTTGTGAATGGGCTGATAGTAAATCCCGACGCATGAAAAACGCTTACCAACACCTTTTTGATTTTTAACAAACTGCACTAAAATGCACAGACGGTTTACATCATGTATGCATTGTGGGACACTAAAAGGCATGTGCATTGAGGTTCATTGGAGAGGTGTATTATTCAAAATGAATGACACTGCAACATAGAAGATTGTGGATAGTACAATACTGTATGTTTTGGTAAAACATCCATCTTGCCGATTATTACCGAAATGTACAGGTCTGAAAGGGGCCTAAAGCACAGAGTCACAAAAACAACCTTAGGAACGTTTATCATATTTTCTATTAATGGATACAGTACAAGTTTTGTGGATATTTAAATAAAAAGTCCTGAAAATTGAGGAGTATTTTTTTTCCATGTTAACAACTGCAAAGTCAGATGTAATTGCCGATCTGCTGTGCTTTTGCAGCATTGCCAGGATGGACTGGCAGGAATCAATGAAACATTTATCTCAGCTAACATTGTTTTCAGTGTGTCGTCTGGCAGTCTTGCTGCTTGAATCCCTGTGAGATCATATTCTGCGTTTCCTTCCATGCAATCTCATCATGTGCTGAAGAGAATCATCTTAAACCGGCCATAGATGGATCAAAATTCATCTGGTCAAGTTTTGATCCTTCTTTAGGCACCATATTGGTCTACTGAAGTCACTATATTCACTATATATATGTACTATATTCAGGCTTACCTGTAGGACCCGGGAATATCTCCTAAACTTGCACTGTTTAGGAGATATTCCCTGTATTGCATGTGCCGACGTCATCAGCACATGCGTAGTGAAGAAACGCCCCGACTGGGGCGTTCCGTCACTAAGTGTCCCTTAAATGATGGCTCCCGTGTGCATGCGCAGGAGTGACGTCAGCGCGGCTCCTGCCAATCACAGCACTAGAGTCCGCGCTCTGATTGGTCGGAGCCTGGGATCCCAGACGATGATGGACACAGCATGTCGCCGGTCACAGCGATGCTCGGGGACCGCTGCTGCAGCGTCGATCTAAGGTAAGCATTTCATAAAGAGCTAGTATGCGATGCATACTAGCTCATTATGGCTTTCTCTTGCTGGCGGGTTCCTTTTTTTTTTTAATAGACTTGACAACCACTTTAAACGGTCCGACTTTGATCCTATTTTACTTTGCGATTTACGTTCCTACATAGGGTCAATGGGTCAGATTTCCTGTGAACAGGGATCCGACTTTGATCCTGACAATACCAGGCACCTTGTGCTCTGGGGATTTTGAAGGGGAACTCCACGCCAATTTTTTTTTTTTTAAATGGCATGGGGTTCTCCTCCAAGAGCATACCAGGCCCTTCGGTCTGGTATGGGTTTTAAGGGGAACCCCCACGCCTAAAAAATGGCATAGGGCCCCCCCCCCACAATCCATGCCAGACCCTTATCTGAGCACACAGCCTGGCAGGCCAGGAAAGGGGGTGGGGACGAGCGAGCACCCCCCTTCTGGACCATACCAGGCCACATGCCCTCAGCATGGGGAGTATGGGTATTTTGGGACGGGGGGCTCTGTGCCCCCCAACCCAAAGCACCTTGTCCCCATGTTGATGAGGACAAGGGTCTCTTCCAGACAACCCTTGCCAGCGGTTGTCAGGGTCTGTGGGCGGGGGCTTATCGGAATCTGGAAGCCCCATATAGCAAGGGGACCCCCAGATCTCGGCCTCCCACCCTATGTGAATGAGTATGGGGTACACCTGAAAAAAAGTGTAAAAAAACACACACTACACAGGCTTTTAAAATATTTTATGAAGTCGACTCAGGTGTCTTCTCCGGCTCCTCTTTCTTCTGCTCTTTTGAGGGGTCTTCTTTCTTCTGAGGGGTCTTCGATCTTCTGCTGTTTTACCAGGCTTCTCCGCTGTCCTCTTCCCTCTGTTCTCCCTCTCTTCTTCTTCCCATGTTGACATGACGCGGTCTCCCGCACGAATGCTGTCTCTGCTGTAACTTATATTGGCAAGGGGCGGGGCCACCCGCTGACATCATCTGGCAGCCCAGTCCCCTTATGGCGTCACATCCAGGGCGGGGCTGTGACATCATAAGCTGGCGGGCCTCCGTGTGACATCAGCGGGTGGCCCCGCCCCATGCATCCTGTCAACATGGGAAGAAGAAGAGAGGGAGAACAGAGGGAAGAGGACAACAGAGAAGCCTGGCAAAAGAGCAGAAGATCAAAGACCCCTCAGAAGAAAGAAGACCCCGCAAAAGAGCAGAAGAAAGAAGAGCCGGAGAAGATGCAGAAGCTGATTTAATGAAATATTTTAAAACTGTTTTTTTTTTTAACTTTTTCAGGTGTACCCCATACTCATTCACATAGAGTGGGGGGCCAGGATCTGGGGGCCCCCTTGTTAAAGGGGGCTTCCAGATTTCGATAAGCCCCCCCGCCAACAGACCCCGACAACCGCCGGCAAGGGTTGTCGGGAAGAGGCCCTTATCCTCATCAACATAGTGACAACATGCTTTGGGGCGGGCCCTGCTCCAAGGCACCCATACTCCCCATTTTGAGGGCATGCAGCCTGGTATGGTCCAGGAGAGGGGGGAGGGCGCTCGCTCTTCCCCATCCCCTTTCCTGGCCTGCCAAGCTGCATGCTCAGGTAAGGGTCTGGTATGGATTGTGGAGGGGGACCCTGTGCCATTTATTCATTTGTTTTTTTTTTTTAAACAAAAGTCGGACCAGTTAAGATGGCTCTCATAGGGAATCATTGTTTTTGTGATGTAATACTACTTGTGCTCCTAACGGTCCGAGAATTGGACTAGTGTGAGCCCAGCCTGAAGCCTCAGGTCTTAAGGTCTTATAGATTGATTGAAATTCAGCCAGTTCAGTAGGGATCAGCCAAATTTCTCTCCATCTATGGCCATTCCTGTTTCAGAGAAGTCAATCCTAATGATCACATTTTCTCAAACTGGCTTGTTGGAAAATTTCCCTTCGATCGGCGATGCAGCAGCTAGGGTCTCATCATAGAAGTAATTGGATAACTCTGCCTAATCACCCAATCAATGGCTCTGCATGAAGAAAAGATGATTCCGTTATTTAGAAACTATTAAAAGCAGTATATTATCCTTAGAGACCAAAAATAAGCATTTTCAGAATGGAGTCACTTGGTAATAATTTTGGTATAGAAAAAAATATATAAAGACAAACTCCACTCTAAACTAATAATAAAATACATAATTTTTAATGACTGAGCTGTCCTGGTTCTCTTAATATAACCTATTAACAATCTGGTCTCAATGGCAATCACTCTATGGCTAATGAAGCACGGGTGACTTTTTGCAGAAATTCATCACTGCTACAAAACACGAATGCCAGTGAATAACAACTTAAGCCTCGTACACACGATCAGATTTTCGTATGCCCATTCGTCCGTTTTTTGTTGCATGTTTGTCCCATGTTGAAAGGGAAGGGGGTTACTCACCATATGAAAATTCTCATACGACAGAATTCAACTTCAGAAGTGATGTAATGTGTTGAATAGGTTTGTATGTATTCTTTTGTATCTGAGCATGCGTAGTCTTACTCCTACGTTTTTTTCGGAGTAAACCGTACTAATTAAACGAAAATCGGACATTGAGTTCACGTACGATAAAAAATTCAAAGTCTGCTTATCCAGCTATTGTTGGACGAAAAATCGGAATCGGCTGTCGAAAGAACCATACTAACGATCCGAAAATCGGTAGACTATTAGTCGGACAAAATTTTACTCCCGATTTTCGTGATTTAATCACTAGAGTCGCTGGTAGTTTTCTACAGCATTGGGCTGTGCTCTGTGACATTGTTTTCAGATCTCTCTGTGGACTACAGAACACCTCTCCCCAATGCTTTGGAGAGAAGGCAATAATAGAGAAGCCCTGTGATCCTAAAACACTTCCTGTCACAGGATGACAACACTATTGCTTCGTAGATATAGTATGGTGAATAAGCATTGTATTTTTAGAACAGGAAATGTTTTACTGGCTGAATTGACAAGTAATATGTAAACAAAAAGCCTAAAAAAAAAGTATGACTGTCATCTTATCTAAGGACTAGTAAATTGTGATATAATTTTTTTCTTATGTTTAGATATGCTTTAAAGTGGTAGAAAGGGCTCCCGCTACTGTCAATTAAATTCAGCCATGAGTGAGCGGGGGAGGGGGGGTTGGGGCAGGGCCGAGCCACACTGTGTGTATCCATAGACATACACATTGAGGCTTGGGACTATATGGAAGCCGTGATCACTCCCCTCCCCCAGCCAGCCCAGCCCCCATACAGTTAGAACACACTGAGGGAACACAGTTAACCCTTTGAGCGCCCCTCCAGGTTAACCCCTTCACTGCCAATGGCATTTACACAGTAATCAGTACATTTTTATAGCACTGATCTCTGTATAAATGCCATTGGTCCCAAAAATGTGCCAAAATGGTCCAACATGTCCGCTGCAATATCACAGTACCACTAAAAATTGTAGATCGCCACCATTACTAGTAAATATAGAAAAAAAATAAAAACCCCAGAAATTAATTCTCAATATTCGTAAACGCGGCAACTTTTGCGCAAACCAATCAATAACGCCGTTTGCGATTTTTTTACCAAAAATATGAGGAGGAATGAAAATCGGCCAAAACCGATGAAAAAAAATGTTTTTTTTAATTTTTTTTTTTTTGGATTTGTATTTTAGCAAAAAGTAAGAAAATTGTTTTTTTTTTTTTGCAAAGTTGTCGCTCTTTTTTTGTTTATAGCGGCGATCAGAAATGACGCAGAGGTGATCAAATACCACCAAAAGAAAGCTCTATTTGTGGGGAAAAAAAGGACGCAAATTTTGTTTGGGTACAAAGTCGCACGACCGCGCAATTGTCAGCTAAAACAATGCAGTCCCAATTTGCAAAAAGTGCTCTGGTCCTAAAGAGTGAAATCATTCCGGGGCTGAAGTGGTTAAAAACAATTGTTTTTTAAAACATGTTTTTTCATTGATACATGTCCCCCAGGGCAGTACCCGGACCCCATACTGTTTTTATGGCCAATTACTTGCATATGAGCCTTCAAAATTGGGATTTCTCGTGTTCAGCTCCCATAGACTTCAATGGAGTTTGTGGCTCGGGGTAGAACTTTTCCCCTGTTTGGGGGGTGTTTGGCCCATCTCTGATGGAGAATGGTGGAGGAGTTTTTCTAACATTTGGTATATTTTGTACTCTGGATAATATTTGTACTTAATGAACAATACAAGTGAAATTAGTCGGTCTGCTATAGGTAACAATTTTTTTTGTGGCATCTCTTAGCCAATGTTTATTTGACTTAGATAAGCTGGTTACAAGGACCACACTTACAACTAAATATTTGGTTAGTTGGTTAAGTTATTTAGTTAGATGTGAGGGTTTTTTCCCATTCGTATTCATTAAATTCCCATATTTTTTTTCTCTCTATTTAGATATGCTGTAATCCTTAAAATAAGCCTCAATAGTTCCACCCCTCACTGCTATGGGGTCAAAAAAAAGGCCTAGTGGCCCAGCGTAGTCTAGCTTCATAATGATTTTCTCCACCAGCAATAAAAGCATAGACAGCTCAGGCACCTCTCTGATATTGCTATGAAGGTAATACACATGCGGGGGGGACAAGTACCTCATTTTATAGGTACCCATTCCCACTTCCACTAGGATCGCCTAAGCTTTCCCCCCTTTTTGGGTTAAGTCCTGCCTAAAGTAGAACTAATAATTTTGCTGATAAGGCAAAATCTTTTATAGCTACACCTTAGTTCTCAACTCAGATAAAATTGGATTCCCCTCATATATGCAGCTACTGTACACGCGTTACTGCACAGGGTAATAGTAAATATCCCTACTGAATTTCTATGTTACATTGTAGATTACATCCTCCAGTGCTGTTATAAGATTTCAGAGTCCAGTTCAACATGAATACCAAAAGTATAGTTACCATGTAATTAAAATACATTTCTTGCAATGTCATCCCTGCAGTTTACATTAAATATTTTATCCAAGCACCCATGGAACACACTTCTTGCCATCACACAATGGACAAAGGTGAGAGTAGAAATAACTGGGAAAAAGCAGTGCCCATGGGTACACTTTAATCTTAGGAATTATGCAATATCGCCACCTAGTGGTTCCCGTGCTTTGTAAACGAGGAAGCCAGGTGAATACAAAGCTACAAGTAAACAGAACAATTCCATGCTGGATCTTTGTAGGAAAATACAGAAGTGTGTTCATAAAAAAACAGAAAAAATAATGTTTTTTTTTTCCTGAGATTTTAATTTGTTCCATATCAAACAGGTACTTAAAGTATATCCAAACCCAAATATGTTGCTCATTTTTCTGCAATGTCCTAAAAGATAATACTTTTTTAATATAGCCTTATATCAATTAATTTTTTCCAAGTAATGTTGCTAGCCAAGTGCATCCACAGGTACTTCCTTTCCTAGGATGGTAACTAGGGTTGCCACCTGTCCAGGATTCACCTGGACAGTTTGGGTTTGGAATCATGTGTCCGGGTTTCAGACTGCCTGAAACCCGGACACGTTATTCATACTGGACTATGGCTTCTTAGCAGGGTTGCTGGCCTGAGTTGACTCTTTCACATTGCCCAAAGCCAGCACTAAAAGTCCCCCCCAAACACACACACAGATGGGAGAGCCCCCTACCCCTCTGTATCTGCCCACACTCCATTCCATGGTGCTGCGCCTCAGAAAAGGAAAGTGGGGGCTAGAAGTTTGAAGCCCAGAAGCCTCAGATACATCTGGATGAGAGGTGCTGACTGCCAAGGGATAAGTGAGCTCACCATCCATCCCTGTCTGTGACTGAAGTCTCCTCCCTCCCCTGTTCTCTCTCCTGCCTCTGAGTGAGTATAGTAAGGTAAATCAGGGTTCTCAGAGCACCCCTTACATCATAGTTCCCCTTTACACCAGAAGCCACAGTGTTCTCCCTTACATCAGCGTCCTCTCCGTACAAAGTTCTCAGTGTTCCCCCTTAAATCAGGGTTCCCAGAGCATCCCTTATGTTAGAGTCCCCAGAGTTCTCCCATACATCAGAATCTGCAGAGTCTCCCTTACAGTGAAAGAACTCTGCGAGTTCAGATGTAAAAGGGGAACTCTGTGGATTCTGATGTAAAGGGGGACTCTTGTTATTAACTTCATATGATCAGAAATGTTCTTTACTAGCAAGATATGTGTACAGTTTATACTATAAAAAGAAATTGCTGTGCTCCGCTAAAGTGTTCGGGTTTGACTTGAAGAAAAAGTGGCAACCCTCAGAAGGAGGCTTGGAGCGCAGCTGGGACCAGGCACAGGTGGATGATGTCACTATCATGCCTGGTCCCAACTGCGCTCCAAGCCTCCTTCTGAGCTTCCTGGCCGGCCGTCCACCACTCAGAGCGGCTTCCATCCAGGACTGTCACCACTGCACAGCCTTCCCAGCAGCGACCCATCCGGGAGGGATTATGATGTCCTCAGGACCTACCCCTATACAGGCTTACACTTGGCTTTTATCTTGTGAGTGTTTTTAATCTATTGCTTATAATAAATTGTGCCAATACTGCACTTAGAGGTGCCTCTGTCCTTATCTTGTCTCTACAAAATTAAGTTTTCTTTTGTTAGAGCATAGTTGTAATTTAAAGCTGAACTCCATGCAAACAGTTAAATAGATGGATGAAAGACATGTGTTGGAGCTTTTACATGACAAAGGATTAGCATTTTAGGATTAGCACTTTAGGTCCATCCATTCCTGATGTTTGCACCGTTCTGTCACAAAGCACACACGTACTTATTTTTTCTGCTGCAGTTCAGTACTATTTACTTAGTCTCATCTCTATTGTATTTTGCTCTCTCCTCCTATTAACATGTTCCTTAATCTGCGGCACAGCTAATTGGTTACTTGTGCTGCTCCTTCACATAGTCTGAGCTCTGCTGTATAGGTACCTATGCTGTGTGTATTAAGAAAAACATATTTAAGTATTGTATATATTAATAAATACAGAGATGCATTAACTGGTGTGTAGCTCTACCCCAGCAGGGGCCGCTGATTTTAAATGATTCTTCCCCAAAAAATACAGGGGCTGACATCCACCCAAGCAACAGTCGATTCACTCCAGCTCCAATAAACAGTCTAGGGCAGTGATGGTGAACCTTGGCAACCCAGATGTTTTGGAACTACATTTCCCATGATGCTCATGCACTCCGCAGTGCAGTTGAGCATCATGGTAAATGTAGTTCCAAAACATCTGGGGTGCCAAGGTTTGCCATCAATGGTCTAGGGATTGTCTTTTTGTGATTTATTGCTGATAAAACTTGTAACAGGAGAGGGTTTATGGCATGGGATACTTCAACACGGTTAGTTCTTTAGCAACTGTGTATATTTGACAGTCTAAGGCCTCACAGCTGGGGACAATGAGGCAAGTCTCTTTAGCATCTGGTTACCCTGTTCCTTTACACCACTATTGGTACCCAGTGCGATCTCAGGAAAACTGCACAGTAAAGGAGGGCATTCTCATTCTCTCAGTCCAGGACATAGAATTCAGTCCAGGACATTGCTGAGGATGGGGAATAGCCAGCATATGAGACCCAATCAGAGCTCTCTCAGTCCAAGCAACCTCTGGCCCTTATATCACAAAAGCATAAAGTCACCAGGAATCCATTCAGGGTCACTATTCACAAGCCCCCAGGACAGCTGCCTTGGTGAAGTACTGCTGTCAGTTCTAGGTGACTTCCAGGTCCCAGCTCTGCCACCACTGAGGCCTCACAGAACAGTAACACAGTCCATAAACTTCCTTACGGGCAATAGCCCCCTCAGGTTTGGAACTCTTCTTGCGAAAGGGAAAGGACCATCTTTACAGGGCTCCAGATTATTTATCAGCTTCCCCAGCCACTATTTTGGCATACATCTCCAGGGATTGGATAGGTTATGATCAATATTTAGACTGGTTATTTGAATTCTCCCTCCTTAAGCTCAAGAAAATTCTTTTAAACGCAGGGGTAAGCAATCAAATTCCCAGCCTGTGAAACACTGAACAAGACCAGACCAAGCAATCACTGCTCCTTTGATTACACAAGGATCCAAAAACAAAGTTACCTAGCATCCTCTGCTAGCAGGGCGCTGTAGGTGTCTTTTACTTCCACACGGGGTTCAGTTTTAAAGAAAGAAATGGCAGGTTATTCCTATAAAAGATATACAAGCCCAGCATACCAGGCCAGAAATCCTGTGTCTGTATAGCAACAAGCCTACAGACCTGCCACCATGCTGTTACCATTCTTAGACTGTTCAAGAGGTGTACCATTAAAAATGTGGCCTCCCTCCCAATAAAGTAGTCTAATAAGTCATAGCCACTAGTATAAGTGTGGGAGGGAGGGCCCACATACAAGCTTCCCTCCAGCTCAACCTCAACCTAAATAGCTGATGTGTTGGTTGGGCTTGTTTTTCTCCTGGTGAGAGTTCTATCTTGTTTCAACATGATTATAATGGGGTACACAGAAGTAAAAGTATTAGGACACTTTCTGAATTTCCTGTTGTACAGTAGTTCAGTTGTTTGGGTTCAAGCACAAATACAGCAATATTGATCATATTGTCTGCAGGTAGCAAGGAGCTCAACCACCAGTGCAGGCCGCTCTTGCTATTTGGTTGTTATGGCTGTTGGACTATGTGGTGTGTAATGTCTTCTATACATTATGCTAGATTCATATTACAGCCTGTGTTTTAATGGGCGATGCACTGCACACCGATAGCATTCATGCTGCTGCATTGCAAAGCCCAACCCCTCAGCCACAAAGTGTGAACTGAGCGATTTGCCTTATTACATAGATATTAGACCTGGCCTTTAGAGGGAACTTGGCAGTGGTCAGTATTGCCTTTGTATGGCCAAAAATTAATGTAAAAGGCAGTGGCAACCGCTCCGCTAGGGACGCAGTGGCGCCCCCCCCGATCCATGTGCCCGGCCCTAATCTCCATGCAGGGTGGCAGACACATGGATGTGGGGGACACACAGAAGCAACGGCCCTGGCTCTTCCCTCGGTAAGCTGCAGCAAGTGGAATGGCAGAGGGGCAGCAACAGACTCTGGTAAAAAGGTATATGAAAAAGCTTTTAGGAGTTTATTTTATTTTCATCTAATTTTAGATCCTCAAATAAACATTTTGAAAATCTAATGCTAACCAGGGTGTAGGCAGGGCTGGTGCAAGGATTTTTGACACCCTAGGCGAAACCTAATTTTGCCGCCCCCTTTGGCTCGACCCCTGACTCCTCCCCCTTTCCCCTGCCCAGCCTGATCAGCGCCAATGAATTGCATCCTGATCAGCACCAATCAAATGCAGCCTCACCAGCGCCCATCAAATACAGCTTCACCAGCGTCAATCAATGCAGTCCCACCTGTGCCCATCATATACAGCTTCATCAGCGCCAATCAATACAGCCTCACCTGTGCCCATCAAATGAGGTATCACTAGCGCCAATCAATGCAGTCTCACCTATACCCATCATATACAGCTTCACCAGCGCCAATCAATACAGCTTCACCTGTGCCCATCATATACAGCTTCACCAGCACCAATCAATACAGCCTCACCTGTGCCCATCAAATACAGCCTCATGGGGGTGGGACGGAGGGGGGGGGTATTTGGCAGATCAGTCACTATTTCTATATACATTTGCAAATGGCATGTGATAATACAATCTCATTATCTCAGTCAGACAGTGTCAGTTTTTACATGAATCAATGCAGAGCAGTCAGTGACAGATCAACAGTGGCCAGGCGCCCCTAGGCGGCAGTGCACCCTAGGCGGCCGCCTACTCCGCCTAGTGGTAGAGCCGGCCCTGGGTGTAGGGTTAAACTGGATTGAATGCACGTTTTCAAAAGTTCCTCATTTTAACTGTCCATGCCCTTACAGCGGCTAAACAGGATGAAAATTATTTTTTATGAATGAGATCATTGGGAACATCTAAGTGTTTTTACTAAGCAAACTACAAGGTGCAAAGATCAGTAGTTCCTGTCATTCAAAAAT
The DNA here is from genome assembly GCA_018402905.1 of Glandirana rugosa. Classification (NCBI taxonomy): domain Eukaryota; kingdom Metazoa; phylum Chordata; class Amphibia; order Anura; family Ranidae; genus Glandirana; species Glandirana rugosa. Next base: position 1,266 of record BLSH010448722.1, on the reverse strand, counting down.
CATATTTTAAATCTAACTGGCAGATATAGGGGTTGACTTACTGATTTATAGCAATAGAAAGTAAGTAGTCATAAAACTGTAGTGTGTGCTACAGAAAGGAACAGTAATGTGCATTAGCCAGTGGGGTTGATTAGACTGTGTACTTTGCAAGTACAGTTACACTCTGCAAGGGCATTTCCTTCAGCATATAATAAATGAGATGAAGCTTCACTTTGTCAGCAGAGCTTTCCCTCATTTACTAAGTTCTGGAGAAAATGCCCTTGCAGAGCGCAATTGCGCTTGCAAAGTGCACATTCTGTTTGCCTTAAAGTGGTTGTAAAGATAGAATTATTATTTTTTTTACCTTAATGCATTCTCTGCATTAAGGTTAAAAAAACACATATAGTATTATTGGCTAAGCCAGATAAAGATCCACTACAATGCTCCTCATATAGACTTACATCATTGTTGAATCTAGATCTGAAAATATTAACTAAATTGCTGGCTACTAGACTGAAGGTGGTTATACAACAAATTATTTCTCCTGATCAAACGGGCTTTATGCCAAAGAGGACCACAGACATACATATTTTTGTAAATATTTTATTATATCTTTTCATGTGACAACACTGAGGAAATTAAACTTTGCTACAATGTAAAGTAGTAAGTGTACAGCTTGTATAACAGTGCAAATTTGCTGTCCCCTCAAAATAACCCAACACACAGCCATTAATGTCTAAACTACTGGCAAGAAAAGTGAGTACACGCCTAAGTGAAAATGTCCAAATTGGTCCCAATTAGCCATTTTTCCTCCCGGGTGTCATGTGACTCATTAGTGTTACAAGGTCTCAGGTGTGAATGGGGAGCAGGTGTGTTAAATTTGGTGTTATTACTCTGACTCTCTCATACTGGTCACTGGAAGTTCAACATGGCACCTCATGGCAAAGAACTCTCTGAGGATCTGAAACAAAGAATTCTTGCTCTGCATAAAGATGGACAAGGCTATAAGAAGATTGCCAAGACCCTAAAACTGAGCTGCAGCACAGTGGCCAAGACCATACAGCGGTTTAACAGAGCAAGTTCCACTCAGAACAGGCCTTGCCATGGTCGACCAAAGAAGTTGAGTGCATGTGCTTAGCGTGATATCCAGAGGTTGTCTTTGGGAAATAGACGTATGAGTGTTGCCAGCATTGCTGCAGAGGTTGAAGGGGTGAGGGGTCAGCCTGTCAGTGCTCAGACCATACGCAGCACACTGCATCAAATTGGTCTGCATGGCTGACCCCTCAC
>BLSH010448676.1:178807-190459 GCA_018402905.1 Glandirana rugosa | reverse complement strand
ATATATATATATATATATATATATATATATACTGAATTCAGTGTAGACTATATATACACTCACCAACACTCAAGGCCCAATTTTTCTGCACCTGTTTGACTCATGTCATTACATTTTTATAGGGCGCAGTCACCGTAGTATATGTAATTCAGTTCAGACTAAGTAGCTTCCCTATGTGAACTCCACCCCAGTCTCCAATTAAGGAAACTCTATAAAAGACCATGTGCTGCAAGCCTCGTTGCCAACCAATTATTGTGTTAGGCTTGTGTGGTTGCTTCTGCCGTATGCTCTCAGTTTGTTTCAGTGTACCGATCTCGGCTTGTTCTTTGACCTTCCTTGTCTGCTAGTGTCCCCGATCTCGGCTTGTTCTTTGACCTTCCTTGTCTGCTAGTGACCCCAACCTTGGCGTGTTTCCTGTCTGTTTCTGTTTGCTTGTAGCCCTGACCACCACCAGAGGCCCTATTGAACACCTGCTGGCTTTTAGACTCTGCGCCCTGTTCTAGCTCCCTGTGCAATCTGTGTCAAGGTCCCAGCAGTCCCGCTTCCCTGCACCATCCTGATCTCTAATGACAGCAGTCAGCTAGGGGTTCACAACCTTATCGGTGTGCTTCGCAACGTTAGCGGTATGCTTTGCACTTCAGCGGTACAATTCGCACCCCATTCTAAGGGGAATCCCGTGCCAAAATGTTTTAAAAAATTGTGTGGGGGTCCCTCCAAGATCCAAACCAGGCCCTTTGGGTCTGGTATGCATTTTAAGGGGAACTCTGTGGCAAAATGTAAAAAGAAAATTGTGTGGGCCCCCCCCCCAAAATCCAAACCAGGCCCTTCGGGTCTTGTATGGATTTTAAGGTGAAGCCCGCAACAAATTTTAACAAAAATAGTGTGCGGACCCTTATCTGAGCGCGCAGCCTGGCAGGGCAGGAGGGGGGATGAGCGAGCCCCCCACAGAACCATACAAGGCTACATGACCTCAACATGGGGAGGGTGCTTTGGGGTCACCCCCAAAGCACCTTGTCCCCATGTTGATGGGGACAGGGACCTCTTCCCCACAACCCTGGTTGGTGGTTGTGGGGGTCTGCGAGCAGGGGGCTTAATCGGATTCTGGAAACCCCCTTTAATGAGGGGTCCCCCAGATCCCTGCCCCCCCATGTGAATGAGTATGGGTCATTGTACCCCTACCCATTTACCAAAAAAGGAATGTAGTAGTGTTACAAAAATAGTAGACAGTTTTTGACAAGTCCTTTATTAAAAATGTCTTCTTCTTCTTTTTTCCTCCCATCTTCCTCCATCTTCTTCCCCGCTTCTTGTTCTGGTCTTCTGCTTCTTCTTTCGGTCTTCCTCCACTTCTTCCTTCCGTTCGTTCCCACCTTCTTTGTGTTCTTTCACCGCTGCCACTGCCGATGCCGTGTCGTCCAGAGGCGACTCCCAGAATGGGCGATCTTCTGCTTGACAGTTATTTTATAAGTAAGGACGAGGACACCCAGTGATGTAACCGAGTGACCCCGCCCCCTTCTGACATCATGTGACATCAGAGGGGACAGGGTCACCAATTTACATCACCAGGTGGCCCCACCCTTACCTATAAAATCACCTTACCTATAAAACTGTCTACTGTTATTTGTAACACTACTACACTCCTTTTTTGGTAAATGGGTAGGGGTACAATGTACCCCATACTCATTCACATAGGGGGGTTGGGATCTGGGGGCCCCCTTATTAAAGGGCGCTTCCAAATTCCGATAAGCCCCCTGCCCGCAGACCCCCACAACCAAGGGTTGTGAGGATGAGGCCCTATTTCCCATCAACATGGGGACAAGGTGCTTTGGGGGGAAACCCAAAGCACCCTCCCCATGTTGAAGGCATGTGGCCTGGTACGGTTCAGGGGGGGGCGCTCGCTCGTCCCCCCCTCCTGCCCTGCCAGGCTGCGTGCTCGGATAAGGGTCTGGTATAGTATTTGGAGGGACCCCATGCCATTTTTTAAAAAATGGTGCGGACTCTGGGGGGAACCCCCACGTAACGTTTTTTTAAATGATGGTGCGGGGTTCCCCTTAAAATCCACACCAGACCTGAAGGGCCTGCTATGGACTGGGGGGGACCCCCACACAATGTTTTTTAGGTGATTTTTATCTATATTGCCGGGAGTGATTTTAAATGACAATTTTCCTTTACAAATGTCATTTTGTGGTGGCACTGTTCTAAACATCACACAGATGCGCCACTTTACAGGCATACTAAGGGGACCCCCCCCCCAAACCCCAGGCATGATATTTAAAGGAGCATTTCATTTTTATTTTTTCACTTTAATCATTATTAAAATCACTGCTCCTAAAAAAATTATCAATTTAAAAACTTTTTTTTGCATTGATACATGTTCCTTAGGGCAGGACACGGGTACCCATACATGTTTAATGGCAATAGCTTGCATATAAGCCTTTAAAATTAGCACTTTTGATTTTTCAGGTTTGAGTCCCATTGATTTTAATAGGATTCGCGTGTTCGCATACATTTTTTGAATGTTCGCAAGTTCGGGTGCGAACCGAACCGGGAGGTGTTCGGCCCATCCTTATTTTTCAGTCCCCAGAAACCCAAGGAGTTGTACGTGGCTGGGAGGAGGTAGTTCCTGACAATGTCATCCTCAGTGACCCAGAGGACTCTCATGCCTCCTCAAACTTACGCTGCATGGCCTCCCTGATTCTGCAAAGCCCGCGAAAAGACCAGAGGGTTTGAGGTATCAAGGAGAGGGATGACAACCCTTCTTGATCTATGTTACAAGGGTAAAGTTGTAGAGCTCATTCTGCCTTCACAGAGGGAGCAGAGGGTGAAACATCTTCAGGATACCTTGAAGAAAAGTTTGTGCAATGCCTTTCCAGACCCTGGGAGGTTACCATTTCTTGGTACTGGGCAACATGTTTCTGAGGCTTCCTTGGTCAGAGGAAGAGCAGTGGAGAAGGTGGTCGGCTGACCGATGCCTATAAAAAAAATTTTCAGTCATCAGTGCCCAGAGCTGATAGGTTCAAGCAACCATCGGGAGTGTCTGCATTATATTGAAAATCAGGTGAACAGCGCTCAGCATGGAAGAGAGGCTATAGGCATAGAAGATAAAGTCCTGAATCTACAGTCCTGAATCTACAGGCTGGGTGCTCAGACTATATATGTCCTCCTCACATCACAAATCCATATGTATATATAAATAGCCGGCACTCCTTCTCATTCAAACGATTTATTGAAGGTGCATCAAGGGTACAGCAAAGCAGCAGCAGTGACCAAGGAGCTTGACGCCGAAATGCGTCTGCTTTGCTGTATCCTTGATGCACCTTCAATAAATCATTTGAATGAGATGGAGTGCCGGCTATTTAGACATACATATGTCTGCATTATATGGTACATGAATATCTAGGCGCAAGAGCAGACTTGAAGACCTTTCCAACTGAGCATCCACTGAGTTACTAGGTCTTGAGGATGGACCACTGGCCGGAACTTGCTCAATATGCAATCGAGCTACTGGCCTGTCCTGCATCCAGCGTGCTTTCTAAGCAGACATTCAGTGCTGCTGGAGGGTTCGTAATGGATCAAAGTGTGCGCCTGTCCACAGACTCGGTTGATAAGCTCACATGTATGAAAATTAATCAGTCCTGGATTGGCAGCTATCAAGCCCCTGACCTTGATGCAACTGGTTGAATTTGCTAGGGATCTGGGATCCCTTGAAGACTGCCTATCCTGCCTATCCTTTTCCTCCTGAATCCCCCTGATGCTAGCTTCCAACAATATTTTGGGTTTAGGGCATCACCAACACTCAAGGCCCAATTTTTCTGCACCTGTTTGCCTGGGGCATGTCATGACAATTTTAAAATAAATTACAACAGCAGGGCCGTTCCTGCGCCCAACAAGAGTAATTGTGAGAGGTTACAGTGTTATGGCACCACCAACATCCAAGGCCCAATTTTTCTGCACCTGTTTGCTTGGGGCATGTCATTACAATTTTTAAAATAAATTACAACAGCAAGGCCTGTTCCTGTGCCCAACAAGTGTAATTGTGAGGGGCTACAGTGTCATGGCACCACCAACACCCAAGGCCCAATTTTTCTACACCTGTTTGACTGGGGCATGTCATTGCAGTTTTTAAAATAAATTACAACAGCAGGGCCCGTTCCAGCCCCCAACAATTTTGTAGAGCGCAGTCCCCATAGTATATGTAATACAGTTCAGACTATATTGTGCAGTCAGTGTAGTATATATAACAGAGTGTATTGAATTGGTTAAGGGGGACCCTATTAAAAACAGAGAAAGTGTCTAGTACTACCCATAACATGCCTCCATCCCTATATATTTAACAAACAAAAACAAAATTTGTCCGTTAAAATTTAAATGAGGCAAGTTATGGGGCCAACAAAAATTATGGTAGACAATAGTAGCATGGTTTATTGGACATGAGAAAAAGTAAAAACATGACAGCCCAACCAGTACAGTGACATGAGATCAAAATGTAAAAGCATGGCAGCCCAGCCAGTAGAATGACATGAGATCATTTTGCTGAAAAACAGTCATAAAGATGGGTGTAAAGAGTATGTAGGTAATACAAGCATATAACACTCTATGCATTTCGCTTCTTCAGGAGTACGTCTTGTATACGGTAAATCTATAAAACAGAATACATGTTGAAAATACGCATCATCAAAAAAAAACTTACATGTCTCTCTTAATCAGCGGGGGTCCAATAGCACCCCATACTCACTAGTTGGCGAAGCCGAGGTTCTAAGCGATGAACCACCAGAGAGCGACCAGCAGAATGTGTCTAGCCCAAGAGCTGAAGGGGCGGAGCCAACAGTAAACCACCAGGGGGCACACGGGGGGCAGACATAGCTGTAGAGTAAGTGATTCTACTCATTCCACACAACATCAGGGTAGGCAACAGCAATGTCATTGTGTAGGGGAGTAATTATGAGTATAATACATACATATTGCTATACCTAGCTAATAAGCAGTAGTGGGTATATAATACGGGTCGATGCATATTGCAGAGAAAGTACACAGTGCTGTGGACATGAGAGTAGGAAAGAGGAGTAAGAATAACAGGAAAGTGCATAGGTGGGTGAGATGAAAAATAAAAGATGAAAGAAATCATAACAGTGACAAACCTAGGGCAGATAAATGACAGACAATGCCTAAGTGCCATATGTGAAAGTGTACAGAGTACAAACCGAAAGGGTATGTGGTATGTACAGTGCTTACCAAGGAAGTGTCCTCCAAGTAAAATCATGTGAGAATAAAAGAAGAAGAAAGACACCATGTCCGCCCTCTGATATAAATCCCCCAGTGAGTCCACGAGGGCTCCACCCCAAACATCATGCAAGTGGTAAGTGTTGTGAGCAATGCCCACTGATTGGGAAGAACACGCAGGTGCCTGAACAGTCCATCACCACCTAGATGGGTAAACCTCACCCTGTGGTAGTGACACCTCTGGAATGCAGAAGTGACCCGGAGGACATTGACAATATGCCATCACGTGAGAACACTGCTAGACCGCGGAAGTCACACCACAGGCATTGGGGCATGACGTTGATGTGCTGGTGGCCCCATCCCTCTGGCATGGAGAGGCAGGAACAGTAAGGGAGGGGACCTCCCCTTTGTACATCGCAGCTCCCAGGACAGGTGAAACACCGCCACCCCCGGAACTGGCACAATTGAAAGTAGTGGCCCAAAGTAGGACCAGACGTAAAAGAGCATAATGGGTGTCTTCCACCCGGATACAGTGCAAAAAGAGAAAGGGTCTAGTGCTACCCATAACATGCCTCCATCCCTATGCATTTAACAAACAAAAACAAAATTTGCACGTGGGACTTTAAATGAAGCAAGTAAGGAGGCCAACAAAAATGATGGTAAACAATAGTAGCATGGTTTATTAGACATGAGAAAAAGTAAAAACATGACAGCCCAGCCAGTACAGTGACATAAGATCAAAAGGTAAAAGCATGGCAGCCCAGCCAGTACAATGACATGAGATAATTTTGCTGATAAACAGTCATATAGATGGGTGTACGTAGGTAATACAAGCATACAACACTCTATGCATTTTGCGAGCAACAGCTCGCTTCTTCAGGAGTACGTCTTGTATACAGTGTATCTATGAAACGAAATACATGTTGAAGATACGTATCACCAAAAAAACCATACATGTCTCTCTTAGTCATGTCAGGGTTTTTTTTGGTGATGCGCATTCATCTTCTTCCTCGCTTCTTCTTCTGATCTCTGATACTCTGATGCTTCCTCTCGTCATCTTCTTCTTTCTCCATGGCTGCTCCCGCTGCCGTGCCATCCAGAGGCGACTCCCAGAATGAGCGGTCTTCAGTTTGACAATTATTTTATAGGTAAGTATGGGGCTACCCAGTGCTGTAACTGAGTGACCCCGCCCCCTCAGATGTCATGTGAGGTCACCCGTTTACGTCCCGGGTGGCCCCACCCTTACCTATAAAGTCACTGTCAAACTGAAGACCACGCATTCTGGGAGTCGCCTCTGGATGGCCCAGCAGCGGGAGCAGCGCCGGAGAAAAAAGAAGAAGAAGACGATGAGAGGAAGGGAGAAGCGGAGGAAGACCGAAAGAAGTAGCAGAAGACCAGAAGAGGAAGCGAGGAAGAAGATGGAGGAAGATTGGAGGAAGAAAGAAGAAGACATTTTTAATAAAGGACTTGCCAAAAACTGTCCACTGTCCACTACTATACTTTTTTGGTGAATAGGTAGGGGTACCCCATACTTATTCACATTGGGGGGGGGTCGGGATCTGGGGGCCCCCACCCGCAGACCCCAAAAACCACCGGCCATGGCTGTAAGGAAGAGGCCCTTCTCCCCATCAACATGGGGACAAGGTGCTTTGGGGGGGACCTCAAAGCACCCTCCCCATGTTGAGGGCATGTGGCCTGGTATGGTTCGGAGGGGGGCTGCTTGCTCGTCCCCCCTCATGCCCTGCCAGGCTGCATGCTCAGATAAGGATCTGGTATGGATTTTGAGGGGTCCTCACATATTTTTTTTTTTAATTTGGCACGGCATTCCCCTTAAAAACCATATCAGACCCAAAGGGTCTGGTACAGACTTTGGGGGATCTCCAAGAAATTTTTTAAAATTTTGGTGCAGGTTTCCCCTTAATATCCGTACCAGACTTGAAGGGCCTGGTATGGACTTTGGAGGGAGACCCCCACGCATTTTTTTTTAAATTTTGGCACGGGGTTCTCTTTAAAATCCATACCAGACCTGAAGGGCCTGGTATGGACTGTTTTTTCAGTGATTTTTATCTATATTGCCAGGAACCGGCAATACATTACAGCTGCAAGCGATTTTAAATGACAATTTTTCCTTTACAAATGTCATTTTGCGGTGACACTGTTCTAAACATCACACAGATGCACCACTTTACAGGCATACTAAGGGGACCCCCCAGGCACAATATTTAAAGGAATATTTCATTTTTATTTTTTCACTTTAATCATTATTAAAATCACTGCTCCTGAAAAAACGATTGATTTCAAATTTTTTTTGCATTGATACATGTCCCCTAGGGCAGGACCAAGGTCCCCATAAACTTTTTATGGCAATAACTTGCATATAAGCCTTTAAAATGAGCACTTTTGATCTTTCATGTTCATGTGCCATTGATTTTAATAGGGTTCGCGTGTTCGCACAAATTTTTTGCCTGTTCGAACCGCACCGGGGGGTGTTCGGCCCATCCCCAGTGCCCACCAGTGCCACCTATCAGTGCCTATCAGTGCAGCCAATTAGTGCCCATCAGTGCAGCCTATCAGTGCCCATCAGTTCTGCCTCCTCAGTGCACATCAATGAAGGAGAAAAATTACCTGTTTTCAAAATTTAATACCAAACCATGAAAATGTTTTTTTTTTTAATTTTCTGTCTTTTTTGTTTTTATTTTTAGCAAAAAATAAACAAAACAGTAGTGATTAAATACCACCAAAAGAAAACTTTATTTATTTGTGAAAAGATAAAAATGTAATTTCCTGATACCAACATGGCAGCATACTAGTGATAGAGCTCCGCCTCTTGACCAGTCCCTCAGGACCAGTGAATAGCATAAAAAAGGCATAGTTAGCCGCCCCCCAATTCTTCTTTTTTTCCTCATACCTCCACGCATCAGTGAAGAGTAAGCAGTTCTATGTCACCATCTCTGCCTCAGTGCAGTAGCTGTCTGGGTTCAAGCCTCTCCCAGTGAAAAGTCCCAGTGTTCGGGATGCTAAATTGCACTAAAAAGCCTGGGTGCCCCTTCTGTGGGTCATGATGGGGCCCTGCAGTGTTTCCTCTTTAGGAACAAAATCTGCCATTATGTAAGTGTCCGTGGGCTGAGGCTTGGGGGGGCCAGCTAGTTCCTTCATTTTCCCTTTTTGGTTTCTTGCCTCATACAGGGCTGCCTATCCTGTTTATTCTGTTCTGTTTCACATGTGTTCTCCCTTACCTTGGTCTGTTTCTCTTTTGAGTGTCTCCCATGTCTCCATGTTTGTTAGTGTTCTGTTCCCCTCTTGTTTGCCCATGTGGGGATCTAGACCATGCTGCCTGGGCCGACCTTCTCTTTCTAGTGCTAATTTCCTTTCTGGCTATCCTCATTTCAGCTGGCCGTCCTATTTGTCCTCAAGCCAATACATATCCCCACCTCCTTGCATTTAATTTACATTGAACATATTAGATTTACCTTTCCGAGTTTATGGGGATATGTATTGGCATTGAGGATTAAGCTTTTAATTTTATTTTATATTAATATTAATTTTCTACATTAACATATTATATTTTTCTATATTGATATTTCTATATTATATTTTTTATTTATCAAGTTTACAATCATGTGTGTTTATTGTAATGAGTTATCTAAGGTAGCCTTCTTACTTCTAACCAAAGTTTTCTATACTATCGCTAATACTGTATCTAACATGTACTGATTATAGTATTAGTTTGCAGTTGCCCCCTGTAGGTTTCATTTAAACCTCTAGATGGCGATAAATTAGCCTCTGGTTATGGTTCTGTTGGTTTGGTGCTCTAACCCTGTGATGTCACATGTGTTTCCGGGTGGGACACGTCACTTCCGTTGCAGAGACGATGATCGCAGAGCTGGGCGTGTGACGTGATTTGGCTCCTCCTGAATAGAGGGCGTTGCTGTGATGTGCGGACACTGAACAGATGCCCTATTGGTTACCCTTGCGATCATATGATGTTGTCCCTTACCACGTGGAAACAAGCGGGTCAGATGGAGAAGCGCTGATTGGCCATGATCTATCGAGCCATGTCTGGATTAAACAGGAAATGATAACATGTTGTGCACGCTCAATGTACCGATTGGGGGGCCATGATTGGTTACCAGAACAGGTGGGTAACTGCAAACGTGTCTATTTAAGCGCAATGGTGGTGTGGGTGCACATACCCCAGTGGAAGTCTTGTAAGACGAAACGCGTCGGGTGACTGTGAGCCCCACACCTCTTCATTGCGCATTTTACATTTGGAATTCCATATTGCTAATTTTATACTTGGAACATGTGAGTGGATTTTTTTCTTTTAATAAATTAATTGCCGTTTCGGTATTACACTATGTGCGGATCCTTTTGTATTTCATGGGTGTTCTGGCTAATGCTTGAATATTGAGGAGTGATTTGATTGAGCCCCCTATCCCGGCTGACCGCTACAGAGGCTGCCTATGTGGATGTGCAATGAGTGGATCTACTCCCTGGAACCACGAGATATATGCTTGAAACAGACCTCAATGTGATTTTAAAGCTTGCCTCTGGTAAGAGTATCTAGTTACCTTTGGTGGTGGATACACTGTGATTGTGGTGGAAGATGATCTAAGCACTGGATTTTCTGTTCGATCACTTTTAAGCACTTGGATATTTCTAAAGAACTTTACACTGATGGACTTTTTTCTATATGCGCTGCTTTTTTATGTTTAATTCTTATCACAAATTGATCAGTTTGTAGTGCGTGCTGCTGGTATCCTCATTTATTTACGCTAGGGGGCGCAGATTTTTACATTTATTTAATTTTTTCTATATGATTTGTTTGAGTTATAATGGTTTGAAATTACTGTTATTATGTTGATTTTTTCTGAGATGATATAGCGCAACACTTTATATATATATATTGTTTCTGACACTTTCACAATTCTAATTGAGATTGTAGTATTTGCTGCTTAGTATTCTGTCTAGGATGCGCAGTATATAACCATTCCAATGCTTGCAGATAATAGTAACTCCTCTTCATCAGAGGACCATCAGGGACCCGGAGCTGCTTGGTTTCAGTTCCAGTTGGATACAATGGAGCAGTGTATCCAGGCGGTTATGCAGGCCATTACATGGGTAAAAAGACAAGGTCATATTTACCCTTTCTTCAAAACGGCAATTCCTTCTCCGTTTATGGAAGAAATTTAATCAGAGGGATGGCAAAGTCCGGAGAAAGTTTCTCCTTTGATTGTCTATACAGGTTTTATCCTTGTCAGAGACCGGATATAGCATCACTGAAATCCATGCCCACAGTAAATGCGACTGTAGCCTAGTAACGAGGCGACCGACAGGGGTCTGCCATCCAGCAGTTTTTCTTACATTGGTGACTAGTGCTTTAGGTTTTTGGTTCCGGGAGATAGAGACAGCCGTTGGAGAGGAAATCCATTAAGCTGATACCATTCGAACCCTAGCCAAGATGAATGTGTTTGTGAACTTTATTGAGTAAGCAACAATATTCTCAACCAGGTGCCTGGCCATAGCGATGATATACTCGGTCACGGCTAGGGGAGCCCTATGGTTGAGACCCTGGGTGGTGTCTTGCTTCCTAAAAACAAGATTGGTGTGAGTCACTTTATGGCAGAAGATCTCTGTTTGGTAGGAAACTGGAGACAGCCATATCATAAGTGACAGGAGGTAAGTCTGATCTCCCATAAGACCGGAAGCAAAAGGAAAAGAAAATGTTTCTCCTGGCAGGTTCCACTCCTGTAGGTCCAGGGAGCCTAGGGCCAGCTGTCAGGCCAGGGTCCCATGTAATGGATGGAAGGGAACTCAGGCAACTGTTCACAAGGCCCAAAAGTGAAAATCCTTGGGTACTGCAGGAACCCACTAAGCCCTTTTGACTAGCGCATGCCCAGACTCTTGAGGTAGGAGCCAGAGGGCGCGCTTTATGGGTTTCTGGACATTTTTTATTATTTTTTTTTTTTTACTAGTAATGGCGGCGATCTGCGATTTTTATCGGGACTGCGATATTGGGGCGGACATGTCGGACATTTTTTACACATTTTTGGGACCAGGCTGTACAGGCGGGGTTATAGCGTCAGGGCTATTTTTAGCGTCTAGCGGCGGTAATGATCATTTTTTTTTTTTTATTATTTTTTACAGGTCTTTGGGTATTTCGCGCGGGAGACCGAGGATGGAGTTCTCAGACCCGTACGCGATCAGTTTTCCCGAATCACCCAAGGACGTCATGGGTTCCTAAAAGTGAAAACCCGGAACACTTGTCAACGGACTCAAGGGAAGGTAGGTAATGTACCCTGGGACCGGACTGTCGACCGGGATCCGAGGGACCTGGATGTCCTCACCTTGGACGGTCCTCTTTGTAAAAGAAAAGGAAAACGAAGGCCAGAATACCCTCTAGTCTGAATGGAGGACAGTGAATACTATACCGAC
>BLSH010448676.1:159180-177534 GCA_018402905.1 Glandirana rugosa | reverse complement strand
TGTGATCAATTTTCAATGATTGGCACCATAGCTTGTAGACTCTATAACTTTCACAGAGACCAAATAATATCCACTAATTTGGGTTATTTTTACCAAAGATAGGTAGCAGTATAAATTATCGCCCAAATTTATGAAGAAAAATTACTTTTTTGCAAAATTTTTCAATACAAACTAAAAAAAAGTGTTTTTTTTTCAAAATCTTCGCTATTTTTTCGCTTATATTGAAAAAAATAAAAAACCCAGCAGTGATTATATACCACCAAAAGAAAGCTCTATTTGTGAGAAAAAAATGATAAAAATTTTGTTTGGGTACAGTGTACCATGACTGAGTAATTGTCATTTAAAGTGTGAGAGTGCTGAAAGCTGAAAATTGGTCTGGTAAGGAAGGGGGTGTAAGTGTCCTGTATGGAAGTGGTTAAAATCATTGCTCCTGAAAAAACGATTGATTTAAAAACTTTTTTTTGCATTGATACATGTCCCCTAGGGCAGGACCAAGGTCCCCATAAACTTTTTATGGCAATAACTTGCATATAAGCCTTTAAAATTAGCACTTTTGATTTTTCATGTTCGTGTGCCATTGATTTTAATAGGGTTCGCGTGTTCGCAGAAATTTTTTGCCTGTTCGAACCGCACCGGGGGGTGTCCGGCCCATCCCCAGTGCCCACCAGTGCCACCTATCAGTGCCGTCTTATCAGTGCCTATCAGTACCCATCAGTGCAGCCTATCAGTGCTGCCTCCTCAGCGCACATCAATGAAGGAGAAAAATTTACCTGTTTTCAAAATTTAATAACAAACCATGAAACTGGAGTTTTTTTTTTTCTAAATTTTCTTTTTTTGTTTTTTTTTAGCAAAAAATAAACAAAACAGTAGTGATTAAATACCATCAAAAGAAATGTGAAAAAAAGATAAAAATGTAATTTCCTGATGCCAACATGGCAGCATACTAGCGAGAGAACTCCGCCTCTTGACCACTCCCTCAGGACCAGTGAATAGCATAAAAAAGGCATAGTTAGCCACCCCCCAATTCTTCTTTTTTTCCTCATACCTCCACGCATCAGTGAAGAGTATGCAGTTCTATGTCTCCATCTCTGCCTCAGTGCAGTAGGTGTCTGGGTTCAAGCCTCTCCCAGTGCAAAGTCCCAGTGTTTAGGCTGCTAAATTGCACTAAAAAGCCTGGGTGCCCCTTCTGTGGGTCTTGATGGGGCCCTGCAGTGTTTCCTCTTCAGGAACAAAATCTGCCATTATGTAAGTTTCTGTGGGCTGAGGCTTGGGGGGGGGGGGGGGCAGCTAGTTCTTTCATTTTCCCTTTTTGGTTCCTTGCCCCATACAGGGTTGCCTATCCTGTTTAGTCTGTTCTGTCTCACATGTGTTCTCCCTTACCTTGGTCTGTTTCTCTTTTGAGTGTCTCCCATGTCTCCATGTTTGTTAGTGTTCTGTTCCCCTCTTGTTTGCCCATGTGGGGAACTAGTCCATGCTGCCTGGGGCGACCTTCTCTCTCTAGTGCTATTTTCCTTTCTGGCTATCCTCATTTCAGCTGGCCTTCCTATTTTTCCTCAAGCCGTGAGTCAGTCACCGCTTATGCAAAAAGACCCTCAAATGTAAAGGTATGGGACCACCGTGTTGGTAAGTTTGCAGGAAAAGAGTGCCTCCTTATGCGGATTGCTTTGAATGTATTCAGCTCCGCATGCTCATGCTCTCAAAAATCAAGAGCCAGGGAAAGGTGGACAGTCTTCATAAGAATGTAACAGTAGATGCCGCACCCACTTAAGGGAAAAGGTTCCAAAGAAGACGTCTTATCACCTCTTCCCCAGAGCAACGCCAATGCCCCAGAAAGAATCCTGCAGGGCCTGTGGCACAGCGCCTGTACCCAATAGGCTGGGGAGTAAAGACCGCCCGGAGGTGTTCGCAGTTAACAGGTAATACCAAATATCTTTATTTATGGTGCGAGATTCTATTTTGGACTCACTTCAGTTATCCCAGCCAGGCAGCCCCCTCCTAGTTGCTACTCTAGCCACTAGAAGAGCAACCTGGCGCCCTGGCATGTGGTGCTCAACCACTCAATTCTGCTACCCTGGTGAGTGGGCAGCCTGCAGATAATAGTAACTCCTCTTCATCAGAGGAAGACCCGGTGCTGCTTGGTTTCAGTTCCAGTTGGATACACTGGAACAGTGTATCCAGGCGGTCATGCAGGCCATTACATGGGTAAAAAGACAAGGTCATATTTACCCTTTCTTCAAAATGGCAATTCCTTCTCCATTTATGGAAGAAATTTAATCAGAGGGATGGCAAAGTCCGGAGAAAGTTTCTCCTTTGATTGTCTATACAGGTTTTATCCTTGTCAGAGACCAGATATAGCATCACTGAAATCCATGCCCACAGTAAATGCGACTGTAGCCTAGTAACGAGGCGACCGACAGGGGTCTGCCATCCAGCAGTTTTCCTTACCTTGGTGACTAGTGCTTTAGGTTTTTGGTTCCGGGAGATAGAGACAGCCGTTGGAGAGGAAATCCATAAAGCTGATACCAATCGAACCCTATCCAAGATGAATGTGTCTGTGAACTTTATTGCAGAAGCAACAATATTCCCAACCAGGTGCCTGGCCATAGCGATGATATACTCAGTCATGGCTAGGGGGGCCCTATGGTTGAGACCCTGGGTGGTGTCTTGCTTCCTAAAAACAAGATTGGTGTGAGTCACTTTGTGGCAGAAGATCTCTGTTTGGTAGGAAACTGGAGACAGCCATATTATAAGTGACAGGAGGTAAGTCTGATCTGCTCCCATAAGACCGGAAGCAAAAGGAAAAGAAAATGTTTCTCCTGGCAGGTTCCACCCCCGTAGGTCCAGGGAGCCTAGGGCCAGCTGTCAGGCCAGGGTCCAATGTAATGGATGGAAGGGAACTCAGGCAACCGTTCACAAGGCCCATAAGTGAAAATCCTTGGGTATACTGCAGGAACCCACTAAGCCCTTTTGACGAGGTAGGAGCCAGAGGGCGCGCTTTATGGGTTTCTGGACAGCATGTTGTACAGATCCTTGGAGGAAAGTATTAGGCACTCATGGTCACTGAGTGATGGGGGATTCCTCACTGCTCTTCCTCCAGACCAATTTTTTCTTTTAAAGTGGTAGTGAAGCCCGCTTTGTGATTTTTACCTACAGGTAAACCTATAATAATAAGGTAAGCCTATATAGAGAAAATCCATAAATAGGAATTCACATATAGTTACCCTATCTACCCCAGTGGGAACATACCATAAACAGGCTATGTATATAATGGAAATTGCATGTCTTTTAACAGGTAACTGGGAACATTAATCAGGAACAAGTAGCCGCCTAAATACCATAAACTGTCACTTGTAAGAAAGGAATAAAGGTGATATCATATAAAATTGTTAACATTGAATATAAAAATTTTTCAGAAATTTGGAGGCCTTGGGGTGGGTAATCCAGACATGGCATTATTTCTTAAAACATTTCTGGGTATAGTTTTTGTGGGCTAACATCAGCTCATGTGTTTATTTTTCTTTAAACTCTGCCATGGTTTACTACCACTTTAAAGAGTAAATACACTGAAAAGCTGACACAATGGTTTAGGATGGATGGAAAGAAAGGAATACCTTGCCGGACCTTCAAAGCTCCATGCCGCAGCGGCGCATATTCTCAGGAGTGACGTCATCGCGCTCAGATTTTCTATTTCAAACGCGTCAAGAATGATCTGAAAACTGAAAGAGTATAGAACAGTGCAAATACAATCACTATACACAGTGTAAATATTGTATATGAATTGGCCAAAACCGAGTGTACCTTTACTCCAGTATGTCATTGGAAAACAGCCATTTTCATTACATTATCACACAATGCCCAATACGCCATCATTTTATGTGCAAAAAAAAAAAGCAATCAGCTGCACTGCTTATGTAAAATATGTATCATTGAATGAAAAAGTCATAACACCCTAAGCCCTAAAAACAAAATAAATCCCATATAGCTGATCAATGAGCTCTCTGAAAGGTAAGTACCAATTAAAGATGGTGTATAAACCAACAAGCACATGTAAATAAATAAATATTTCACAGTTGTAGTAACAGTATAAAAGTGGTAGTAAAGGCACAAGGTTTTTTACTTTCATGCATTCTATGTGTAGCACCCTCTATGTTAGGTAGGTGCTAGGTCAGGGATTTTTGTCAGGATAGGCAAATTTAGGCAAGCTTGATTATTGTCAGGCCTGTTTGTTTTGATCTGGGCAGGGGAGTGGTCCAGGGAGTGGCTGGTGAGTGCAGGTGGTGACACCCTTTGGTTGACCAATCCTTTACTTTTCATAATGCTCTGGAAAGGGGGGGGTTGGGCAGCTGGAACTGCTGGGCATTTGGGAAGCCTTGACCAATCCCCAATCTGGATTGGCAGGGGTCGGGCCTTCTCAAATAGCCTGGGTCAGCCCAGTCAGAGAGAAGAGTTAGAGTGGAAGTTGAGAGATGGAGACTGAGTACTGAAGGTATCGAGGGCCTTGAGGGATACCCCAGTCTGGGGGGGTGACCTCGGCCCAGGGCTTGGGTGCATCCAGGAGAAGTGAGATCTTGGAGGAGAGGCACATGAGAGAGCAAGTGGAGGATAGCAGGAGAAGTGTACTGCCAGAAGGGTCTCCAGAAGGAATCCACCGGGTGTCACTGACTGACACAGTCCTGGGAAGTGGAGATGCACTTAGTAGCAGATTGGGAAGCAGACAGTCTGGAAGAGTTGCAGGAAGACACTCGGACTTTGGTGTCACTGGGCAGCGTGCAGGCGTTTGCAGTCAGGAGGACTGGTGAGGCCTGGAGGAGGATGGGCTGGGAGCAGTAGTCCATCGTGGCTAGCTAGCACCAACATTAGACTTTCTACACTATAGGGGCTAACAGGAAGCAGGCCTCAACATGTGCTAGCTTGCTAGGCCGGAGAAGCAAGAGTTGTGCAGGAGAGAGGAACAAAGAAAAATCTAACAGACTCTTCTATCTTCCTTATACATTCACGTTAATTCACCTGAGGGGCTATTGGAGAAAGTCATTTGGGCTGCCTATGAAGAGAGTTCTTCAGGAACCGGCCAAAATTTGCACAATGTATGGCCAGCTTAATTGCACTTACTGTATAAACCCCAAAAAAGTATTTTGCAAGAGCACATATCTGGAGAAAACTTGGATTCTATAAATATAACACAAAATAAATGCAAGATACCACAATCATAATGCCAGTATTGACTACAAAAATAAGAAACACAAATGTTTATAAAATGGGCACTAAGCGCCCAAATATCACATCAAAACAGTAATTACTCAAAGAAATACATAATGATCATGTTCCCAGATGTATCATAAAAATAATGAACTATATTACTAGAAAAACATTTGTTTTCATGTGTCGCTGAGCTAACTGACCAAACTCTCTAAATTCTAGCTGGACAAATTATATCTTGACCTACATATTTACCTTTACATACCATCATGACCTGGAAATATGTTCAGTTCATGTTATATAAATATCTGCTCATATACATCACGTAACACAAATGTCAGAATAAAAAACGATGAGCTGTTATTCACAACTTGTGAAAACGCCAATGTTACATTTTCTATAATAGTTCAAAATTAAAATATAAAACCTCTTCCTGTATCTGCAATAACCATTCTTAAAAGAGAATGACCAAAGCCATTCAATTTGGCCTATAGGGCAGCATCTGGACTATAACAATTCAGGAACAGATGGAAGTTCAAAAGATTTGCACATTCTGTCTCATTGTGCTCTATGCCACAGTCATGCAATATTGCACTTTTTCTATAATTTTATATGACACCCATCGAGGCCCAAAGAGGTCTAAGCCCTCTATAAATAAAAATGCTAACATACACCCGATTCATATGTCTCATTTGGTTGCTGTAGAGGCCAATTGTTAAAATATTAGATTAGGTTGCCACCATAAGGAGCCATAAAAAGTTCTTTCATTTTTATGCAATCACAAGACAGAGAGTTTGAATGTAAAGGTAATAACAGGCAGAGGAATGCCCATATATTCCATATATACAAATAGCAGTATTATACTTCACCCATACAAGGCAATATATTCTGGTGTAAAGGTGATGGCATATATTCCGTATATGCATTTTCTAGTAATGGTACTTTACCGTCATTGTAAACTCCATTGCACATAGACTCCATGACTCCCAGTTCTTCTCTACACTGCTTCCTCAAGTGTATTTGAGAGAGTGGTAATCATCCCATGAGCCCAGCTGGACCAGCATACATAGGGCAACACCAAAGTCAGATCCCCCGGCGGATGTGGGAGCAATGTAGAAAAGAAGGGCTTATACAATGCTTGTACCCCTTTTTTTCCTCTAATAAAAATGTTAATGAGAGAAAGAATAAATAAATAAAACATGATAGGTGGAAAAGAAGGGCTGACAACTGTCGAAATAATTGGGTTCCTAAAAATACCCCAAAATATCAAATACTCCTAAGGAAGCGGTGGATACCATGCTACATGTAGAGAAGAACGGGCTAAATGTATTTAAGACCATATTATTCGATCTGTGGTGATAAATCGCACCCTTGTATAATAACAATAGTCCAATTTTGAGAGAGTATTGTATTCGATTTCTTAAGCATGACTTTTATATATACAGGGTGGGCCATTTATATGGATACACCTTAATAAAATGGGAATGGTTGGTGATATTAACTTCCTGTTTGTGGCACATTAGTATATATGAGGGGGGAAACTTTTCAAGATGGGTGGTGACCATGGTGGCCATTTTGAAGTCGGCCATTTTGAATCCAACTTTTATTTTTTCAATAAGAAGAGGGTCATGTGACACATCAAACTTATTAGGAATTTCACAAGAAAAACAATGGTGTGCTTGGTTTTAACGTAACTTTATTCTTTTATGACTTATTTACAAGTTTCTGACCACTTATAAAATGTGTTCAATGTGCTGCCCATTGTGTTGGATTGTCAATGCAACCCTCTTCTCCCACTCTTCACACACTGATAGCAACACTGCAGGAGAAATGCTAGCACAGGCTTCCAGTATCCGTAGTTTCAGGTGCTGCACATCTCGTATCTTCACAGCATATGTTTTTTTTTATGGTTTTTATGGTCAGTAAAAACCAATACTGGGTGAGCTGCTCCTTCCAGGAGATACCGCCATTCCTCCAAAGCTGACTTGATGGCCAGCAATTCCCTATCACCAACATCATAGTTCCAGCAAGATGGTTAATATCACCAACCATTTCCATTTTATTAAGGTGTATCCATATAAATGGCCCACCCTGTACATTTTATATAAATGTTTTTGAATAAAATAAATTATTTTAAACAAAATGATTGTAAGTCTATGGTTATACCACGAAAATTTGTTATGCCTCAAATACATTTTTCAACATATAACATACAGAAATGATAGGCCAGATTCGTTATTGTTACAGTGACTCACAAAATCTGGAATGATGGCAAGGGGACCATCCTGTAAAAATGGCAATGGATTATAATGGTGGATGTATTGCTGTTCCCACATTCCCATCATGTGATTGGCATAGCATGATGCAAAGCTAGCTCCCATGGCTGTGCCCTTGGTCTCTAAATAGAATTGGCCTTCAAAGAAGAAAAAATTATGTTCTAAACAGAATTGGATGGCCTCTAAAATTAAGTTAGCTTGTTTACGGTTGATATAGGAATGGTGCAAAAGAAAAAAATCTACAGCTTTGAGACCTATGTTAGGTGGGATGGATGTGAAAAGAGAAGTGACGTTTAGCAATAGACAGCTGTAGGAGGGTTCCCTTGTAAAATCATTCAGAAAATCAAGAAGATAAGAGGAATCCCAGATATAAGAAGGTAGTTCCTGCACTATGGGTTGGAGAAAGTTCTCTATCTATTGAGAAAGCCCATAGAGGCTAATATGAGTCTCCCTGGAGGCTGAACAGGGTTTTTGTGAATTTTGGGTAGATTATAAAAATAAGGAATGTGGTAAAATGCCTTTCTTTCACTTTTTTATTGATTATTTCATCGGATCTGGCTTGGTTAACAAGTAAATGGAAAATTCTGCAATGAATTGATCCGAGGGATCTTTGGATAATCTGGTGTAGTTACTGGTATCTGCCAATAGCCTGTAGGGTCAGCCCGAGAACAACTATGCCCTTATTAGATGATTTGATGACAATATCATAATTTTCCTCCAAGATGTGTAGGGTGAGATGTTCATCTTTGTTAAGGTTGGGTATTCTATGATGGTCTTTACACATCTGGATCATATCAAAATAAAGCAAGCTGTAAAAATCTTCAATGAAAGATCCTTTAACATGGGTGTGATTGAACATCGATTTGGATTTGAAGGAGGCATGTTGGATAGAAAAATCTGGATAAACCATCTCCTCTGGGTCTGGAAAATGGCTTTCCCAGAGAAGCTCCTTCAGAGTCTCCAAGTCTTCAGGACAAGGTTTTCATTCTAAATGGGAGAACGTATTGTTTTGCAAAACCAAGTGGTCAGATGTATTCTTTGGATTATTATAAATTTTCTTTACAGTCAGATTTCTTATGAACCTGTTCCAATCTTCAAAAAGGGTGAATAAGTTTGGAGTATTAGAAAGACCAATATTAAGACCTTTTTGCAATAAAGAAATATGGGCCTTGTCTAGATGGAAAGATGATAAATATAATATTTTTATGGTGTTATGACTTTCTCTCCTCATTATTATTATTATTACACAGGATTTATATAGCGCCAATGCAGTGCTTTACAACGTGAGGGCAGACAGTACGATTAAAATACAATTCAATACAGGAGGAATCAGAGGGCCCTGCTCGTTAGAGCTTACAGACTAAAAAGGAGGGCCAATTGATACAAAATGCGGGGGGATAGGCTGATGGAGAAAATAAAGGTGCATTAGTTTGGTGGGGGCAGGATAGGCCTATCTGAAGAGAAACACTTTCAGGGATAGTCTAAAAGTGGATAGTGTTGAAAATAGATGGACTGATTGGGGTAAGGAATGCCAAAGGTTGGGAGAAGCTCAGTAGAAGTCTCTTTTTAAAACTCTTTTTTCTTCTTCCTTTGCCTTCTCAATGCATTCAATCCTGATTTCATTTAAACCTTACAATTTCCCTATGAGTTGCTTCTGACAGCCTTACATGCCACACAAAATTAAAGAAACCATAAATAATCTCCCCATTCCCACTATGTAAAATAGCATCTCAACCTTATTTTACATGTAGATTCCCATTATGCCACAATCTGATACAAAATGGATACTCCATATAAAAATAACTTATTTACAGGTTGTACTTGACAGTTTTGCACATAAAATGTATACCCTGCACACAAACATGACTTCATTTTTTATACGTTCTACTTTCTGTACGTCATATAACTGGTTATTGATGACAATTTTTGGCATCCAAGCAGGGATACGTTCATAAGCCCAACATCATAAGATTGACCTATTTACAATCTAATTATCATTAGAACACATCTTTTATTTTTTTCTTATTTGTTCATATTCTATTTCTCAGTCTTTTTGAGAATGGACAGGCTCGTTCTACTCATTTAGTTTAGTCAACTGTATAATAAACTCAACTTAGGAATTCAGTCTGTTGATTGGAAGACTTTCATAAGTAGAATTCTTTCCTTCATCACCCATTGGGGTTGATTTACTAAAGCCAAATAAATTGTTCACTTTCCATGGGAATTTTCACTTTCCAAGGGAATTTCCTGTTAGTTTGGTGAATGAGATGAACCTCATTCTGATTTTCACCATCCAATCATGTGCAATCAAAAAGATACTATTTTTTTAAATTTTCCTTGCGTGTGATTGGGTATTTTTTGCACAGTGAATTTTCACCACATTTGCTAAGCTAAGGGAGAAAGCCTTTGTAAAATGAATATACCTATTTGCCTTTAGTAAATCAACTCCAATGAGTAGCATTTTTTTTACTTCACGTTTTACTTTTTATTTTAATTTTTAAGATATCAGTTTAAAGTGGAAGTATACTTCCTCTGCAGATATTTACCTATATATAAGCCTATAAGAAGGCTTACCTATAGGTAGCATAAATATCTTCTAAATGTGTATCATTCAGGAGATATTTACATTACATGCAGCCAGTGACATCACTGGTGCATGCGCTCTGAAGGAACGGTCATTGCAGCTCTGGCCACACACGGTGACGGGGCCCGTGAACCTGGAAGAAACTCAGGAAAAAATGTCAGCCATCTCAACAGTGTGCAGTAAGCATTTCATAATGAGCTAGTATGCGATGCATACCAGCTCATTATGCCTTTGTCTTTTTTTCTTTATTTTTTTCAAAGAGCTTACAACCTCTTTAATAAATATTATATTATTTTGAAAGCATCAAATTAATACAATACGTGATGTTAAGATATACTCTATAATGTTTTTGTATTTTTGTATTTTCATATTGGAAATTTAATAAATATTTAAAATGGAAAAAAATAAATAATACAACACAGAATGTTCATTTGAGTGAAGTTTTATTGAAAATTAAGAATATTTTCATCCATCAACTTACTCAAAAAACCCACCTAATTATTCACATCACAAAAAAGTATTTAAAACATTTAGAACAAAAACGTCTAACTTCATGAATTCTGTGTGCCACCTCTCAGACGAAGCACAAGGTGAAGGGTGGATTCTTTCTGGATGTTGTAGTCAGCAAGGGTACGACCATCTTCCAGCTGCTTCCCAGCAAAGATCAATCTCTGCTGATCTGGTGGGATACCTTCTTTGTCCTGTATTTTACATTTCACATTTTCAATAGTGTCACTGCATTCAACCTCAAGGGTGATGGTCTTGCCTGTGAGGGTTTTCACAAAGATCTGCATACCACCTCTCAGACGAAGCACAAGGTGAAGGGTGGATTCTTTCTGGATGTTGTAGTCAGCAAGGGTACGACCATCTTCCAGCTGCTTCCCAGCAAAGATCAATCTCTGCTGATCTGGTGGGATACCTTCTTTGTCCTGTATTTTACATTTCACATTTTCAATAGTGTCACTGCATTCAACCTCAAGGGTGATGGTCTTGCCTGTGAGGGTTTTCACAAAGATCTGCATACCACCTCTCAGACGAAGCACAAGGTGAAGGGTGGATTCTTTCTGGATGTTGTAGTCAGCAAGGGTACGACCATCTTCCAGCTGCTTCCCAGCAAAGATCAATCTCTGCTGATCTGGTGGGATACCTTCTTTGTCCTGTATTTTACATTTCACATTTTCAATAGTGTCACTGCATTCAACCTCAAGGGTGATGGTCTTGCCTGTGAGGGTTTTCACAAAGATCTGCATACCACCTCTCAGACGGAGCACAAGGTGAAGGGTGGATTCTTTTTGGATGTTGTAGTCAGCAAGGGTGCGGCCATCTTCCAACTGCTTGCCAGCAAAGATCAATCTCTGTTGGTCTGGTGGGATACCCTCTTTATCTTGGATTTTACATTTCACATTTTCTATACTGTCACTGCACTCAACCTCAAGGGTGATGGTCTTGCCTGTGAGGGTTTTCACAAAGATCTGCATACCACCTCTCAGACGGAGCACAAGGTGAAGGGTGGATTCTTTCTGGATGTTGTAGTCAGCAAGGGTGCGGCCATCTTCCAACTGCTTCCCAGCAAAGATCAATCTCTGCTGGTCTGGTGGGATACCTTCTTTGTCTTGGATTTTACATTTCACATTTTCAATAGTGTCACTGCACTCAACCTCAAGAGTGATGGTCTTGCCTGTGAGGGTTTTCACAAAGATCTGCATACCACCTCTCAGACGGAGCACAAGGTGAAGGGTAGATTCTTTCTGGATGTTGTAGTCAGCAAGGGTGCGGCCATCTTCCAACTGCTTGCCAGCAAAGATCAATCTCTGCTGGTCTGGTGGGATACCTTCTTTGTCCTGGATTTTACATTTCACATTTTCAATACTGTCACTGCACTCAACCTCAAGGGTGATGGTCTTGCCTGTGAGGGTTTTCACAAAGATCTGCATACCACCTCTCAGACGGAGCACAAGGTGAAGGGTAGATTCTTTCTGGATGTTGTAGTCAGCAAGGGTGCGGCCATCTTCCAACTGCTTCCCAGCAAAGATCAATCTCTGCTGGTCTGGTGGGATACCTTCTTTGTCCTGGATTTTACATTTCACATTTTCAATACTGTCACTGCACTCAACCTCAAGGGTGATGGTCTTGCCTGTGAGGGTTTTCACAAAGATCTGCATACCACCTCTCAGACGGAGCACAAGGTGAAGGGTAGATTCTTTCTGGATGTTGTAGTCAGAAAGCGTGCGGCCATCTTCCAGCTGCTTCCCAGCAAAGATCAACCTCTGCTGGTCTGGTGGGATGCCTTCTTTGTCCTGGATTTTACATTTCACATTTTCAATACTGTCACTAGGTTCAACCTCAAGGGTGATGGTCTTGCCTGTGAGGGTTTTCACAAAGATTTGCATGGCTGGCTGAAAGGGAAATCATACATACATAATTACTCAAAGATAGGTCCACTTTTTTAAATGATAACAATTTTCTTGCTATCAGTAAGATACTTTGAAAACATTTTATCTCCTTGTAGTCTTACGTTTAGAAACAAAAATATGCATACAAAAAATGCCTATATTGTACCAGCTAATAAATATGCTTCAACATAATGTATGTTTGATTTCCTGTATCAATGACAGAGTTTATAAGTAATATGTTCAATTTTTCATTATAAATGTGTGTTTGACAAATGCTGTCTTTCATTTTTTTAAGTACTTAGTCAATATAATATCTAAATAATACTAAAATATACTACAACATGAGTAGTCATAGCCATAATGGGTTCTTCGTCTGACAGCTTTTGTTCCACCAAGGTATGTCTTGTATTAACTTCTCAAAACTGAATGCAAGGAACTCACTGTTCATTGCCGTGTCCCTGAGACATAAGGATGTCTAACAGGACTTATGATAATGCTTAGAAAATAAGACAGAGCCCTTTTTAATCCCATTGCATTCTATCAAGGGTCCTCAATCTATACTAGAACATTAATTACTATAAACAATATTTGGGATCCAATTATAATCAGTGCTTAGCTACATTCACAGAGCAGTGAATGCAACTCAGTATTGATGTGCAATGATACAAAAGAAGCACTCATATGTAGAAGACTTATTTTTAAGGCTGTTATAGTTATTTTCCACCACTCTTTATGCAGATAGGAAGTGTGATGACCTATATTCTAAGCAGAGTTGGTGCTTCCAATTTAAACTAGGCATGCTTTCATTTAGTAAAGAGAAAAAGAGCAAACTTATTAAAGAACTTACCTTACTGCACGTTGCTTTACCACTGCTGAAGCCTTGCTCTTCTGAAGATCTAGCAGATACAGCTTCCAATAAGCATATACCTGTATATATATACAAACTCCCAGATGACGTCAACAAGAAACCAGTCCAATTATTTTGCACATTCCTCCTGTATGCACAAAATCTATAATTGTCTTA
This sequence comes from Glandirana rugosa, assembly GCA_018402905.1. Taxonomy (NCBI): domain Eukaryota; kingdom Metazoa; phylum Chordata; class Amphibia; order Anura; family Ranidae; genus Glandirana; species Glandirana rugosa. The sequence goes on along the minus strand of BLSH010448676.1, from coordinate 164,061 downwards.
ATTATAGCTTAGTGTGCTGGGCAGCTCCTTGTTATTAATCTTTCTTGTATTGATGTGTCATTGTAAAAGATTGCGTAAATGAAACAGGACTAGAATAACTAGATCACCAGAAAGTTTTGGAGGAAAGTCCTTTAATAAGGTCTGTTCTGTTTTAATAATCAACTGGTGCATACGTAAGTGTTTTTGCGCACATGTGTATGTGTGTGTTGTTTATTATGGGGGCCCTAGACCAACACTTAGGCATTGCATAATCATGTTAATGTATGATTCCTTATGATTAGCTAATAGTGCTCTAAGATTGCTTTAAATTCGCTTTTAGACTACACAAGTTTTAAACAAATTTCAGTAGCTGTGACACTAGGAATACCAGTATTTTTTGTTTTCTGAGTGATTTTAGTACTACTATCCAAGCTGATGTTTTGTCAGTTTGACATTTCAAGTTTTTACATACAGACATTGACATTAGTACTACAATTACATAAATTAAAAGTATACGCTGTAAATAATAGATGCACATTTGTTTCAGCTGTGCACTGAATATAGAAGTTTTCTGGGCATGCTCCAGGGTATAATAGATGCTTTAAAGGTGTTATTATGATAATTTAAATATTAACCTCCCTGGCGGTATGATTATGTCAGATTTGTGCACCTCAAAGCGGTACATTTTTTCGCATAGAAATTTGGCGTTTTATATTGTAGGTCTGTAATTCTTAGGGATAACTCACTTAAAGCGGTTGCCTGCAAGATTTTAAATTAAAGCCTGCAAGACAATAGCATAATGAGCTAGTATGCACCGCATACTAGCTCATTATGAAATACTTACCTTGAAACGAAGATCCGACCGGGCTCCTCAGTCCGCTCTGTGGGGGTGGACATCTTCCCTCGGATCTTGCTTCCAGGTATGCGGCTCCGGTGCTGTGACTGGCCAGAGCCGGGAGACGTCACTCCTGCGCATGCGTGCGGGACCCGTCTTCCTGGCAAGGCTCGGCCCTATTGCCGGGCCTTTGCCGGGACATACACGCCGCATGCGCCGTGACATACACGGCGCATGCGCCGCAAAGCCACAGCATCTTGGAGAGGGAATATCTCCTAAACCGTACAGGTTTAGGGGATATTCATTTTACCTACAGGTAAGCATTATTATAGGCTTACCTGTAGGTAAAAGTACAAAAATTGGGTAGACAACCGCTTTAAGACAAGAGACTAGTAGACATCCCGGGTATGATAAAGTTTGAAATAACAAAATCATAAATTAAAATATATATGAAAAAAATATATAATATAATAAATAACTATAAATAATTATCAAAAATAAAAATATAATAATAAAAAAGTATTCAATAATGTAATCAAGTCAAAAACACTGAAATTTGCTCAGTTGCAGAATTGTCACTGTCGTCACTTTCAGTGTCTGATGATAAATTACCGCAAAAATCAGTGTCATTCAATTCTGCAAATGATTCTTATTTACTATCAGTGTTTTCTAGCTGCTCAAAAACCACTTTTGATGTAAAGGGACACTTTTTTATGCCATGGACGTTCTCAAGTTTCCAGGCAGAAAGAATGACATATATAATATAAAAGTGCATGCATGGCACTGGACAAAGCACTAGGGACAAAATGAAATGATTTGATTCAGTAATGTAATCTTACAGATTACAGTGTACTGTATGTTTACTGTGTGTTTGACTTTTTGAATTACCCGCCAGGCTTTGCCCCCGTGCTACGCGACACTACGGGAACGGAACCCAACATTACACAGGCATCGGGCGGAGGAAACAGCCCGCAGACACAGCGGGGGGACATCGCTGGATGCAGGGGACAAAGTAAGTAAGCCTTGGATCCAGCGATGCAATCCCAAGTGCAGCTCAGGGTTACCGCTATTTGTAGTGAAAACATACCGTGAGCCACACTCAGGAATACCGTCAAGGAGGTTAAGGAGTACAGTGCTTTGAGAAGGTATTCATACCCTTTGAAATTTTCTACATTTTATCATGTTACAACCAAAAATGTAAATGTATTTTATTGGGATTTTATGTGATAGACCAATACAAAGTGGCACAAAATTGTGAAGTGGAAGGAAAATTATAAACGGTCTTCAATTTTTTTTACAAATAAATATATGAAAAGTGTGGCGTGCATTTGTATTCATTATAGAACCACCTTTTGCTGCAATTACAGCTGCAAGTCTTTTTGGGGATGTCTCTACCAACTTTGTGCATCTAGAGAGTGACATTTTTGCCCATTCTTTTTTGCAAAATAACTCAAGCTCTGTCAGATTGGATGGAGAGCATCTGTGAACAGCATTTTTTAAATCTTGCCACAGATTCTCAATTAGATTTAGCTCTGAAATTTGACTGGGCCATTCTAAAAGATGAATATGCTTTGATTTAAACCATTCCATTGTAGCTCTGGCTGTATGTTTAGGGTCGTTGTCCTGCTGGAAGGTGAACCTCTGCCCCAGTCTTAAGTCTTTGCAGCTTCTAACAGGTTGCCCTGTATTTGGCTCCATCCATCTTCCAATCAACTCTGACCAGCTTCCCTGTCCCTGTTGAAGAAAAGCATCCCCACAACAGGATGCTGCCCCCACCATGTTTCACAGTGGGGATGGTGTGTTCAGAGTGATGTGCAGTGTTAGTTTTGTGCCACACATAGCGTTTAGCTTTTGGGCCAAAAAGTAACATTTTGGTCTCATCTGACCAGAGCACCTCTTCTTCCACATGTTTGCTGTGTCCTCTACATGGCTTCTCGCAAACTGCAAACAGGACTTCTTATGGCTTTCTTTCAACAATGGCTTTCTTCTTGCCACTCTTCCATAAAGGCCAGATTTGTGGATTGCACGACTAATAGTTGTCCTGTGGACAGATTCTCCCACCTGAGCTGTGGATCTCATCAGCTCCTCCAGAGTTACCATCAGCCTCTTGGCTGCTTCTCTGATTAATGCTCTCCTTGCCTGGGCTGTCAGTTTAGGTAGACGGACATGTTTTGGTAGGTTTGCGGTTGTGCCATACTCTTTCCATTTTTGGATGATGGATTGAGCAGTGCTCCATGAGATGTTCAAATCTTGGGATTTTTTTTATAACTTAACCCTGCTTTAAACTTCTCCACAATCTTATCTCTGACCTGTCTGGTCTGTTCCTTGGCCTTCATGATGCTGTTTGTTCACTAAGGTTCTCTAACAAACCTCTGAGGGCTTCACAGAACAGCTGTATTTATACTGAGATTAAATTACACACAGGTGGACTCTATTTACTAATTAGTTGACTTCTGAAGGCAATTGGTTCCACTAGAATTTAGTTAGGGTTAGCAGAGTAAAGGGGGCTGAATACAAATGCATGCCACTCTTTTCACATATTTATTTGTAAAAAATTTGGAAAATCAGTTATCATTTTTCTTCCACTTCACAATTATGTGCAGCTTTGTGTTGGTCTATCCCATAAAATCCCAATGAAATACATTTATGTTTTCGGTTGTAACTTGACAAAATATGGAAAATCTCAAGGGGTATGAATACTTTTTCAAGGCACTGTAAATGCGGCCAAACTAATATATTGTTTAGGTTGGATGGAAGAAAGGGAATTGCATGCTGGACCCTGCTGATTTTTTTGAGGTACTTATGGAAAAAATGTGCATGGATATCTTTTTGATCACTTGTGATCTACTTTGTCAATTTGAATCTAAAAAAACAAGCTAAACCTTTGAACCTTTCAACTTTCTTGAATCTAGCATTATTCCCGTCCTGATGAAGGCGGCAGTTAGAGCTGTCTAAATGTGTTGGCTTATTTCTTTCTGGTACCTTCATGAAACAAAAATATTTAAACTCAACCATTGGTGTGGAGCTTATTTTTCCTAAGTCACTTAAACATTTGACAGAGGTTCTATTCCTTCCTTAAGCTGTCCAAAACTAGCAAAAAAAAAACATTTTGACAAAGTCTCAAAGTCTCACTTGCATGCTGTTTAGGTTTTTCATAATTGCAGAATATTGAGCTGTGCTTCTACTGTAGGTGTGGTACAGATTGTGTCCTCACTGCATACATTTATATAATTATTCAAATGTACAATAATCTGTTCTGCAATCTCTGAAGTGTATAATTAAAGAGTCACTAAATCTAAAATGCATGCTTCTCTCATATGAAAACAGGATATACTGTATAATGACATTGCAAACTCATTTTTGTTTGACTTCTATTTGCTTCTCTTAATTTGCTCAGATTTTCTATTTCAAATGTGTCAAGAAAGGTTCTGGAATGTTCTGTGAACTGAAAGAGCATATAGAACAGTGCATCTAAAATCGCTATATACAGTGTAAATACTGCATATTAATGGGCAAAAAAGAGTGAACCAAAGTATGTAATTTGAAAAGAGCTATTTTCATTACAGTACATTATCACACAATGCCCAGCACTCATTTTATGTGCAAAGAAAAGCAAACAGCTACACTGCTTGTGTAAAATGTGTATCATTAACCACTTCAGATCCGCGCTATTGCCAAAGTACGGCTCCAGCGCGGATCTGAAATGCCCGGAGGACGTCCATGGACGTCCTCCACTGCGCATGCTCCTGCGCGCCCCCACCTCCTGCAGGTACCTGCAGGAGGCCCGTAAAGTCTAGGCGCGACCTCGGCATGAAACCGTTATCGCGCCTAGACTTCACCAATTACTATGTGTAAAATGTGTTCGTCACATCGACAAACGAAAAGAAACGTGTATTTTACTCACGACCCGTAACACACTATTACATGACATTACTTTTATCGAGAAAAGTTTAATGTATGAAACCAAGTGAGAAAAAACGGGTAATTATACGTCATAAATGTGACATATATCGCTAAAATCTACGTGACAAGATATACGAGAAAGTCAAGTGTCTTGTAAGGTCTTG
>BLSH010448676.1:58712-90802 GCA_018402905.1 Glandirana rugosa | reverse complement strand
AGTGTCTGGTAGAGAAGTTTTTTGGGGGGGGGGGGGCTCCATGTGTTTTTTCTTTCTTCTGTGGGTTCCCCTAAAAATCTATGCCTGACCTGAAGGGTCTGGTAAAAAAATTTGGGGGCCCCTTTGTTTATCAACCAGGAACCCCGAGTGGAAAGCTGTCACATTTAACAGCAGTAGTACAACCTCTGCTAAATGTATGACTTACTGCTGCAGCCACTTGTTTGGGAGGTTTGTCGATCGGGCAAACTAAATGGGTATTAGGCCAAACCTCCCAAACAAGCAAAAATTGTTCTGAACTTGGATTCGGACCAAACCTTGAGCTTGTTTCTAATTGAGTTCTATATATGCACGTTTGTTTTAGCAAATACCTGCAAGTGTGGCAGTCCAGTCTAGGTATGTTTGTACTTTTTTGTTAAGGGTAAGCCTGGAGATATTTTTATAAGATGTGTAAGTTGTGCTCAAAGCATATCATCTATTGTGCTCCCAGGTGTTAAGTATAGAAACCACTACAACAGAATTCTTTCAGCAGAAGTAGCTGTACAAAGCCCCAGGCACACAGCAAAATACACAAGGTATATATGTGTAAAGAAGCTGTTATACCTGCCAAAGGATTTATATTTCTGTCAATCCAGTTCTGAGAGTTACACAGCTCTGACCCACAGGGCATCCTTGTCTTGCAGGGGGCAACCTGATCTTTCTTAGTTGTAGTTCCCTCTACTGGTCTCCTCCCCACCCTAATTTGACTGGACAGGGAAAGGAAAGGAAGCACACTCATGAGCTAATCTCTGTCATTATGCTCTTCTTTTTTCTATCAGTGTGGCTCTTTGCACTGCAGCACAACTGTTTGGCTCTTTGTGCTGCTTCTCTCTCTCCAATATTGAGCTCTGCTGTACCAACTGTCAACTGCAAGAAGATGTTACCAAGTCAAATTCAGGTAATTCTTGCCATTTCAAAAATCACATTTAATGATGTATTGATGATTATAGAGCTGCAGCAATTTGTGCATTTTATATCTGCCTAGGTTTAGCTTTACCCTTGCTGGAATATGAGCATCCATAGTTAGATAGTTGGTAAGGTTGAATAAAGACACCATTACATTCAGTTCAACTTGTGTGGGTGTGTGCATATGTGTTTTTGTCACTACCATTTCCCATATCCCTGTATATAGTGTTCAATACGTTTTTGAAAAAACTCAACAATCTGTGCCGAGACCACCAACTGTGAAAGAGAATTCCACATCCCAACTGACAGCTTCTTGACCAACTTCATTGGGTGGCCGTATGGCTTCCTAAGCAACCTGAGATTGAATAGTTTTATCAACATGTTAGAATCACCACAGATGTTTGATATCAATATATATGATGAGATATTTGCATATCATGACTATATTTTCTCTTAAAGTATTTGTTAACCGCAAAAAAAGATCCTGGTCCCTTAAAGCAAATTAAACAGCACAGTGCTTGTGCTATGTAATCTCCCCCCCCTCTAAACTGTAAAAAAAATCTCCCTGAACTTGCCGCTTCCTGTGTCCCCTCTCTGCGCAGACAACGAAAAGCAGGGCTTCTGAGCCCTGACCACCGTTGTCTGAGACGTCCCTGCTATGCTCTCATCTCTCCCTCATTCCCTCCTCCCCACCTGTCAGCTCCTTGCTGTGTGTCTCCACCCCCCGCCACTATTAGTAGTAATCAAAAAATATTAGATATTCACTGGCAGCCCCTCCAATATATTAGGGCATAGCACACTGTATATATCTTTTCCAAAAACTAGGCTTGTAAATACCTATTTAGAGCTCTCTTCAGGCCGGTCATGTGACTCGCGGCCGCTTTATAGCTCTGATTCATGGATACTGCAGGAGAGACTGAGCAGCCATGTGATCTCCCCAGCTGACATCAGAGGGAGATCTCGGCCCCTCCTGCAGAAGCCATACATCGGTGCTGAAAAGCGGCCGTGGGTCATGCGACCAGTCTGAAGACAGCTCTATATAGATATTTACAAGCTACATTTTTGTAAAAGATATGCACAGTGTGCTATGCATTAATATATTGGAGGGGCTGGCAGTGATTAATATTTTTACATTAACAAACACTTTAACAATTCTTCTCCAAGGAGAGTAAGTTTAAATCTTGTAGTTGTTCCTCATAACAGTCCTCTTATTAGCTTTATTGCCCTTCAATAGACTCTGCCATACAACATGAATTAGCAGAATGTATGTCTCTTAGAGGAATGGTAAAGATATTTTCTGATTCTAAGAGCACCACCTTAATTATGGCATTGTGGAACGGGGCAGAGACACAACCTACTGCAGAGAGATCTTATAATAAGAGGCTATGAGAAATAGGAGAATCTGGAGTGTGTTTAACGTGGGTGTAATTGGCTTTAAAGTCCATCTAGATCTAACAGCACTCACAGAACACCAGTACAACATACACTATATTGTCAAAAGTATTGGGACACCTGCTTTTACATGCACATGAACTTTAATGACATCCCAGTCTTAGTCCGTAGGGTTCAATATTGAGTTGGCCCGTCCTTTACAGCCATAACAACTTCAACTCTTCTGGTAAGGCTGTCCACGAGGTTTAGGAGTGTTTCTATGGGAATGTTTGACCATTCTTCTAGCAGCACATTTGTAAGGTCAGGTACTGATGTGGACGAGAAACCCTGGCTCGCAGTCATCCCAAAGGTGTTCTATTGGGTTGAGGTCAGAACTCTGTGCAGGCCAGTCAAGTTCCTCCACCCCAAACTTACCCAAACTTACCCATCCATTTATGGACCTTGCTTTGTGCACTGGTACAAATCATTTGGTGGAGGGGGGATTATAGTGTGGGGTTGTTTTTCAGGGGTTGGGCCTGGCCCCTTAGTTCCAGTGAAGAGAAAACTGAAGGCGTCAGCATACCAAGACATTTTGGACAATTTCATGCTCCCAACTTTGTGGGAACAGTTTGGGGATGACCCCTTCCTGTTCCAACATGACTGCACACCAGTGCACAAAGCAAGGTCCATAAAGGTCCATGGGGTGGAGAAACTTGACTGGCCTGCACAGTGTCCTGACCTCAACCCGACAGAACACTTTTGGGATGACTTAGAGTGGAGACTGTGAGCCGGGCCTTCTTGTCCAACATCAGTGCCTGACCTTACAAATGCGCTTCTGGAAGAATGGTCAAACATTCCCATAGACACTTCTAAACTTTGTGTACAGCCATCCTAGACTTCCTTTAGAGTTGAAGCTGTTATAGCTGCAAAGGGTGAGCCAACTCAATATTGAACCCTACGGACTAAGACTGGGATGCCATTAATGTTTTTGTGCGTGTAAAGGCAGGCGTCCCACTTTTGACAATATAGTGTATGTCAGCATATGTCAACAGATTGATTGCAGTACAAACATTTATCTGGAGTGGATTTTGAAGATGAATCCTAACAAAGGATGGTTATAGTAAAATAATATTTTATAGGAAGAAGAATACAAAACCTCCCACCACCCACCTTCTGAGTACTTTAGCAACTTATTTAATAAAAAAGACAGAAAAGAACAATACCTTCTTCCTTGAAAGGTGTAATGTCAAAGCACAAGGTGGCAGTCACAGTTTTATTGTTATAGACAAGAGGAATTTTTTCAGGCTGGAACCGCATAAAGGCCCTTGCTTTTACTACTGGTCGAGATCTGTACAGGGAAAAAACATGCTTTTCTCAAATGAAAATGAACATTTCTTATATCCTATGCCTAGATATTTTACAAAATAAATCACATGTAGAACTGCACATTCATGATATTGCTTGACCAAATGAAGTCCAACGGGATGCTTGTAGCAACCACAATGTATGACGCCGTCACGTGTAGAACCAGTTGCAATAAGAAGGAAGTCATCAGCACTCCAAAGATGCATTCCAAAAGTTTATGACAAACACACAGGGGTCTATTTCTAAAAAAATTGTAGAGCCTTTCATCTAGTGAATCTGCAGGTACATTTGTTCTGTGCGAATTGGGTAAAGCCGATTGCTCTTTAGACTATTTTCTCTACAGTTTGAATAATTTTCATTCAGGAAACAAGAGTGTATTGGGCATATACAGCATTATGGCCAATAGATGGCGCTGATGATCATAGGAAATAAATACTTTAGCTCCGTCTATTGGCCATAATGCAGTATTTTTTCAAAACACTCTTTTCTTTCTGAATGAATAACATTCGTCCAGAAGAAATAGCCTAAAGAACATTTGTTTTTGACAAATCTGCACAGAATGAATGTACATGCAGATACACTGAATGAATGGCTATGCATTTTTTTTATAAATATGCCCCATGTTAAAGGAGATTAAACAGCCAATGTTTCGGGACCTTGTAGGGTCACCTTCCTCAGGGTTTCTTTCAATTACCTTTCATGCAAAGAAAAAAAAAAAGAATTTGATTTGCAAAATTTGGAGTTCCACAGATTATCACTAATACACCAAGATTATACAGAAATACAGACACCATATTACTAGGCCAAATGTCTGCTGACATATTCAGTGGATACAAACACGGCATTTTTTTTTTTTCAGCAGTCAATATATTGTGACTTTTACTAATGCATAACACATTGCAACAAATTTTGACTAAAATATTGTTATAATTTTGTGAATTTTATAATTTAGGAGCCAAAATGTAAAAAAAAAGTTTTCAAACAGAACATATTAATTATTGGTGCTGGAATGTCTTAGGGTTATTCAGAATTTGCACAGAATTTTCTAGTAACTGAAGTTACTGTTACTATGGTTAGCTTCAATAATAACATTCTGAACAATTTTTTGCTTACCGAAGTACCATAACATTTCCTAAGGATCCAACTGCTATGTCTGCATATCCATCATCAGTAAGATCTACACCGCCATCTACTGACTGGCCAAAGAATTGCAGCTTTTGCTTACAGTCAGTAGCTCTTATTCTCTAAAACAGAGTAAAGAATATGTATGTCATTATGCATCATCTGCTTTATCAAAATGATATAAGCGACCTTACAGGTACAGTATATATGCCATAGGTGCTGAGTCGTGCTAAGCAAATTGGCTCAGATTCATTCTGACATCAATCTTGAGAATCCAGACCTGCAATCCATTTGCCACGGGTCATTGTTTATAAGTGAATTGGTTGGACCCTTTATTAGTTCATTTCAATATTCCTGAAGGCCCCTCTTCGACCTGTGCTGTGGATGAACACGGCCCCCCTGCAAAGCCTCTCTCATTGACATTATGTAGGCAAATGAGGGGGTCAGTAAGAGTTTTCACATGTGGTTATTCTTAAATATTGCATGCAATAATAAAAGGTGATAAAAGAGCACACTAAGAATGTTTTCATAGTTTTACAATATTTCTGTGTGTCTTCACAGAACAATCTCCCCTCTGGTGCATTTTTAGCCTGTGGGAAAAATTGTGATAAAACAACATACAAATAACACTACATTTAAAATGTAAATAAACACACAACAGCAAAATCAGTCCGTATATGCAGTAAAGCATGTTTGTTATACTTACTGTGGAACCTAAGGGGTTAATCCTCTGCATTGTGTAAAAAGGCTGTTTGATCCTGTCTCCTGTGATACTCTCCTCCTTCCACTATCGCCAATATATTTCCTGATAATTCAGAGCCAGGAGACAAGCTGCACATGCTCAGTTTGATGTGTATTGCTAGAGATTTATTTTTACTTGGAAGGGTGCATGTGATTGGCACAGGGCCAATCAGCACTGTCCAGACAGAGGGTCAGGGGTCCTGCATCCTGATAGGTCAGTCAGTCAGAGTAGAATGAAAACTCCACCTACAAGCTTTAACCAGACACTCATAGAAGTCACAAGACTGCTATATACTGCTAATAAGAAAAGGTATTTAGCAGTTTATCTTTACTAAAATAAGTGCATTTCAATGTTCTGTGTACTTTGGGAGACCAGATATAGTGATTGCAGGGTCCTGGGTTTAGTAACACCTTAAATGCTAAATATTGTAACACATTAAATATTTAAAATATTTATTAATTAGTGCATTTTTTTGGGGTGAAATAATTGTTTTTGAGATCAGGACCATCTTTAATATTGATTGGACCCTGGACAGACATTTTCTTGGGCTCTCCCAAATCCACTTCTCAATGGGCAGTGTAGGCTCAAGGGGAAGATGCCTTGGGCCCCACAACAATGACAGGGCTCAGGGCAGCTGCCCCTTTTGCTTTGTGTTAAAGATGGCCCCCTGTTTGAGATAAACACCACGTCAGTTTTTTTTCATGCAAAATTTCACATTTTTCTTTTAGTCAGCCCATAGATGGTACAGATTTTTTCGTTCAACGAAAAAAAAAAAGATCAACACCCCATGTGAATTGAGAAATCCTCCGCACTGAGTTATTGTATTTTGACAGCTGGGAGCCTTCCCCGGCATCAAAATATATAGATCAATGCTTCCGGCTATAGCTGATGGAGCTGATCAAGAGGGAAAAATTTGACAGGTTGGTTGTGCAGAACAGTTGATCGTTGGACTTCTGTACAACCTCCCTCCCCATACATGCATTGAAATTTGTCCAGTCCCTGCTGAACCAGCTGGATTCCAACCATGTGTGGTCGGCTTTAGTATCCTTAGGTCTTATATTGGTGATATAGTACATGGGTGCACTACATCTTTATGATGTAAACATGTTTCATTCGGCTTTACTAAGTCCATAAGAACTTTGCAAAGTATGAATAAAGACATATTTGTCTTGATAACATTACTCTCCCAAGCCTTGTTGTTTGGTTTCAAGTTGAATATTCTTATCACACACGTTCCTGGAGATGGCTTGATACAAGTGGGTGCTGTAGCCTGATAAAGGGGTCCTGAAATGTTGCAATTTACTGCTGTGATGTGATAGCTTTAATAAACTATTGGACACTATTTTGAAGATCCATGGTGTGCTGGTGCTACATGCTTTGACTTGTTCGCCTTATTTTGCAGCTAGCATACTCCATATTTAAGACAGAAATGAAGAAGAATGTAAGCCTAATTGCCTTCTTGAGGCACATAATATGACTGCACAGACCTGGGAAGGAGTGACATGAATGCTGCGTGCATTACTGTTGTAGATATAAACACTTCCAAATGATTCTGGTTCTTCAAAATAGCCTTCTAGAGGTGCTCCTATGGCAAAGTCCTGGTATCCATCTTGGTTGACATCTCCAATCTTAGCTATAGAGTAGCCAAACCTTGCATATGAATACTGATGTTGATCTAGTTTTAATTCCAAAGCAAATTTACCCTGTTGAAACATAAGGTGCTTAATAAGTAAGTGGTAATCAATCAATGTAATACAGTTGAGTTGTGCATTACTATCCTTGCAATAGATTTCAACAAGAACTTTATTGTGCACCTCCAGATTCTGCAATTTTATTGCACAACTTTAAAAAAGCTAAATACAAGGGTGAAATACTTATATAGTAACTTTTTAACATACCAGAAGATTTGCAAGTACAACACATATACATGTAATTGATCAGTGTGGGCTCAGCCATAGGACTCATACCTTAAAGACCTTAGGGAACACCTTTTAGAGTTGGCAGTACTGCCATTATCCCACCTCCTGCCTACTTTCTGAACTACTAGTGAATGTCACAACATTGTGTCCACTTAAGTACCTGTCCCCATCCTATCTATCCTCAATCAAGTAACAGAACAAGTACTCTCACCACTAGGCTGATTAAAGCGGAGTTCCACCCAAAAGTGGAACTTCTGCTTATATGCTTCCTCCCCCCTCCGGTGCCACATTTGGCACCTTTCAGGGGGAGGGGGAACGGGGACCTGTTTTTAACAGGCCCCCTTCCCCACTTCTGGGAGACGGGGCCGCGGCTCGTCTCTTGCCCCGCCGCTGGGCCAATAAGAATGCACAGTGCTCTTCGTGCATGCACAGTAGGGAACCAGCTGTGAAGCCGGAAGGCTTCACTGCTCGGTCCCCCTATCAAGAGTGGCAGCGGCAGCACCTGGGATGCGATCTGAAGATCGGGTGGGGCGCCTAGATTGCGGGAACCCTGGACAGGTAACTGCCCTAATATTAAAAGTCAGCAGCTATAGTATTTTTAGTATGCACAGAATGTATTATTATGCATTATGCTATTAAAACTATACTTCTGGAATTATTTTTGTATACTGTGATTGGGCCAGCTTGGCTCAAAGTAAGTATGCATAGAGGAATCAGATCCCCATTAGTCCTTATAATACGCACTACATACAGTAAGAGCCATGCTCTTTGAGGTGGTGAGCAGGGACAACGATGATAATGAACATGATCTTCACCTCATCCAATCACATAATGCCTTCTATTAATTGAAAAATTACAAGGTGTTCTATGAATGATGGGATATTATAATAAAACAATCAGCGCAAAGTATTTGAGAACTGTATTGCTGCTAGCACAAAGAGATAATCCAAACTAATCTCCAGTAATCAAGCTCAAGTGCAGCGCAGAAAAAAACAACCACTCTAAAGTCCAAATATAATGAATTCTAATTTTTGCATACTTACATTGGTCCAGCTTGGTTCAATGTAAGTATCCATATCTGACATCCAGAGGGTGTTTTCTGTTCTTGGGGTCTGTATGTGTTATATGGAGAAGCATATACCTACTGCTAAGGATTCCTGGTGATCAGCCCTACCCAAGCAAAAGAGAGTACCTGCGCTTTTGACTACCTGAGAGATCAGGGGTCAACACGTGAAGGAGAGCGAAGCGAGTGGTGTGTTGGTGAAGGGGACGCACATTGGTGTTTTAACTTATCCTCTACACGGACCCTCCTCTATTTTCTCACTCTTGGGACATTTTGCCTATTCAGGAATTTGCAGATTGAATTTTTTTGAGTTTAATTCATTATATTTGGACTTTAGAGTGGTTGTTTTTTTCTGCGCTGCACCTTTATATGAGCTATGAATGATGGAGTCTCTAAGTGAAGCAACCCCTGTGTGCAGAAGAGCTGTCTGTAGGTGTCTACAAATACTACAGTGATTTACATAATTCCCAGTGGCCCTCTGGATGGCAGATATGGATACTTACGTTGAACCAAGCTGGACCAATGTAAGTATGCAAAAATTAGAATTCCAGATTTTCAGCTTTAAAGATGACTTATTTATTCTTGTACCTCATCGCTGAGCCTATAAACGTAGACTCTTCCTTCTTCTGCTTTGACATGGTAGAATGGCGCCGCCACCAGAAGGAAATCCACAATACCATTTGACTTCACGTCCAGCGCACACAGTTGATGGCCAAAGTATGATCCAACCTTTTAAGATGATAAATGACAAGTAAAACATTTTGGCGATGCTCCTTTGGGTTCATGTACTGTATACTAAATGTATTAAAGTCTATAGGTATACCGCGCTAATGCTTTAAGTGAAAGAAGCAGCAACCCCAAACCCACAATAAGGTGTATGTACAAAATAGATTAGAAAAGGGGCTGCACTAATAGCAAAAGTACCAAATACTGATTGATTGTATATAAAGTTCAATATTGGGCATATAGACGGTGGTTAATTAGCATAAGTCCATAGATAATTAGAGTCCACGGTATAGTAATAAGTTGATAGATGAATAAATGACACCAAGTGCTCCTAATAACAACAATAAACAACAGAAAGTGTCCTTGTGAAAGCACCGAGGACAAAGAGGAAAGTGAGAAAATAGTAAATTACTTTAATGGTATCATCAATTTAAAAATATACAGTACATGGTAACATCAAATACTGATGAGCAAAAAATACACCACTAGGCCCGTCTAGGGTCCAAAGGACCCCTGGGCAACAAAGACGACACACTAAGGGATCACATACAGGGAAAGACAACAACAGTTAAAAACAGCGTCCGGACACACAGGGGTATGGGCGGTCTGATGCACTACCCGAAAAAAGGAGGTACAAAATAACTTGAATGTCCTTCCAGGGTACCCTGGTATGGGTGTGGCTGTAACGTGCTGAGTCCCAATGGAAGTTAAAGGCTGCTGGGGAGGGCTTAGTAAATAACTTTAGACGCAGGGCATTGATGGAATGCCCAATAGTAGTTGCTGAGGGTGGGAGAGAGGACCATGTGTGTATGTGCTGAATACAGTGGAGGGTAAGGGCCAAGTCCTTAGGACATGATGTAGAGTAGCTGATGCTGGTATGAATACAATTAAGGTGAAGAATACTCAGACCCACCAGATTATGTGATTGGTAGACACAATTGCCCCTGCTGATAGAATCCAATTATTGTGGTGACAATAGGTGAACACCCAAGGGTAGTCTTGGCTGGATGTAAAAACCCCTAAGGCTGGTCAAATCCTCAAAGGAGAACAAGGTCCCTCCTAATTAACCTCTCAGGGCCTATAGTGGGTGTTCACATAGGGCAGGTTGTGGAGGCTAGGGTGTCCCGCATCTGCAGGAAACTTGTGTACTAACCATGATGGTTGAAATATATGGTAAGTATGCAGGATAAGGTGATCTTCTTACGTTGGAAAAATAGATGTGGTAGTCTTATGTTTGTCACAAATTGCATAAAGTAGAAAACTTTTCACAACTCACCACAGGTAGGGTCTGCAGCCACAATAGGATTCCTGCATAGTGTTCTGGTTAGTTACCACTCTTTGGCCAGTAATCCCCTCTAGAGTCTAGTGCTGGTCAAGTGATTAAGGTGGCACTTGGTCCCCATTCAGGCGGACTAGGCTGCTTGTGTAGTGCTCGTGTAAACCCTCCTATCCTTTACAGCGAAGGAAGCTGCTTCTGTTTGATCTGTAACTGCCATGGTGCTGCACATGTGATCAGCTACGACACCAGCCATTTGATGGTTTGATAGTTTGGTTGAGGATACAAGCAAATAGTGACAGTTAGCCATTCTGGCTTTTTAGAAATGTAAGGCCCCTTTCACATGGGCGTTCCATTTGTCCATTTTTCATCCATCCATTCTCGGATGAAAAAATGGCCATCAATGCTTCTCTATGGAAAGACGGATGATCATCGATTTTACATCCATTTACATCCACTTCAATTTACAGCACACTATGATTTTGGTTGCATAAATGTTAATGTGGAATGTATGATCTATGCCAAAGAACATTATTTTTTATTACGTTTTTGAGGGTAAAGTTCCACTTTAAGGAAAATGCTCAACGTATACAAAGCACTACTGTATTATACAGATCATTACTGTATTATATAAAGACTTTACCAGTGCAAAAAATACCTGTTGATCCTGCCATATATCCAGTAATAAGCACCTAACCTCCTGCAGCAAGCTGCAAATGCTTCACTACAATTTTAAACAATGTTATCAACCCTGCCTGGGTTCTTTCTGTAGGCTACAGAGCACCTCCTAGCCATGTTATGGAGATAAAGAGAGGGGAATATTCCATACTTCCTGACCTAAGGTAATAAAGCTCATCCTCCATATATAAAGTGAGTGAGCATTGTCATTTTACAACAGGAAGTGTATTACTGGCAGGATCACAGGTGAAAATAAGAGTAAAAAAAGCCTGAAAAAAGCAAAAAAAAAAAAAAATCTAGCCACAACATTTAGCATATGGTAAAATGCATTAGAACATTTTTTGAAAAAAAATTGTTTTTGGATTTAGATACACTTTTTGATTTTGACAGAGAGAACTTGATTGCAAATGAAGAATATTGAAAAAAAAGATTTAACATCATGGGGTATATTTCTCAAGCAGTGAATGTAACATTCACCAAACATTCACAGGTGGTTAATCATCCTCCGTAATTTAAAGTACTGGACCAGGATGTTTACTCTAGACAGATTAATGGAGTATTAACCCCCCAAAGCAAAAATGTATGAAACTGCAGCTCACCAATTCTTAGATGTGGTGGCTGCATTTGTTTTCTTTTTTAGGCTTTTTTCCTTTATTTTTCACCTGGTGATCTGGCCAGTAAATCTGTTATTTTTCCACTTCCTTTAACAGACCAAGCTGTCCAGGCAAAGTAGCCGTTAGAGGGTAGAGATAATCCCTTTAACATTGACGGGGGTGCTTACAATGGTCAGCTTTATCCCAAAAAAATAAAAAAAGGTGTTGCTGTAACTGCTTATGAAGTGTTAGCTGGAGTTCAGCTTTAATTTGTTAGTTACACTATATTATCAAAAGTATTGTGACGCCTGCCTTTACACACACATGAACTTTAAAGGCATCCCAGTCTTAGTCTGTAGGGTTCAATATTGAGTTGGCCCACCCTTTGCAGCTATAACAGCTTGAACTCTTCTGGGAAGGCTGTCCACAAGGAGTGTCTATGGGAATGTTTGACTATTCTTTCAGAAGCGCATTTGTGAGGTCAGGCACTGATGTGGACGAGAAGTCCTTGCTCTTAGTCTCTGCTCTAATTCATCCCAAAGGTGTTCTATCAAGTTGAGGTCAGGACTCTGTGCAGGTCAGCCAAGTTCCTCCACCCTAAACTGGCTCATCCATGACTTTACGGACCTTGCTTTGTGCATTGGTCCAAAATCACTTGGTGGAGGGGGGATTATGTTGTGGGGTTGTTTTTTAGGGGTTGGGCCTGGCCCCTTAGTTAGGTAAGCTGCATTATATTACATTTTTGTTTTTGGGTTTGATACCTCTTTAATGAGGTGCCACAGACTTAAGAAAAACCATTACACATAAATAGCTGAACTGTATATGCAGGGATACCAGTGCTCTCCAGCCATAACAGCAGACCCGCCAACATTACGCATGCTATAAGGTACAGAGAACTCTCTTTCTGAACGTCTATCTATCTTTCTGACCTAGCAATGAAAAAATAATTTTTTTGCACATTTGTTGACCAAGCCCGGGTGATCAGACTAATGAAAAAAGAGAGGTTTAGAGGCAGATCATTCGAGGGGCGTAATGATTGGGGTTGCAGGGGCCGCGCCCCATGGTCCAGGGGGCCCGACTGCCTCCCTTGTACACCTGAATAGGAGGGATGGTGGTGGTGGAATTTAGAGGAACCAATCTCCTCCATTTTCCTCTATCCAGTTTACTTGTCTTCTGCTGTTCCCAGGGTCCCTGTGTGCTTCCCTGGTCCCCCCACAGAGCTGCTGTCTCCTGCCAGCTGCTGTAGAAGATGTGACATGATGGAGAGATGGGAACGGGTCGGTAAATTTGTAATTTATCGGCTCCTTCCTTTTCTGGATGAACAGAGTCAGTGATAGGTACCAATTGGTTCATTCATAACTGAAGCATAGTAAACTGTTTTTGCTATACTTCAGTTTTTAAAAGAATGGGAGGCTCGGTGCACAGCTATTCCTGTCCATTCATTCTGTGCAGCTGAGGCTACACAGATGGAGATTGAGGGCTGAGGTTTGTTTAGACCCCTGATATCTCATCAAAGCCCCCAACAGAGCTCCTAACAAAATTGTAAAAGAGATCAAATTAAATGGTAAAAAAAAATAATAAAATTAAAATAAAAATTAAAAACTACTGACACCAGTGAGGGAACTATCAGCCCCACTGCGGCACTGTAATAAAGGGACCCACGATAGGAGTAAAGGGCCCTAGGATCAGCGAGAAGAGGGAAGGGCCCTGGCCAGGGGTCAGGGGGCCCTTTATAATTTCTTGCAGGTTCTTGTTACGCCTCTGGATCATTCTATGCCTTGTGGGGATGGTTGTGTTGGAGATATGTAATAGTACAGTACCTTTCTGTTTTTAGGTTGGCTCTACACATGAAAGTCAGCTATTCTCAGGCTTGGTTTCTGAGTGTATCTAGCTGGCATCCTTGCAGCTTGTCCTTTAGTTGCACTTTCATATGCACTTACTGTAGGTGCAATCTAAAGCCACAAGCTCGGTTCCATGTCAGCTACTGGCCTCCTGCACTTCTAACCTCCCTTTAAACTTTTGTAACCATGCAGAGTTGGTTAGCTTTGCACGCACAGAAATAAAAAAAACAAAAAACATTTGAGCTAACTGCAATTTTACAGCGCACCGCAGATCCTCAGTATTAAACACAGAGATTGCAGAAAAATAAGGATGAGGGACCCCCTTTTTTGCTGCGACAACGTTATATGGGTTTTCAATAGACAGAACCAGCCAATATGTTCAAAGCCAGTGCTAGGCTTTCTTATTAGAAAGTCCATCATGTGATGCAAACCAACTGTCATGAAAGAAAAAAACCCCTGTAACTAAGTTTTATTGCTAAATAAAGTGTTTTACAAAAACAAAAATCAAAGATCTATTTACATCAAATGAAACTGACCACAACCCGTTATAATTTTCATATAAGGCATCATCTACCTGCTCTCCATCCAGAATCTGAGATAGGTGATAGGTAGTAATATCTTCCTCAAAGACCAGGACTTTTCCCACATTGGAGTGCCGTGGTGCACCTGCTATGTAAAGGAATGTGTGCTTTCCTCTTGCTGTGGTCACACTGTATCCTGTCTCCAGAAATATGAAATAACAATTGAAGCAAACACCACATTAAGCAAAATATGTATCTTCTAGCAGAAAGTGCTTACTTTTAATACAAATGAACCCTTAGTAGTTTAACCATATGGTATGCAGAAAACGGCAATCCCAAAATAGAGTAATTAAAGAAATGAGTGGCCATATTAAAGCGTTTCTAAACCCACAACAGTAAAATCAGTCAGTATGTGCAGCATAGCATGCTTGTTATACTAACTGTTGAACTTAAGGGATTAATCCTCAGCATTGCTTAAAAAGGCTGTTTTATCCTGTATGTATAGATTCTTTCATTCTGCACTGTCAATCTGAGCATGTCCATATAATACACAGCAGGGTGGTAAAGCTGCACATGCTCAGTGTGGACTCTTATGCAGGAATGAACACTTCCTGTTTCAGTTGCACTGTTCAGGTCACATGATATTGACATCACACAGGTGGGCTTGTATAGAGGCTGTAGTGGAATCTCCTCCTACTTGAACACACAGCTATGGACAAACTATGCAGGTTATCAGGAAATCTTGGTATACAGATCATCCATAAAAGGTATATAGTGGCAGTATTTTGATGTAAAAAGATGTATAAGCCGTGGGCACTGTGGGGAAGGGGAAGGGGGCAGATGGACTATTTTCATATTACTGGGTTTAGTAACACTTTAAACATACATACATACTGTGGTTATCATCTCAAGGTGCCTACCTGTGATCTCTATTATTTTGCAGAGTTCTTCCAGCCCCTAGAAAAGTGGAGTGCCCTGATGAAGAAACGATCACTAGACCCTATGCTTGCTAGTTCATACTGGCCCCTTTTCCCCTTTACCGCATTGAAAGTAGGTTGTGAAGAATGACTTCTGAAATGCATTATGTGATTCTCAATTGTTGTATGGCTATTCTACATTACCTCTGAAAATCGGCTTTGCAGGTCACATTTGCTGGGGTTCCCAAAAGTCGTCCGAGGGCAAGTATAAAATTGTTTTGTGAGTATTGGTATGGTGTCTACTCTCATGACAATTATTTTTCTTGTTACAAAAGTGCATTAAAACTCCAAACCAATAAATGTAATATATTTTAGCTTACTAGCTTGTAGATGTGGTGACTGCCAGTGGAGGCTGGTGCTCAATATTTGGGGGGGGCAGTAAACCAACGACAAGCCCCCCCGCACGCGGGAGATGGACAGGAATGCGGTGATCCCCACCCCAAACCCCCCTGCGGGAGACGGATAGGATTGCGGTGGCAATCAGAGGCCTCCTTACCTTAGAAGGGAGGCAGACATGGATCCGGGCTGCAGCTTCTCGCTCCGGGGCCATAGCTTCTCCTCCAGGCCGATCAGGAATCAAGAAGACATTAGCAAATATTAATTTGCTATTGTCACACAGGTGGGTTAGCTCGGGGCGCAGTGCTCTGCACCCCGAGCCAACTCTTTTTTGAAGCCAATTAGAGCCTCAGGCTGTAATCATGTGCTCCAAAAAAAACCCATTGGAATTCATGCGTGCGACGCCCTGCAAGTAGATATGGTGGCCGGATGCATGGATGGGAAGGGGGTGGTGCCCATGCCTCCTGCATGAGTGGCCGCCACTGGTGGCTGCGTATGTTTTCTTTTTAACTACTTCCAGCCTATTGAAAAATGACAGCCAGGCGGGAGCACTACTGTACTGGGTGAATGTCATGACAGAAACAAAAAAAACGTTTTTTTTTAATTTTTGGTATTTTTTGCTTATATAGCAACAAAAATAAAAACCAAGTGGTGATTAAATACCACCAAAAGAAGCCTCTATCTGTCCCAAAACATTAACCGCTTACCGTATAGTAAAATGACGGCAGACGGGATGCGCTCTTATTCTGGGACGATGTCATACGACGGCGCCCCAGAACGGCTGCTCTTGCTCACTCACGGCAATCGTGGCCATACTGTGTTCCTAGGACATGGCGCAACCCAGATCTGGCTAAAGAGTTGATGGCGTGGCTCTTTACCCATGTGATCGGCTGTGTCCAATCACAAGGAAGTGCTGTTTATCGGCTCTCCTCACCTCACACTGACAGAGTGTGAGGCGAGGAGAGCCGATCAGTAGCATCTCATCACAGGGGAGACATGTACAGGTAATCAGGGCACTGATCATCAATGCCCTTTTTACAGTGTAGCCCCAGCAGTAGGCATGTGCAATTCGTTTTGTCCCGAATTCGTTTTTCAACAAATTTCGACAAATTCGTTCATTCGGAAATTAACGAAAACCAGTTTAACAAATTCTTCAAAATATTCGAAAATTCTTCAATTCAAAAATTTGTAAATTCGAAAATCCGAAAATTCGAAAATAAGAGCGAAAATTCAAACGCGAATTTCCCCATAAGAAATCCTGGAAACGCAGATGATTCGTTCCACAACCATTTATTTATAAGTCCTTCAGTTTATAGTCCATATGAAAAGATTATAGCAATGTGATAGGTTGTGTAACCATAAAATGTCCATCCACAAATGGCAGCCTCCACAAGGGGATTAGAAGCAAAATCCAGCAGGAGCTACAGAGTATAAAAGAGAAAAGAGGCACCTCTGAGTGTAGCAATATGGCTACATTTAATGAAGGTACAACATTTAGCAACTCACATGGTTGATTATTAAAAGAGGCAAATCTAAGTATGCAGGCATCTGGGGTAAAGCTGTCCACATAGACCATCCTCCGCACCACCGGCTCTCACTGCTGTCAGTCTGCACTGGTGACTGGGAAGACTACCCTGCAGTAGAGCGATCTGAAAGCGAGGCTTGAAGCACTCGTGTCAACGGCGGTGCGGAGGACGGTCTATGTGGACAGCTTTACCCCAGATGCCTGCATACTTAGAGGGGCCTGTTTTAATCATCAACCATGTGAGTTGCTAAATGTCGTACCTTTATTAAGTGTAACCACATTGCTATACTTAAAGGGGACTCTCTTCTCTTTAATACTTAGTTGTGACGTGACGCTACTTGTATATCAAGACATCGCTTGTATATCAAGTCAAAATGTATTTAAAAATTTTGCTTATCTTGCAAAACGCTCTCAAACCAAGGTTTTACTGTATTTCTTTTTATCTTCTATGCAGTACCTACTTTGTAACTTCTCATGATTCTAACTGTATGACTGCTCACCCATTTTGTTTGTTTAAATTAGCAATTTTTTTAACAATAAAAATGTATCTGATTAGATCAAAACAAATATATATTTTAAAATTGAATTATTTATCATTGTCTTGCTCGAAGGCCTTTGTCAGAAAAGAACTAAAAGTTTAATAACAAGTGGTACCACATAACTACTCCCTGAGGTGTCCGTAGATCTAAGCGTAGTTTTTAGCTATTTAGCTCACCTTACCTAAATATCCATAAGCTGCTCTTTTTGCATTTGCAGAGGATTCATTGAGAAATTTGACTTTGTTTGGCTCTGTGCTTGCAAGCAACAAACCACCTGACCAGTCAAAGGCACCAACTGCTCCAAGCACCACGTTATCCTGTGCAAACAACAATATTTAGTTCTCATTATTTTGGAAAGGTAGATACTTTTTGTTTGTATTTGAATATCGAAAACACACACAAATACAAAACACAATTAAACCAATACATTTTACACGTCACTGCATCTTCTGTTTCAACCAGAAACCAGTGACCAGTGTTTGGTCTGATCACTTGTACCCCATTCACATGTACATAGAGACTCAGAATTGACCCAAAATGTCCTTGTATTACAAATAATCTCTTAGTGTGCAACCCAATTGTTTTCATATATATGATACTTTTTATAGAATAGAGTAATTTCTATGCCAGAAATTGACCCCCGTGTGCATTTAGCTGCTGGCTTCTAAGACCAACATTTAACAGCTTAACTATTGATTGGAATGGTACCACCGTGACACATTCATAACTTTCTTGTAGAAGCTATTTTATTGTCCCCCTAACATGGATGGCAATTTTTTTCAATAAGTTTTAGACTGAGCAACCCATAGCCAATCTGCTATTATTTGGTATTCTTTCGAGTAGCCTTCCTCAACCAGAGTTTGATGGAAGAAAAAAATATTACAGCGCTCGCAGTCCTTAAAACAGTCAAACCAATAGTGTTAACATAATCAAGTAGATTCCATCAGTGATTCCAATAATGTGTAAAAATTGCACTGGTATGCAATAGGACAGGAGAGTGGGACTTTAAATGAAGGATGTGGTGGTCAAAATATAGCATTGATGGATATAGATCGATTGAGGTAGTAAAATTGTTTTATTAAATGTATGCAATTAATCATCAGTTGAACATACAGGTGGTCACATAAGTGATCCAGATTGGTAAAACATGGTCATCAGTCAAAAATCATACAATACATGATACAAGTTCCCCATCCATCCAGTTTCGTATATAAATATATATATATATAAATAGTGATTTAAACAGAAGGTGACACGCTGCATGGCCCATATTCTGAGATTCCAAAGGGCAATACCCCAGATATACAGTATAAATAATATAAATAATGGGAGAACAATAGAGCATAGTAATAGCAGAAAACACGACATGTGGTAGCTCTATGCATTTCATGACTTTTGGGGTCACTCGTCAGGAGCAAGCGTGTTATGATCTGCAAGAAAATATAGAAAGGGGGTAAATCTTACTAGTATCCTAATATAGGATGGTGGGGATGGTCACACATGTGGGCAAAAGGAGGAATAGGCGGCCATATGCCGGCGTGCAGCCACATCAAAGGGCGTCATGAACACCTCCCATGATGTCCACGGGAATGGTAGACCGTGGGAGGTTGGGGATAAGTTGAGATTAAGGGGTATCAGAAATTAAATAATTATGATGTGGGGCATTGATGCAGGGGGTAAGCTGGATCAGATAATAATTGTTCAGTTGATCATTTATATGATCATCCCTATTTACAGATCACATCTATTTACAGATCACATACAGTCAGGTCCATAAATATTGGGACATTGACACAATTCTAATATTTTTGGCTCTATACACCACCACAGTGTATTTGAAATGAAACAAACAAGATGTGCTTTAACTGCAGACTTTCAGCTTTAATATGAGGGTATTTACATCCAAATCAGGTGAACAGTGTAGGAATTACAACAGACGTATTTCCGGTCTCCTAATCAACATGCTACTTCCGGGTGCCCGTGGAATGCACGTTGGAACGCACGCCGTGCGGTTCACCAGGAAGAGCGATAGAATTATATGCTCATGTTACTGTGGACACTGTAAGTGCATTTTTAATATGTATGATTAAAGATTGTCAGCAGTACTTCACTATGTATGCCTTCTTCTTGTGTTGAATCTGGGTGGAATGGAGCCATGCAATTAGAACTGGGACGGTGACATCTCTGCTAAAGATCGCTACCATTCTGGGTATTTACCACCAGAAACAAGCCTGCTTGACCCCAGACTGCAAAGCTGTGGGCCATATATTTCTGGTGAGTAGGATAAGAAGGGAGTGTGAGGCACATCGCAAGCGACTTTGAAGCACATCAGCACTTTTATGAATTGGAGCACTGAGCACTTTTGGACCACTTTTGGGACTTTATTATATTCATATATGTTTTGATATAACACCTTGCACTTTATTGGAATCACTGATGGACTCTATTTGATTATGCTAACACTATTGGTTTGACTGTTTTAAGGACTGTGAGCACTGTAATATTTTTTTCTTTACTTTAGAAGTGTTTCAACACTTTTGTGTACAGCAGCTGCAGATTGACACTGTGGTATTTGTAGCTCCTAGCGCGACTGTTTATATATTATTTATACATACATATTATTTCCAGAGTTTGATGGAAGCCTAAGGTTCCTCCAGAGGTAGCTAGGGGTTCATTAAGCAATGATCATTGGTGGATTAATTTACCATCTGAAAGAGCCTGCATTTTTCAAATATGGAGCCAGTGTAACCTCTTCTCTGTTTTCTCAGTTAAGTTAGCACTGACAGAAATGATCTTCTAAGCTGTCTGTAAGGGTGGCATTCTTCCCATTGACACCCCCCCCCCCCCCCACCCCTTCATATAACAGGACATCTTTTTCCCTGACCATGAATGAAAGGGATCGCCAATATAAGTGGCATTATTCCTACTAACTACTGATGTAATTTGCCACTTCCCCCACTAACCCCCAATGTAAGGGCATCCCATATTCCATAAATAAAAGGTGGTATTACACTTTTGCACAGACCACTAATGTAAGGGTACTTTTTCCCCAACTGACAAAAAATGAAAAATGTATAACTGGAGGTTTCAGATTCTGGTGCAGCTGCTCATAGTAGCCAATCAGCCTCTAACTTCAGCTTTTTCAATTAGGTTTTGACAATAAAAGCTGAAAGCTGATAATTTTCAATGGAGAGCTGCACCAGATTTTGCACTCTTCACTTTTTGTTAACTTTCCCATCTAAAATGTTCACTTATTTTCTGGCCAATATTATTATTTGCTTTACTTCATAATTATTACTGAACATTTGGTTATTGTAGAGGGGTGTTAAAAATTATCCGTTTTGGATGTCATACACACTAGCTATGCCCTTCTCATTCTTTTATGTATAACATTTCCAACTTACTGTTTATGACATAGTACCATGAGCTTTAGATATAACAATTTTTAGCAGGGACTTCCCCGAAATCTGAAAATTTCTTCAAGGATGCCTCCACGGTAACACAGTAAATAGGTTGAGCAAAGCTACTTTAGAGCATATCATCTTCTTGTATATTTGCAATATAAATGTAGCGTGTGCCCCGTATCTCCTGCGGCCACGTCAAGCTGAAGGGAGAGAGTGCCTGTTAGCCCCTGCAGGGGAATTTTCCCCCTCCATCTCCTCTTCTCACTGTGCAGAGACACACACACAGACACACAGAGCTGCTCACTCCCCTGTTTCCTCCTTGGCAGGGAGGAGAAAGTCAATAGACAGCCATCTGGATTGCAGCAAGGAATTCTGGGACATATACTCCCCATCTAAAACGGCCCCATAGCTTTCTATGGACACAAAACTACACAGACCAGCTGCCCTCAGGATTAAAGAAAGGAAAGGACTCCATCTTGTTTTCCAGAAGGAGTTCAGTCACCAGTCAGGCAGGAGAAGAGACTGGACCTAGAGGACAGGTGTTGCCTCCTGGGCCAGTTCCCCAGCTTGTTTACAAGTTTCACGGCCGGTCAGGTACATCCAGCCTGAGAGAAGGGGATCCCAGGTGCATATCCAGGCGCACCTGCAACAATGGCGTGAAGTGTTCCAGTGTGAGGTGATCAGTCAGGTCACCAGAAGAGCCTGCCTGTTCGAGGATGTTTGTTTGGGCCTTGACCACAAGATTGGTGAGAGGGCATTTACCCATTTGCAGGAAACAAGGACACTGCACATAGACAGAGTTGTCTCACTTTTGCCTGAACTTACCAGAACCTGGGTCTCGTTAACGGCCTGTTAAGCAGTCACAGTGTCCACCTTGCTATCCGGATACATTCAGCATATCACAGATACATTTTGCCAAGCAGGAGTTTAAGTGCACCAACTAAAGTGGCTAGCCAAAGAACCAAGGCCTCATCCTTTTTCCAGGGGGCTGAAGCTACTGGTGCTATACGGGCATGCACACACATGTTCAGGGCTCTGTACATGTAGTGGGTGTGCGGGATAATTTACCTTGGGCGTTAAGCCATTGAATGTTGATACAGTGTTTGCAGTTGGGCCTGTGGTGTCAGGGGATAGAGGAGAGAGGTCTGACATAAGAAAGCAATTCGTCTGCTCTCCTCTTGCCTGGACAACTATTGGCAGTTTCTCTTCATTTGTAACCGGTGATGTGCACAAAAAGATGGGCTATATGAAGAGTCACTGAGTACATTTGATGGATTATTCATAGACTTTTTACACAGTATTTAGGTTTATTCATTTGATATTTTTATTTTATTTATTAGTATTTGCTATATTTGATTTGTCATTTATTCAGCGCAACTTTCTTCACTTACTTTGTTCACTTCATGTTTTTCTTACGTTTAGTTGCATCTATGATTGTATATTCATGAACGCAGTATATTTACTTTTATTTTGTGTCCCATTGCATTGTACAATTATGTAACACAGTTAGAGTTGAGCGAACCCGGACTGTAAAGTTCGGGTCCGTACCGGACTTTGGGGTATCCGTGCCCCGAACCCGATCCCGAACATTAAAAAAAAGTCTGGGATCGGGTTCGGTATTCAGGTATTTTTGGCACCGTCTCTATAGCTGCTGGGCAGCCAATCAACAAGCTTTTCACTAGTTTGCCCTTAGAAGCCATCACAGCCATGCCTACTAATGGCATGGCTGTGATTGGCCAGTGCATCATGTGACCCAGCCTCTATATGGGGTTGGAGTCACATAGCACCGCGTGTCAGATCGTCTCAGACTAAAGTAGGGAGAGCTTCATGCCGGTGATGTGAGGGAAAGATTAGCGTTCAAAACCATCTCAGACTGCATTAGGGAGACCATCATTGCAGTCCTGTGAGGGAGACATTAGCGTTCAGGAAAATCTTATAGTGCAGGGATGTGCAATTAGCGGACCTCCAGCTGTTACCGAACTACAAGTCCCATGAGGCATAGCAAGACTCTGACAGCCACACACATGACACCCAGAGGCAGAGGCATGATGGGACTTGTAGTTTTGTAACAGCTGGAGATCCGCTAATTGCATATCCCTGTTATAGTGCATTAGGGAGATGTAACTGTCGGTGCTCTGAGGGAGAGATTATCATTCTAAAACCATCTACTACTGCATCAGGGAGAGGTTCCTGTTGGTGCTCTGAGGGAGAGTTTATCGTTCTAAAACCATCTACCACTGCATTAGGGAGAGGTTCCTGTTGGTGCTCTGAGGGAGAGTTTATCGTTATAAAACCATCTACTACTGCATTAAGAAGAGGTTCCTGTTGGTGCTCTGAGGGAGAGTTTATCGTTATAAAACCATCTACCACTGCATTAGGGAGAGGTTCCTGTTGGTGCTCTGAGGGAGAGTTTATCGTTATAAAACCATCTCCTACTGCATTAGGGAGAGGTTCCTGTTGGTGCTCTGAGGGAGAGTTTATCGTTATAAAACCATCTATTACTGCATTAGGGAGAGGTTCCTGTTGACGCTCTGAGGGAGAGTTTATCGTTCTAAAACCATCTACTACTGCATTAGGGAGAGGTTCCTGTTGGTGCTGTGAGGGGGAGATTATTATTCTAAAATCATCTCATACTGCAGTAGGGACAGGTTCCTATTGGTGCTGTGAAAGACAGATTATCGATCGTTCTAAAATCATCTCATACTGGTGTAGGGAGAGGTTCCTGCTGCTGGTGTGAGCGGTGCATTTCTTGCAAAAAAATAAAAAAGTGCATCTACAATTTTCTTTTTTTTTTTTTAAATAATAATTTATTATTCTTTTTTTTTAGTATTATTAGATAGTGCTACATAGTACATTTGTGTCCAGAATGAGGAGAGCGTTAAATAAGGGACGTGGTCGTGGTGCTGCTGGTGTTGGTGGTGTTGCTGAAGCTCCTGTTGCAAGGATAGGATATGGTCGAATTGTGCCAGCTACACCTTCCTCAGGTAGCCGACAGAACCTTCAACATTATATGGTAGGCCCGAATGGCGCTCAACGAACGGTGAGACCAGAACAAGTACAGGCCATAGTAGATTGGGTGGCTGACAATGCCTCCAGTTCCTTCACATTGCCTCCCACCCGGTCCCTTGATGAAAGCTCAGAGTTGGCACCTGAACCCCATGGCCATCTGTCTTTCACCTCAGCCCCTTGTAAATCAGCCAAGCAGTCTGAGCCCCAAGACATGCAGCAGTCTCTTATGCTTTTTGATGACTCTGCTGGTGTGCTTTCCGTGGGCCATCCGCATAGCCCTGCCCCAGAAGTGGAAGACATTAAGTGCACCGATGCCCAACCACTTCTGTTGCAGGATGTAACACCACCGCAGCACGTCTCTGATGATGACGAAACACAGGTGCCAACTGCTGCGGCTTTCATCAGTGTGCAGACTGACAAGGAGGGCAGTGGTGAAGGGTGGGTGGAAGATGATGTGGAGGATGATGAGGTCCTAGTCCCCACATGGAATGAAGGTCATGCGAGTGACGTGTGCAGTTTGGAGGAAGGGGTGGTGGTCGCACAGAGGCACCAGCACAGCAAAAGAGGAAGCAGGTTGTAAAAGCGGAGCGAGCGTCCCCTAGACAATATGCCTGCTACTACCCACCGCACCCAGGGACCTAGCACACCAAAGGCAGCTCAAAGGCATTCCCCGGCGTGGCAGTTCTTCAGACAATGTGCTGACTACAAGACACAAGTGGTTTGCACACTGTGCATTGAGAGGCTGAAGCGAGGCACAAATGTTCTAAACCAGAGCACAACCTCCATGACCAGGCATCTAAATGCAAAGCACTTGCTGCAGTGGAATAAGTACCTCAAAATCCAAGAAAGGTCTCGGCCTCCTCCTGCTTCCTCTTCTGCTGCTGCCTCGGCCTCTTCCTCCACCTCTACAGTGCCAGTGTCATCTGCCACCCAGCAAACAGATGTGACAGCAACGCCACCATGTCCGCCACCGTCCCCAAGCATTTCCACACGGTCCCATGGAAGCTTACAGCTCTCCATCTCCCAAACACTGGAGAGAAAGAGGAAGTACCCCCCTACCCACCCGCGATCCCTGGCCCTGAATGCCAGCATTTCAAAATTCCTGGCCTTTGAAATGCTGTCATTCCGTCTGGTGGACACGGACAGTTTTAAAAGCCTGATGGCGGTGGATGTCCCACACTACGTGGTTCCCAGCCGCCACTACTTTTCCAGACGAGCCATCCCTTCCCTGCACAAACAAGTCGGGGACGAGATCAAGTGTGCACTGCGCAACGCCATCTGCAGCAAGGTCCACATAACCACTGATACGTGGACCAGTAAGCACGGGCAGGGACGCTATATCTCGCTAATTGCACACTGGGCAAATGTAGTGGCGGGTGGGCCTGAGGCGGCTAGACGTTTGGCGCATGCCCTTCTGCCACCGAGGATTGCAGGGCATTTCTCTTTGCCTCCTGTTGCCTCCTCCTCCTGCTGCGCTTCCTCCTCCTCCTCCTCTACCACCTCCTCATCTGCTCAGCGTATCACCTTCACCACCAACTTCAGCACATCCAGGGGGAAACGACAGCAGGCTGTTTTAAAACTGATATGTTTGGGGGATAAACCACACACTGCGCAGGAGCTGTGGACGGGCATTGAACAACAGACCGATGAGTGGTTGTTGCCACTGAGCCTCAAGCCCGGCCTGGTGGTGTGCGATAATGGGCGAAATCTCGTAGCAGCTCTGGGCCTAGCCGGTTTGACGCACATCCCTTGCCTGGCGCATGTGCTGAATTTGGTGGTGCAGAAATTTCTAAAAAAAAACTACCCTGATATGTCAGAGCTGCTGCAGAAAGTGCAGGCCGTCTGTGCGCGCTTTCGGCATTCTCACCCTGCTGCTGCTCGCCTGTCTGCGCTGCAGCGGAACTTCGGCCTTCCCGCTCACCGCCTCATATGCGATGTGCCCACAAGGTGGAACTCCACCTTGCACATGCTGGAGAGACTGTGCGAGCAGCAGCAGGCAATAGTGGAGTTTCGGCTGCAGCAGGAACGGGTCACTCGCTCTGCGGAACAGCACCATTTCACCACCAATGAGTGGGCCTCCATGTGAGACCTGTGTACCATATTGCGGTGTTTCGAATACTGCACCAACATGGCCAGTGCCGATGACGCTGTTCTCAGTGTTACTATCCCACTTCTATGTCTCCTTGTAAAAACACTTTGGGCGATGATGGAAGAGGATGTGGCACAGGAGGATGAGGAAGAGGGGTCATTTCCACGGTTATCTAGCCAGTCATTCACAAGTGGCTCGGAGGGTGGGTTCCTGCACCAGCATATCCCAGGTCAAAAATTTTCAAGCCAGGGGACAGTTCTGGAGGATGAGGAGGACGAGGATGATGAGGAGGAGGAGGAGGAACCATGTTCACAGAAAGGTGGCACCCAACGCAGCTCGTGGGCATCACTTGTCCTACTCTTACCCCCATTTTGCTTCCTTTTGCAGCCTTCTAGCCCTTTCCATGACTTTTTTACAGCCATTTTGTGCCCAAAAGTTCGGGTCACCATTGACTTCAATGGGGTTCGGTGTCCGAGGTCAAGTTCGGATCGAGTTCGGTGCCGAACCTGAACGGTTTCACGAGGTTCGGCCGAACCCGACGAACTCGAACATCCAGGTGTCCGCTCAACTCTAAACACAGTTTATTTCTATCGCTCTATCTGACAACAGTTAACTTTTGTATTCAGTGATCTCTTTGCTTTTGTTTTGCATATTTGAAACACAGATCTTTGTTTAGGCATACCAGTTATGTCCTACCTTGTCTTTTATATGGGCTGAAAGTCCAATTTGTGCCAAATCAAACTCCAACGAATCACCTGTGGTACCTATAGAACAACACTGGGTTATCGCAAAGTGGAATGACAGTTTTTTTTTAGATACAAGGGAACAAAAAAGTAAACATTTTGTTATTATTATCAGAGAGATATTTTACAGTTCCTTATGTCAGACAGTCCTTCATACAACTTTACTTGGACTCACCCAGAAGTAGACAGAGGCAGTTTTATCATTCTCCAAGAATTGTTAGCAAATATGTCTGCAAACAATTGACCAAGAATGGCACTGGTGATCTTACATGTTTATCTTTATACAGATCACCTGATCCATTAGGGCCATTTATGTGATGTGTGCAGGTCACATGGTCTAATGTGTTTGTTGGCAAGTGCAGTTAGCTTGTCTGCCACTAGATGGCTTTGTTCCCACTATAGACTGGTAAAGGGAAAGTTATAATTAGGTGTTAGAGGTCCTTTTAGAAAAGTCCCTCCTTAGTGATGTAATAGGCGGAGTTATTGGCCATAAAAATACCAGTGTGGGAGGAGTTTGTAGTAGACAGGACATGGGAGCCAAACATCCTGGTGCCGTCTAGATGCAGTCTTCTGCAATATTAAACTAAAGGGCTCTTTGCAGGACTGAAGTCCCAGGCGCGGTGGAACCACATTTGTGAGTAGTAGGGGCAGCCTGGGAGAATATGCACAATCTGGCGGGGCAGAGCTATAGAAGGGACAAAGAGAGAAAAACTGCTATACTAAAGAGGGCACCTTGATGTCCCCTAACCCTCAGCTACAGGTCCTTGCTAAGGAGATGGACAGGGCTGAAATCCCATGCGCGGTGGAACCACATTTGTGAGTAGTAGGGGCAGCCTGGGAGAATATGCACAATATGGCGGGGCAGAGCTATAGAAGGGACAAAGAGAGAAAGGCTGGTATACTAAAGAGGGCACCTTGATGTCCCCTAACCCTCAGCTACAGGTCCTGTGCTAAGGAGATGGAAGCTAATGCCTTGGACTTAATATACATAGGCTTCAAAAAAGGGTGGGGTCAGGGCACAGAGCACTGCGCCCCAATCCCACCTAGTTGTGTGATGATAGCGAATGAATATTCACTATTCTCACACTAAATTTCCACCCCACCAATCAGGAAGTGGGTCGTAAGATTTTGATTGGTCAAAACGTCAGGCGATCCTATTAGATGCCTAGCACCTAGGAGGAAGAGAGAGGAGACACACAACAAAAGCCGTGGAGGAAGCCGCTGGAGGAGAGGACACCCAAGCCACTTCCTGCAGCCTACCACCTAGATGAGGTAAGTGCCAGACCGACCGGCAGACAGTGGGGGAAGGGGTGGTTGTTTGCTGTCCCCCAAAAGAAAAACCCACCAGCCACCACTGGTCCCAAATCTGTAGTGCTTCCAAAGAGAAGAATGGAGGTGTAGAGGGAAGATGGCTTAAAGGACATGTGCTTGTGTTCTGAGCAGAAATGACAACTACAGAATGTCTACTACTTCCACACCAAAGAATTTTGATTGACGTGACGAGTTGGTGTAAAGTGCGGAAAATTTATTTTATGTGTGGACATTCCTTTTATTCTCAATGTTGGGAGAAAAATGTGCACTGAGTTCATACAGTCAGGTCCATAAATATTGGGACATCGACACAATTCTAATGTGTTTGGCTCTATACACCACCACAATGGATTTGAAATGAAACAAACAAGATGTGCTTTAACTGCAGACTTTCAGCTTTAATTTGAGGGTATTTACATCCAAATCAGGTGAACGGTGTAGGAATTACAACAGTTTGTATATGTGCCTCCCACTTTTTAAGGGACCAAAAGTAATGGGACACATTAATAATCATAAATCAAACTTTCACTTTTTAATACTTGGTTGCAAATCCTTTGCAGTCAATTACAGCCTGAAGTCTGGAACGCATAGACAACACCAGACGCTGGGTTTCATCCCTGGTGATGTTCTGCCAGGCCTCTACTGCAACTGTCTTCAGTACCTGCTTGTTCTTGGGACATTTTCCCTTCAGTTTTGTCTTCAGCAAGTGAAATACATGCTCAGTCAGATTCAGGTCAGGTGATTGACTTGGCCATTGCAAAACATTCCACTACTTTCCCTTAAAAACTCTTTGGTTGCTTTCGTAGTATGCTTCGGGTCATTGTCCATCTGCACTGTGAAGCGCCGTCCAATGAGTTCTGAAGCATTTGGCTGAATATGAGCAGATAATATTGGCCAAAACACTTCAGAATTCATCCTGCTGCTTTTGTCAGCAGTCACATCATCAATAAATACAAGAGAACCAGTTCTATTGGCAGCCATACATGCCCACGCCATGACAATACCACCACCATGCTTCACTGATGAGGTGGTATGCTTTGGATCATGAACAGTTCCTTTTCTTCTCCATACTCTTCTCTTCCCACCACTCTGGTACAAGTTGATCTTGGTCTCATCTGTCCATAAGATGTTGTTCCAGAACTGTGTAAGCTTTTTTAGATGTTGTTTGGCAGACTCTAATCTGGCCTTCCTGTTTTTGAGGCTCACCAATGGTTTACATCTTGTGGTGAACCCTCTGTATTCACTCTGGTGAAGTCTTCTCTTGATTGTTGACTTTGACACACATACACCTACCTCCTGGAGAGTGTTCTTGATCTGGCAACTGTTGTGAAGGGTGTTTTCTTCACCAGGGAAAGAATTATTCGGTCATCCACCACAGTTGTTTTCCGTGGTCTTCCGGGTCTTTTGGTGTTGCTGAGCTCACCGGTGCGTTCTTTCTTTTTAAGGATGTTCCAGACAGTTGATTTGGCCACACCTAATGTTTTTGCTATCTCTCTGATGGGTTTATTTTATTTTTTCAGCCTAATGATGGCTTGCTTCACTGATAGTGACAGCTCTTTGGATTTCATATTGAGAATTGACAGCAACAGATTCCAAATGCAAATAGCACACTTGAAATTAACTCTGGACCTTTTATCTGCTCCTTGTAAATGGGATAATGAGGAAATAACACACACCTGGCCATGGAACAGCTGAGCAGCCAATTGTCCCATTACTTTCGGTCCCTTAAAAAGTGGGAGACACATATACAAACTGTTGTAATTCCTACACCATTCACCTGATTTGGATGTAAATACCCTCAAATTAAAGCTGTAGTCTGCAGTTAAAGCACATCTTGTTTGTTTCATTTCAAATTCATTGTGGTGGTGTATAGAGCCAAAAACATTAGAATTGTATCAATGTCCCAATATTTATGGACCTGACTGTATGTGTATTTATAATTTAGCACCACTGCACCATGTAGCAAAGCACATGCAAACAGTGAGCCATGCCACACTGTCCTACCCATTTATGAATATAATGTTGCAGAGCTTTCAACTGTGTAGGACATAATTGATACAGTGTAAGTAACTACTGTATATCAGACTGAGTTCAGACATAAAAATGTATGGTTGAAGCACATTTTTAGCACCCGTCTCTACTTAAGCCGCAATGTCAGCAAACATTGGTGTTCACATGCTGTGGTTTCGATGCCTCATGCCTGTGCCAAAAACTATCCAACATGTTGCGATCAGGGGCAGATGAACACAACCCATTTAAGTGAATGGAGAAACTCCACAAACACCCCACAGCCGCATGCAATGCAATGTTCTTGGTAGTGGCATGTTTACTGGTAAAAATGGGATTAAAAGAGGGGACGAGGAGGCATCACACCATCTTTCAATTGCCTCTAAAAATCTATCAAAAAGGATCACTCTTTAGAGAAGCAGCGGGTTTAGACGCACGTCTAAATCTAGTCCTATTGTTTGCCCCACAACAAAGCATCTTGACTATGGGCTCCAGAGCAGCTGCACAAACTGCGATAGTTGTCATTGCCTTACTTTATTACACTGTATCACTGATGTTGTGTAAACAGCGGCGGCTGGTCAATAGGGAGCGCTTGGGCGCTGCCTATCCGCTGGAAAGACAAAGAAAGAAAAAACAAAGTCAGCCCGACCCCTAAAGGAGGCGCCGGTATATTGACTTTTTTTTTTCTTCGGCTCCTTGCTGTCAGCTGGCAGCAAGTAGAGAGCCTATTGGTTAGTCCTAAAAGTCTATGTATGTGCGCTGAACAAGCGAACATACATAGACCGATTAGCTGCCCTGAGCCAATGACTGTCAGTTATTGGCTTGTCACTGTGCTGTGGGCAGGGGGCAGGTCCAGAGCGGCTGACTCCCCTGACTCGAGGAGACGAGGACTCGGAGGTACTGTGCTACTTTGCAAGGGCACCCTGTCCCTGTGTAATTGCTCCCTGTCTCCTGTGTAATGGCTCCCTGTCCCTGTGTAATGGCTACCTGTCCGCTGTGTAATGGCTTCCTGTCCCCTGTGTAATGGCTCCCTGTCCCTGTGTAATGGCTCCCTGTCCCTGTGTAATGGCTCCCTGTTACCTGTGTAATAGCGCCCTGTCCCTGTGTAATGGCTCCCTGTCCCCATGTGTAATGGCTCCCTGTCCCCTGTGCAATGGCTCCCTGTCCCCATGTGTAATGGCTCCCTGTCCCCTGTGCAATGGCTCCCTGTCCACTGTGTAATGGCTACAATACCTGCGTATTGGCTACTATACCCGTGTAATGGCTCCCTGTCCCCTGTGAAATGGTTACAATACCTGTGTAATGGCTACCTGTACCCTGTGTAATGGCTCCCTGTCCTCTGTGTAATGGCTGCCTGTCCCCTATGTAATGGCTACCTGTCCCCTGTGTAATGGCTCCCTGTCCCTGTGTAATTGCTCCCTGTCCCCTGTGTAATGGCTCCTCGTCCCTGTGTAATGGCTCCCTGTCCCCTGTGTAATGGCTCCCTGTCCCCTGTGTAAAGGCTCCCTGTCCCCTGTTTAATGACTTCCTGTCTCCTGTGTAATGGCTCCCTGTCCCCTATGTAATGGCTCCCTGTCCCCTGTGTAATGGCTCCCTTTCCCTGTGTAATTCCTCCCTGTCCCCTGTGTAATGGCTCCCTGACCCTGTTTAATGGCTCCCTGTTCCCTGTGTAATAGATCCCTGTCCCCTGTGTAATGGCTACCTGTCCCCTGTGTAAAGGCTCCCTGTCCCCTCTGTAATGGCTCCCTGTCCACTGTGTAATGGCTACAATACCTGTGTATTGGCTACAATACCTGTGTAATGGCTCTCTGTCCCCTGTGTAATGGTTACAATACCTGTGTAATGGCTACCTGTTCCCTGTGTAATGGCTCCCTGTCCTCTGTGTAATGGATCCCTGTCCCCTATGTAATGGCTACCTGCCGCCTGTGTAATGGCTCCCCGTCCCCTGTGTAATGGCTCCCTGTCCCTGTGTAATGGCTCCCTGTCCCTGT
>BLSH010448676.1:27685-40349 GCA_018402905.1 Glandirana rugosa | reverse complement strand
TATATATACACTTGACTTATTTATTGCAGGATCTTGACTAGTCAAAAACAGTTTTAGCCAAATGAAAGGAATCTGATGACAGATAATAGAAATAGTGCTCTATATATATATATATATATATATATATATATATATATATATATATAGCATATATATATATATACACTTGACTTATTGCAGGATCTTGACTAGTCAAAAACAGTTTTAGCCAAATGAAAGGAATCTGATGACAGCTAATAGAAATGGTGCTATAAAAAACCTGCACTACAATGCCCCAATCTTGGTGTCAGTGAAAGGAATGGTGCCTCTCTGTTGGTGTCAGTGGAACAGTGGAAAGAATAGTGCTTTGAATCAGTGGGAAGAAAAATAGCCCAAGGACAAGAAAAAGGCAAACAAAGGGTCACATCTGGTCAACAGACCACAGTTTGGAGATGACTGAGTTAGAGCAACATCATGCTATTAGTGCCAAAGTTAAGATGTATTAGAACAGTAGTAATTTGTGACCATAGCAAGCATAGTGTATGGCCAAATCAAGCATGAAGAATAAATGTTGTGTTATCAAAGCAAGTGTGTTGCCATGTTACCAGAATGAATATAGTTAGGGTCAGTACTGTGCCACTATGCTTCCACCACATCCCACCAATTTCCTTTCTTCCACTTTATATTTGCTGTAGCCATATTCTCAAGACCAATGGGAGGAAGCACAGGGTGGGGGTATGATACTGGGCTCAAAGACTATGACAACTGCCAAGTTTGCCCTCACTCCCTCCCCTGGCCCTGAGTATTTCAAATCTACAAACTTAAGAAATGCTCTGTTTTCTAAAGGCAGCTGACTCACAGGACATGGAGGAGGGCAGATGCTGTTTTTGTCACTTTTTTAACTTGCTCGATAGCTTCAGCTTTCTGTAGGATGTAGCTGCTGTCCCTGCGGCTGTCCTGAATGTCAAATTCTGTTTGGATAACTTCCCCAAACTGGACAACTGCAAATTCGCACTGAAAGGAGAAGATACAAAGGGTAGAATATGTGCAAGGAAAACAATGCTTTGTATTCATATTGGTTTATATTTTTTCAGAATTTTTTTTCCAACTGCTGTAAATGTAGCAACATCAGATTTCAAGATCCTACCTACAATTCCAGCCAAATGTGTTTTAACTATTAGGAAAAAGTTTGCTGAAGTGCCCAAAGATTTTGGCAATATCATCTGTGGTTGGCACTCTGAAGAAAGTCTTAATGAAGTGTTTAAATTTCCCCATGCTTTACCATACCTGGGGAGCCACAAGTGCCATGCACAGCCTGCCATACAAGTGACAATAACTGTATGCAGCCATGCTCTTGTATGTGTTGATGCTTCCTTGCATCGGCATTTAACTGTGCATGGGTGCCATTGATATTTCCACTTTGGAATATACATCTGATGTGCATGTGTGGTTAAATCTGGATGCTTTTTTTACAAGAACATGACCACATACAGTCATTTACTTGTATGGCAAAACTTACACACGGCTCACTGAGTTCAGGAAAGCACCAGGAAATTATGCTGGACATAAAATACTTGCAAAAAAAACCCCCATATTGCTGTATTACTCTAACTAGCTATATAGAGCAGCATGTGTATATACAATATGTATTTGTACTTGCATGTTTTTTGTATTTGGAGCCCCACTGCTGGGGAAATTGTCGGGAGGGTGGGGGGATTCTTTTTCTGGGAAGGAAAAAATGTTGATTTTTGTTTACGCCATGACAAAATCTCAATAAATGTATTTGATTTAAAGCCCCATGAACCCTAACGGATTTAATAGCAGCAGACACGCATTTATTAAAGTATTCTGAATCTATAATAGTGTGCCAAAGCAAAATATCCCTCTTATCACCCTTTTGACCAGAGCTCTGAGTCTAATCCCTGTGTAAGCTCCATGCCAGCTTGTGTTGGAGCCTACACAGGGTAAATTACCTGCTCTTTTCCTGAATATGACAGTGTTGAAGCCTAGTAATTAGTGATTTAGGTCTGATCACTGCATCCTGGGAGGAAAATTAAATGATTACATGCGTCTTCGTATCTGGAAATAATTTCTCCATATCCCAAAGTGCCCTTAATGGACAAAGATGCATTCTCTTTAACTTCAGAAAAGTCCAGGGCATGGTTATGCAGTATGGCTTAGGTGTCTGAATCAGAAGATCATTGACCAGGTAAAACAGTTCAAACATAGTATACTGTATGTATTCTGCTGTTATGTTCTACTTTATGCATATATATTTGAAATGCGTCATCACAGATGATGCATTAGCGATTTTTTTTATTTTCAAAGGTGAATTTACAATTGTAACTCAGCTATTTATAAATAATAATTTCTAAAATGATAATGTTTATGATGCTTTAGAGCAAAAATATTTTTGATTCTTAAGTTCTAGCTTATTAAAGAGACTCAACATTGTTCTCTTCGCATAGTACAAACCTCAGAGCATTTTTCCCATATTTTTGTCATCAGATTTGATATAAATGTCTTTGCCTTTTGGAAGTCAGTTGGTTGTATGCTCCCTGAGCCATCAAGGACTATGGCGATCTCCGTTCCTGCCAAAATGAACAGAATATGTTTAAAACAGAGCCAGTATAAAATGTAAATATATAGTGTACAGACAGTGCACTCTAAAAAATCTTAAACCATCAAACATGAAGGACAGACATACAGAAAGTTACCTCTGGCTTTAAAGGCTTTTAAAGGCTTTTAAAAATGTATATAATTTGTTGCCGCTTCCCAGGTGTGTGTCATTTTTAAAGCATATCATGTTTGGTGTCTATGAACTGGGCATGAGATCAACTTTTATATTTCACCAAAAATTTGGGCAACATAGTGTGTTTTTGTGCATTAAAATTCAAAAAAGTGTTTTTTTCCCCCAAAAATTGCGTTTGAAAAATTGCTACGCAAATACTTTCTGAAAAAAAAAATTGTAACACCCGCTATTTTAATCTGTAGGGCCTCTGCTTTAAAAATATATAATGTTTGGGGGTTCAAAGTCATTTTCTAGCAAAAAGAAAAGTATTTTTTCATGTAAACAAAAAGTGTCAGAAAAGACTTTTTGGTTCAAGTGGTTAGAAGAGTGGGTGATGTTGGGCATAAAATGCCAGGACAGTTCAAACCCCCCCAAATGACACCATTTTGGAAAGTAGACACTCCAAGCTATTTTCTGAGAGGCATGTTGAGTCCATGGAATATTTTATTTGTTTGTCATAAGTGATTGAAAAATGACAAAAAAAATAAAATTACACAAAGTTGTCACTGAAATTATATATTGCTCACACATGCCATGGGTATGTGTGGAATTACACCCCAAAATACATTCTCCTGCTTCTCCTGAGTACGGGCATACCACATGTGTGAGACTTTTTGTAAGTCTATCCGCGTACGGGACCCTGAAAACCAATCATTTGCTTCAGGATTTCTAAGGGCGAAAATTTATGCCTTCACTCCTCACAACCTATCCAGCTTTCGGAGGCCATAAAATGCCCACATATCAAAGAAAAACCCCAAATGACCCCATTTTGGAAAGTAGACACCCCAATCAATCTGCTGAGAGGCATGTTGAGTCCATGGAATATTTTATATTTTGCCACAAGTTTCCGGAAAATTACAATTTTTATTTATTTATTTATTTTTTACACAAAGTTGTCAATGAAATGATGTATTGCTCACACATGCCATGGGTATATGTGGAATTACACCCCAAAATACATTCTGCTGCTTCTCCTGAGTATGGGGATACCCCATGTGTGAGACTTTTTGGGAGCCTATCCGCGTACAGGACCCCGAAATCCAATCACAGCCTTCAGGCTTTCTAAGGGCATAAAATGGTGATTTTACTCTGCAGTGCCTATCACGGTTTTGGAGGCCCTGAAATGTCCAGGTAGCACAAAAGCCCCCCAAATGACCCCATTTTGGAAAGTAGACACCCCAAGCTATTTGCTAAGAGGCATGGTGCGTATTT
Organism: Glandirana rugosa; assembly: GCA_018402905.1. NCBI lineage: Eukaryota > Metazoa > Chordata > Amphibia > Anura > Ranidae > Glandirana > Glandirana rugosa. The sequence continues at coordinate 36,367 of BLSH010448676.1, read as the reverse complement.
TGCAGCTCTCATTTGTTTTGGAAAATGAAGAAATAAACAGATTTTTTTTTTTTTTTACTTTTTTCATATTTCAAAACTTTGTGACAAAAAGTGAGATCTGCAAAATACTCAAAATACTTCTCAGCGAATAGCTTGGGGTGTCTACTTTCCAAAATGAGGTCATTTGGGGGGGGGGGCTGTGCTATGTGGGCATTCCATGGCCTCCGAAACTGTGATAGGGAGTGAGGAGTAAAAGCAGCTTTTTACGCACTTAGAAAGCCTGAAGGCTGTGATTGGTTTTTGGGGTCCCTTACGCCGCTAGACTACCAGAAAGTCTCACATATGTGGTATCCCTGCATTCAGAAGAAGCAGCAGAATGTATTTTGGGGTGTAATTTTACATATACCCATGGCATTTTCAAGCGACATATCATTTACTGACAACTTTGTGAACAAAAAAAATTGTAATTTCCCTGAAACCTGTGGCAAAATATAAAATATTCCATGGACTCAACATGCCTCTCAGCAAATAGCTTGGGGTGTCTACTTTCCAAAATGGGGTCATTTGGGGGGTGGTTGTGCTATCTGGGCATTTCATGACCTCCAAAACTGTGATAGGTAGTGTGGGATGAAGGCATACATTTTTGCCCTTAGAAATCCTGAAGGCGATGATTGGTTTTCGGGGTCCTGAACGTGCATAGACTCCCAAAAAAGACTCACATATGTGGTATCCCATACTCAGGAGAAGCAGCACAATGTATTTTGGGGTGTAATTCCACATATACCCATGCCATGTGTGAGCAATATATCGTTTCTGTGACAACTTTGTGTAATTCATCTTTCAATCACTGACAAAAAAATAAAATATACAATGGGCTCAACATGCCTCTCTGCAAATTCCTTGGGGTGTCTACTTTCCAAAATGGGGTCATTTGGGGGGGGGGGTTGTACTGCCCCTCCATTTTAGCACCTCAGGAAATGAGATAGGCAGTCATAAAATAAAAGCTGTGGAAATTCCAGAAAATGTACCCTAGTTTGTAGGCGCTGTAACTTTTGCGCAAACCAATACATATACGCTAATTGACTTTTTCTTTACCCGAGACATGTGGTTGAATGCATTTTGGCAAAAAATTTATGACTAAAATTTAGTTTATTGTCATTTTGTAATAACATAAAGTTGAAAATATCATTTTTTTGCAAAATTTTCATTCTTTCTTGTTTATATCGCAAAAAATAAAAAGTGCAGCGGTGAACAAATACCACCAAAAGAAAGCTCTATTTGTGGGAAAAAAAGGATGCAAATTTTGTTTGGGTACACCGTCGCACGACCGCGCAATTACCAGTAAAAACAGCGCAGTGCCAAATTGAAAAAAGTACTTTGGTCCTAAAGCTGGAAATCCTTATGGGGCTGAAGTGGTTAAGCCCTGGTTCACACTGACTGGGGGAATGAAATTGTGCAAATTCAACTGAACTCGGACCATTTCATTTCCGCATGTCAGTCCCGATTTCAGCAGCGATTTCACAGGCATCTGTGCAGCGTTGCACCCATTAGGGCGGTGCCAATGCTGGCAATTGCCACCAATTTGGCATGCGATTTGGCAAGTCAAATCGCATGCCAAATCGTGTCAATGTGAACCAGGGCTCTAAGTCAATTTGAATTACAACTAAGTTGCTTTTCTTATAACCTAGCGTCTATAAACGGCGGCTCACACATGCGCTGTAGCGGGCAGAAGCGCGCCACCAGCAGCACGCTCTTGTGCCCGCCGCACTCCGTCAGCGAGTCGCGATTGCCTAGCAGAGAACAAAAACGGGGAACACGGCGGTTCTCCACTCTGTCAGGCAGCATGTGAGAGATCTATTGATTCCTGTCCCTGGGATCAGTTAGATTTCTTATGCCCCTGGTAACCCAGCCCCCTCACAGTTAGAACACGCATAGGGAACACAGTTAACCCCTAGATCTCCCCCTGCAGGTTAACCCCTTCACTGCCAATTACATTTACACAGAAATCAGTGGATCTTTAAATTTTTGTTCGCTGTATAAATTAAATTGGTCCCAAAAAAGTGTAAAAAATGTCCACTGCAATATCACAATCCCGATAAAAATCGCAGATCGCCACCATTACTAGTAAAAAAAAAAAAATTGTAAAAATGCCAGAAATTATTTCTCATGGTTTGTAAACACGGCAACATTAGCGCAAACGCAGATTGCAATTTTTTTTACCAAAAATATGAGGAAGAATATAAATCAGCCAAAACCGATGAATGCATTTTTTTTTTTCTTGCATATGTATATTAACCACTTCCCGTCTGCGCCATAGCCGAATGACAGCTACAGCGCGGCTCTAAAATGTCCTCCGCTTTGGCTCATGCTGGGCACGCCGCCGCGTGAGCGGACCCGATGTCCGCTGGAGACCTGCGATCTCCTCACAGAGAGCCGGAATGGGGAACCGCTGATGTAAACACGGCGGTTCCCCGTTCTGTGAGGGGGGCATGCCAGATCTGCTGATCCCTGCCAACCCCGCCCCCCCCCCACAGTTAGAACACACCCAGGGAACACATTTAACCCCTTCACTGCCCCCTTCGTGTTAACCCCTTCCCTGCCAATGACATTTATACAGTAATCAGTGTCTATTTTTAGATCTGATAGCTGTATAAATGTCATACTGCGAAAGCAACCAAAGAGTTTTTTAAGGGAAAGAAGCGGAATGTTATGCAATGGCCAAGTCAATCACCTGACCTGAATCCGATTGAGCATGCATTTCACTTGCTGAAGACAAAACTGAAGGGAAAATGCCCCAAGAACAAGCAGGAACTGAAGACAGTTGAAGTAGAGGCCTGGCAGAGCATCACCAGGGATGAAACCCAGCGCCTGGTGATGTCTATGCGTTCCAGACTTCAGGCTGTAATTGACTGCAAAGGATTTGCAACCAAGTATTAAAAAGTGAAAGTTTGATTTATGATTGTTAATCTGTCCCATTACTTTTGGTCCCTTAAAAAGTGGGAGGCACATATACAAACTGTTGTAATTCCTACACCGTTCACCTGATTTGGATGTAAATACCCTCAAATTAAAGCTGAAAGTCTGCAGTTAAAGCACATCTTGTTTGTTTCATTTCAAATCCATGTGGTGTATAGAGCCAAAAAGGTTAGAATTGTGTCGATGTCCCAATATTTATGGACCTGACTGTAAAAACGCCATAAACCAATGTCCATAGTTTGTAGGTGCTATAACTTTTGCGCAACCCAATCAATATACGCTGATTGCGATTTTTCTTACCAAAAATATGTAGAGGAATCTATATCAGCCTAAACTGATGAATAAATGTGTTTTTTTTTTTTTTGGACATTTATTATAGCAAAAAGTAAAAAATATTGTTCTTTTTTCAAAATCGTCGCTCTTTATTAGTTTATAGCGCAAAAAATAAAAACCGCAGAGGTGATCAAATACCACCAAAAGAAAGTTTTATTTGTGGGAAAAAAAGGACGCCAATTTTGTTTGGGTATAACGCCGCACGACCGCGCAATTGTCATTCAAACAGTGACAGCGCTGAAAACTGAAAAATGGTCTGGGCAGGAGGGAGGTTTAAGTGCCCAGTAAGGAAGCGGTTAACAAAAAGTAAGAAATATTGTTTTTTTTTGTGAAAATTGTCCCTGTTTTTTTGTTTATAGCGGTGATCAGAAATGAAGCAGGGGTGATGAAATACCACCTAAAAAAAGCTCTATTTGTGGGACAAAAGGGACGCAAGTATTGTTTGGGTGCAACGTCGCATGACCGCACAATTGTCAGTTAAAGCGACGCAGTGCTGGTCCTTAAGTGGTTAACTTGCCACCATCATCGTCTTCTTCGTTGTTGTTATTATTCTTGTTACTATTGTCATTAATATAGCTTTTAATTTCCTTGGGATCATTCTTCATTCCGTTGTGTTACTGTTGATCTCTATTTATAAAGATTTTTTTACTTTCTTTTTTGTCTAGAGCATACAAAAAAAAGTTTGAACTTACCACCTTCATCATCTTCATCATTGTTGTTATTATTGTTGTTACTATTGTCATTAATATGGCTTTTCATTTCATTGGGATCATTCTTCATTTCCATTGTGTTACTGCTGATCTCTATTTATAAAGGAAACCAATTAACAAACACAAAAAGGCATAATACATTAATGACCGTTAGCGTTTTATTACTGAAACAGAACTCCAAAGATACACATTACACCCTATAGTCAAGTAATGTAATCATTAAAAACTCAATATTAATGTAACAAACATACTGCCATAATTTCCTAAAATCTATATTTTTTTTAATTATTCAGTATTTCTTTAATTTAATTTCTCAGTATTCCATCTACTCAGATGGTAAACCAGCACAGTGAGTCAATCAGAATCTTTACCATTATATACTGCTGATATGTTTCAGGCCTCAAGGCAGAGGCGTAACTAGGACCTTGAGGGTCCCGGTGCAAGAAATTAAGAAGAGCCCCCTGGCCAGGGCCCTTCCCTCTTCTCGTTGATCCTGGGGCCCTTTACTCCTATCGCGGGTCCCTTTATTACGGTACTGCAGCGGGTCCCATTCACAAGTTCTGCAGCAGGCCCCCTTTCTGCCATCTTCGGGCCCCCCCATGGTGGTGAAATGCTAGGGCCCGGTCACAATTGCAACCTTTGCAATCCTGATAGTTCCCTCACTGGTGTCAGTAGTTTTTAAGTTTTATTTTCATTTTATTTTTTTACCATTTCACTTTATTTCTTTTACAATTTTATTTTTGCAATCTTTTATAATTTTTTAGGAGCTCTGTTGGGGGGCTTTGATGAGGTATCAGGGCTCTAAACAAACCTCAGCTCTCAATCTCCATCTGTGTAGCCTCAGCTGCACAAAATGAATGGACAGGAATAGCTGTTCGCCGAGCCTCCCATTCATTTAGAAATGGAAGTATAGCAAAAACAGTTTACTATGCTTCAGTTATGAATGAACCAATTGATACCAATCACTGACTCTGTTGATTCAGAAAAGGAAGGAGCCAGTAAATAACAAATTTACCGACCCATTCCCATCTCTCCATCATGACACATCTTCTACAGCAGCTGGCAGGAGAGAGGAGGGGGAAGACAGCAGCTCTGTGGGGGGACCAGGGAAGCACACAGGGACCCTGGGAACAGCAGAAGACAAGCAAACTGGATAGAGGAAAATGGAGGAGATTGGTTCCTCTAAATGCCACCCCTGCCACCCCTCCTATTCAGGTGTACAAGGGAGACACATGGGCCCCCTGGACCATGGGGCCTGGTTGCAATTGCAACCCCTGCAACTCCTATCGTTATGCCCCTGCCTCAAGGTTTAAATGGAGAGGACAGACCTACAGGAGAAGAGCGCAACCGTCACCAAAATGCTAATTGCTCTTTCACTGGAGTTGGCAGAACAGTACGCTCTAAATTAGGTTCTGTCTATATGCCTCTGTTCACGAACAACCTCGGTTCGTGTACAGAAGAGTTCACAAAAATTTGCTCGGCCACCTTCCCTGCTCTGACATATTCATATTGAGAAGAGCAGTGCAAGATGAGAGTCTTAGAAGAACCTGTCCTCTCAGATAGGGGTTTCTGCCCACTGACTACCCTGAGGTTGGGCTCACTTGATTGGGAATCATGGAGAAACAGTTCATATGAATTCTACAACTTTATCATGCCCTCAGATGATCTTTTCCTAGATGCACAGTGCTGTTTTCTGGCCCCTAGATTAGTCATTTCAATTGAGGTTTGGGATTGTTTCAGACAAGGATTAAAGAGGAGCTATATATTTTTTTTCTTTTTAGATGTACACATGAAAGAGGTCAGCTTAATGTAAAAGCCTGTATGTAATATATGTTAAAAATCCTTTTTTTGTACTGTACATAAATTTCATAATTTTATATATAAACAAAAAAAAGTTCAGAATGGATAAATTTGCCTTGGTTTGCGACCAGAGTCGTGGAGAGAATTAAGTTTGTGAACTGAGGTATCACTGTATTTTTAGTTATTCTTAAAGGGTAACAATACTCTTACAGGTGCAGTAGTGCACAGGGTGTCAAAGTACATGAATTTGGTGCAAACACGTCTGGAAATAAGTAATCTTTATCTATGGCTCAATACAGACCTGGAACATCTAGGTGCATTCAGTCTAGTTGTTTTAATATAAACCAGTAATATGTGCATCCAGGGACCATCTAGCCTGGTTTTACACAAATAAACACATTTAAATGAGTGTAAAAGCATGTTAACACAGGAGAAAGTGATCTGAGAAGATTGGCATTTGTTTATACCTCCCAGATCAATTTCAGCCATGTTTAATGCAGGAGACCTGTGTGCTTACAGCCTAAAGTGTATCCATAGCCAGAACTTTTTTTTCCGTTTTGTATAGAGTGGAGAACCCCTGGCCGGTTTTACTGCTATCTGAAGCTCTGTTAGGCCTCATGCACACTGGGTGTTTAACCCCAGTGCATGAAGTTCTGCTGCAAGCAGTGTGTGTTTGCCCCTGGGTGCATACTGCCCTAAAGTTCCACTAGAAGCAATGTCCAGCTGCAGCGGGCTGTCAGCCTCTCAAAGACTTTTACAGGCTGTCAGCAGTGCAGCTGGACAGTGCACCTGTACCTTCCACCTACACATAAACACCTGAGCATCGTGCATCAGGGCTAAATGCTCAGTGTGCATGAGGCCTAAGAGAGATTTTCATCACTTTTTGTTCTGGGTACAACATTTTACCAGACAAGAAGTGAGAGGAAATCTGCAACAGGGAAACAAGCTCCATTTTTGTTTTAACTACTTGCCGACCAGCCACCATTGTTAAACGGTAGCAGGTTGGCTCGTTCATGGTACATCGGTCAGGGGAACGGGTATTGTGAGCGCGCGTGCCACCGGAGGCGCCCGCACACCCACTGGCCTGCGGGGGAGCCAATCAGCGGGTGGGGCGGACTCAATGTCCGCTGGGTACCCATGATCGCTCCAGAGAGACACAGAATGGGGATCTGCAAATGTAAACAAACAGATCTCCGTTCTGTCAGGGGAGTAGAGTGAGATTGTCTGTTCAGGAACAGCGACCTCTCTCCTCCTCTACTCAGCCCAGCCCCATACAGTTAGAAACACTCCAGAGGGAACACATTTAACCCCTTAATCACCACTAGTGTTAACCCCTTCCCTACCAGTGATATTTATACAGTAATCAGTATATTTTATAGTACTGATCGCGGTATAAATGTCACTTGTCCCAAAAAGGTGTCAAAAGTGTCCGATCTGTCCGCCGCAATGTCACAGTCCCGCTAAAAATTGCTACCATTACTAGTAAAAAAATCTGTCCCCTATTTTGTAGACGCTATATCTTTTGCGCAAACCAATCAATATACGGAAGAAAAGGCCAATACTTGTGTTTTTGTTATTTTATTAGGGGATTTTACTTGGATGTGGTATAGGGGAATTATGGGATGCCCAGTAAATTGAACAGTTCTTGAATAGGACTATTTATATACACTCCTGCATATACTCTTCTCTCTTGCTCCTGCACAATCTTGCTCAAAGACAACTCTTTTTCCTCCAGCTCAAACTTGCTCAAAAACAACTCCTCTTCCTCAAGCACAATCTTGCTGAAAAGACAACTCATCTTCCCCTCTCATGCGCAACACTTCTGCGGCCTAGCTAGCACAATTGAGGCCTGCCCTTGACTCTGGCCAGGCCTCAGTGAACCACCTCTTACAGGGAGGACCTTCTTGTGTAGCAAATTTGGTGAAAAATGTGCTAGCTAGCCTTGGTGGACTACTGCTCCCAGTCAGTCCCTCTTCAGGCCCTGCCAGCCCTCCTGGCTGCAGCGACCCTGCTTCACTGCCCGATGACACCACAGTCCCTGCCAGCTCCACACCCTTCTCAGACTGTCTCTCTCCTCCCAATCTGTTCCTGCGCGCCTTTCCAACATCCCTGGGTGTGTGTCACTCACCTGGTAGATCCCTCCTGGAGACTTGCCCGGCAGCACCACTCCGTTGCTCTCTCCTGCTCCTTGGTCAGGACTCCCCTTAGATGTGCTGAGGGGTCCTTTCCACTCCAGAGCCTCAAGACCCAAGGTCACCCCTCCTAGATTGGGGGCTCCCTCAAAGGTCCCCACAACTAGTGCTCCATCTCCCAGTTCTTCCACCGGAACTCTCCTCCCTGGCTGGGCTGACTTTGGGTATTTAATGAGGCCTGCCCCCTGCCGATCCAAAGTTGGGGATTGGTCAAGGCTCCCCATACACCACAGGCAGCTCCACCCCTCATCCCCACCCTTTCTTCTAGAACCCTCTAGAAGCAAAGGGGAGGCAACCTAGAGGTATCACCACCTGTGAGTCACCAGCCACTCCCTGAGCCACTCTCAGCCCAGAATCAAAACACAGAGGCCTAGCTACCAGCTAGGCCTTTTTAGATTTACCTACACTGCCAGCAGGGGAGGGCTGGCCCAGGGGGTAGGGTGGCAATTGCCCCCCAGGCCACCCTAACTTACATTTAAAATGGCCGATGGCTGCTGCCCGCTCACACTTTTTTTTCTTCGGACACCACATACCCCTCGGAACTGGTTAGGGGTTGAAACCTAGCCGTCCCCCGTCCGGAGTAATTTATGGGTTTCAGTCGGGTCGGTCCCTCCTCTCAAGGCCACCTTCTTGACCCTCTACCTCGTGATCAACACCCCTGGAAACTCCCTCGGGGGTTAGATCCTCCCCAC
>BLSH010448676.1:15686-27675 GCA_018402905.1 Glandirana rugosa | reverse complement strand
GGGTGGGCATGGATGGTGAGCTGATTCGGTGGTTCAATGGGCCACTTGACTAGACTTGCCCCCCTGGCCTACGGCTGCCAGCCCTCCCCTGACTGCCAGAGAAAAAAAACCCACTCTAGCACCTCACTACCCAGTGGGTGCTACATATAAATAGCATATGCAATGTCCATAGACTCGTGTGAACAATAGTGTATACAGCGGTATAGTTCATTCAGTTGTTTATGCTATATAGTCATATATGTGGTTGCATTATTTGTGTTATAGCTTAAAAGTAGTATGGTTGCTTTCAGGGTTTTTTTGCCATATTATCGGTTAAACCTTTATAGTACACATGCTCAACTTTTATATCTGACCATAGCACTTTGGTTACAACTTACCAATATTATTCTGCGCTTCCGCTTTGCCCATCAAATTATTAGGCTTGTTCTTTTCCATCACCAAACTATACACTGCATAAAAGAAAACAGGCATCAATGTATTTGCTGGGAGAAACACGCTCTGTAGTCATAGGTGTGCACAGCCTATTTCATTAGGGTGTGCACCCCAACACATAAACATGGCCATGGAGGCAGAGGAATGAAGATTTCAATAAACATAGCAGCCAGCACAAGGGACACTTCTCAATTCAATGTAAGTACTGTTCCTGGTCCTGATTTAAAAAAATAACTAAACTTAAAGTGATTGTAAACGATCATCTTGTAAAACAGCCCATTCAGTTTAAAATAGAAATTACAGGCAAAAACATATTTTTTAGGTACGTGCTAGAGAGTGCATTGTTTTTGGGTTTCCCTACTTACCAGGGGGGCTGTCAGGCAAATGTAGGTGCTCTCTGCCTAACAGGGAGCAGTGAGCTACTGATAGGGTCTGCTCAGTGCGATCAGATGCTGCTCATGTTGTCTGCCTGTTTCACACTGGTCCAATAGGAAGAGGCATATTGGACAGTGAGATGAAACCTGGCAAATAGGAGCATGGGTGTAGATACAGCCCTGGCCATTGACAGAGGAAGGTGCCTCAAGGCTTGCTGGGTGATTGTATATATACCAAGAGAGCACATGTGCACGGGGTCTTCGGCTGTAGAGCTGGGTCCCAGAGGAAAGGGGGCTGTTGCCCCTCCTCTGTATAGGCTGCCATGTGGCCTCAGGTGGTTTACCTGAGGGCCAAAGCTGCAGAAGCTGCAACCCAGATGTCCTGCAGAGCTGACTGAGAGGGAGACAAACCTAGAAGGATCTGTTCCTGGCTGCTATGAGTACAGACCTAAATCTAGGGGCCTGTTCTGTGAGGGCCATCCCTGCAAGCTAGTAAAGTCAGTGGATGGGTGCCAGCTAGGGGGGATACTGGTTAGTGTTCTGAAGAATTAGAGTTCATTGAGTCTGCTACCAGAGCAAGCAAAGGAATTCCATATGAATGCTGTATGGTTCAGCAGAGGATCTGCTATTCAGTTCAATAAAGTGAGTGAGAGTTGTCCTCTTCTGTGCATAGTTAAAAGTTGGAGTATCCCATTAATCCCTTCCCCTATGCAAGTTTTACCAATAAATACAAAAAAACAAATCCCCTAGACTGGTCATTGGATAATGAGTAGATGAGTATGCACCTGCTCGTGTAAAAAATACCCAAGCATCTGCCTGCAGGATAAGTCCCCAGCATAGCTAGAGAACTGACCACGGTGTGCTTGCTTTTCTGCTTAGTGTGGTCAGATTTAATAGGAAAGCAAGGGAACTAGCAGGAACACCAGGGAGTTATAAAGAAAGCAATATAAAGAGAACAGGATAATGTTTCAAACAAGTACATGATACAGCGTGTTGGGGTAACAAACACATTAAGCTTTCAGACAGACAATTCAGAATGAAAACAAAATTCTCTCCTGTAGAAATTGAGATTTTCCTGTTTTTTTTGCACAGAACGTAATACAATTCTCCTGGCCTGGGACCATGGGACATGTGTAATAATGGAGCTCTGACAAAGATTAAAGTCAGCCATACATGCATTGAAATTCAGCCGATTCAGCAACAAGTGGCTGATGTTCAATTCATGTATGGGCACGCTGGCTTTACAGAAGTCAATTTACTGACCGACTTCTTTACAACTGCCCTGTTGGATTTTCACCTCTCAATCAGCACTGCAAGCTATAGACTGCAGCGCTGATCAGTGTGTTCTGATGGCAGGGAAGTCTCCCAGCTGTCAGAATACAATAGCTCATTGGGAGGGTTCTGCCATCCACGTTGAAAACGGACCAACGGCTACCAATGGGTCTATTTATTTTTAAAAAATCACTGTACTGTACAAAATACGGTACATTTGCATAGCCACAACAAAAACCTGCCATATTTTGTTTGGTTGGTTCCTATGATTCTCACCACATCCGCACTATCTAACAGCTGTAATGCAGTTTCTGATTGAGGTATTTAAAAAAATATGGCATTTCCTCATTGTGGACTTCCCTTCAGATTGTGCAAATGTTTCTCACATTGATAGTTTTGAGTGATTGCTCTCTCAAAAAAGCAGCCTGCTCCCACACAGATCCCAGTCTCTGTTAAAGTGGTAGTAAACCCTCCTTTCATTTTCAGCCAAGGAAGCTGCCATCTTGCCCTCTGTTTAATCTACAGCTGCCATGATGCTGCACATGTGATCAGCTATGACACCAGCCATTGGATGGTTTGACAGTTTGGTTTAGAGCACAACCAATGGGAGTGCCGGAAATGTAACTGGTTTTTAAACTGTTAAATGGATGGGTTTACTACCGCTTTAACCATACAGAAAAAAATCAGGCACGCAATCACAGAGCAGACCGGTTTTAGGTCAAATGTACTATCTGGTTTATCAGTCTGACCACTGACCTCACTTGATCATCATCTGCACGATCTACAAAACCTCCCTCTGCAGCTTCTTCTATCCCCCTTCTTTCGCTCCCAAACACAATTCTGCCACTGCTCTGCTTCTTCTGTAAACACAGAGGATATTAAAGCAGTTGTTTATCCCCTCCAATGTGATTTTTACCTACAGGTAAGCCTGTAATAAGGCTTACCTGTAGGTAAAAAGAATATCTCCTAAACCTGCACGGTGTAGGAGATATTTTCACTGTAAGCACTGCTGATGTCAGCAGGCACACGCGCAGTGATGTCCCAGCGAAGACCCTACCGAAAAGTCTGCCGTAAAGACGGGCTCCCACGCATGCACGGGAGTGATGTCTTGTGGCTCCGGGCCACTCAGAGCGCCGGAGCCGTTTACCCAGAGGGATCCACGGAGGGAACATGGCAGCTCCCTCTGTGGAGACCAGGCGGACCTGCGGGAGCTTCGTTCTGAGGTATTTCATAATGAGCTAGTATGCGGTGCATACTAGCTCATTATGCCTTTGCCTTACAGGGATTCTTTTTAACTTTCGTAGGGGAGACAACTGTTTTAATCTGCTGGACAAGGTGACAACCATGACCCCTGCAGTTGGAACTATGAAAACACTAACAGCTTCTGTGGCTTTAAGCCACTGTATCCCTTCACAAATGAAAAGAAAATGTCCCCTGCCTTACATATACCACACTAATTATTTTGGACAAGAGATTCATTTTTTTTTTTTTTTTAAACATTCAAACATGGACTTTAAATTCGAGGGTGCTGAAAAAGCACCTGCACACAGAGGAATATGCTTATGGACACTGATGATTAGGGTGTGCATACAGTTCTTGCAGAATGACTGGATTTTCAGTACACTTTTCCCACCTTTGTTTGGTTAATTCTTTTTCCTGTGGTTGTAAGCTCATATCTACCTTCAGGCTATATGGAACCCATCCAATATGCAGCCAAAAAGATCTATAATGTGACCATGCATCTCTTCCATCTCTTCTTCCCAATAGTGGGGGCAGGGTTACAGGACACATTTCAGACACACAATGGGGTTGATTTACTAAAGCTAGAGAGTGCAAAAACCGGTGCGGCTGTGCATGCTAGCCAATCAGCTTCTAACCTCAGCTTGTTCAATCAAGCTTTGCCAATAAATCCTTGAAGCTGATTGGTTTTTGTGTGGAGCTGCACCAAATTTTGCACTTTCAAGCTATAGTAAATCAACCCCAATGTGGCTGTCATAGACGTGCACACAGGGTGTGCCAGGTGTGCCCAGGAACACCCTAATCACCCTGTGCAGCACAGATTTCCCCTACTGCTGTGGCTCCCACCTCCTTACCCCCACAGCGCTACCGGCTTCCTCTCCTCTCCCGCTGGCTGTTGCTAGGGGGATGTTTTAGTATGTGTGGGGGAAAGGGCCAGTAAATGTGTAATTCACTGGCCCCTTCCCTTTCTGAATGAACATCGTGAGTGATCGGTAGTGTGTGTTTGAGCTTTGGGGTGCACACCCTAATGCAATAGGCTGCGCACACCTATGGTGCCTGTATTGCATAGTCTGTTCAGCCCGAGACAAGATACTTGAGCAAAGGGCGAGTTCAAGAGGCAGGATTTGATTGGGAGGGTGTGTATGCCAGAGGCTGGCTCTGATTGGTTGGGAGGCATGCATTTACACCTGAGCGTAGCGTCTTTGAGCTTTTTTCTGGCATTTTGACGAACATTTTGGCTTGTTTTTGCACGTTTGTATGCAGCGTTTTTGGGCTGTGGCGGTTTTTTTTTATCAACCAATAGAGAAAACTATTATCTGTTACATCATTTGTTGCTAGGTATTTCAGCTTTCCATTCATTTCTTTGGCGACACAAACGCCCAAATATGCCTGATTTGCACAACAAAAATACCTCCGGAACTTGTTTGAGCTTCAGGCGTTTGGCTTCAGGCAACTTGGAGTGGAGATGTGAACCTTCTCCATAGAGAATCATTGATTTTTTCTCCTCCAGCATTTTGTAGCTTCAAGCTACAAAACGCCCAGGTGTGAATGCAGCCTAACACCGATTAGTTTCTGTGCTTTGTGTAGTCAGTTTAGAACAAGGAAGAATGTTGACTGGCAGGATCAACCAGGTACTTCAGATGGAAGAAGTACATAAAAATGATAAAGACTAGGATTTGTCAAATACACAAATGTGAACATACACATAGAAAATTATTATTTTGTATTTTGGGCAACATACACTTTAAAGGGAGCCTGAAAGAATGGAAAAATGGGGGCTGCCATGTCATCCTGTTCCTGACATAACTACATAGATACGATATTTTAAAACCCTCTGTAGTGATTAAATGTGCCTCATTAAAGTGCAAATAAATTATTATAAAAGTCCATATGATGAAGTCCAAAAACAACATAAAATAAGTACCATGCACCCATACCATAACCACCAGCAATAAAGGCAATATGATCAGCCTTTCGGTAATCAGAAAATTGACAGCGCTGCAACCATATTATGTGATGAAAAAAACAGTGAATGATCCTCCAACGTCCAATCAGCCAGATATTAAACTCAAGCGGCTGATTGGGATGTGAATTCTATAATTTTTCATTATTTTACACTTTAATATGGTTACAGTGCTGTGAATTTTTTGATCACTGAAGGACTGATCATATTGCCTTTATTGCTCGCGGTTATGGTATGAGTGCATGGCGCTGACTTTATGTTGTTTTTGTACTTCATCATATAAACATTTATAATAATTTGTGTGCACTTTAAAGAGGCACATTTTGTCATTTGATTATACAGAGCTGCATTTTATGTTTTTGTCTATCACTGAGGGATTGAGTATATTACCTTTTTGCTTTCAGCTGTGTTTAGCGCTGACTTTATTCCTCTGTAGTGATTATTTTTCACCAATACATTGTCAGATTATTGGGAAGAAATGGTTGATATCATTGTTTATACCATGTAACATTTTCTTTGTTAGAATTCATCCAGTTAAGGTGTATGTAAAGGCATTGTTTGTTTTACAAAGCGTAGGGAAGGGTTAGTACCTTAGCTAAGTTTTTATTGCTTTTAGTGTCCTCGCTGGGGGAAATTTACCCCTCTATTTGTCCCAGTGACCCCTGGCACAGAGACGTGAAGTGAAGGAAAATGTAAAAATGTTCAATTGTCATTGTGGCAAGAGGTAAGGGAAAATCCTCTGTCCCATAACAACTCCCTATGATGGGAATTTGAATTTGTCTCCTTGAGGGGTTTCCTCTCATTTCCTGCCCTATCTCTGGAACAGAAAGTAAAGGGGAAGCTTTGTAGCAGGACAAAGGCAGTTTGGGTTTTACATATAATTTAATATAAGCTTTCACAACATAATCAGCTAGCTTTCCTTACCTGGAAGTCACCCAGAACTGTAGTAATTATATTAATGATATTTTGACAAATTCATGCATTTTAAAATCACCTGTCAATCATAAATACACTTACCAGTTTTTGCAAGATTGGAAAAAATAAAATTCCTAACATCCTGATTTTCATAAGTACGAAGTGAGCACACTCCATTTAATTCCCCTGTAGTACTTCCATGTTTGCGTGCCTTGATCTGCTGACAAGTCTGTAAAATTATTTCAAAACGGATAAGTTAAAGTATATTCAATATATATGCTTTACCTGTATGCATTTTTATGCTCCAGCCTCTCCTATTAATTACAGTTTTCATCTGATGGGTACATTCGTTAGTCAAATTGTTGCCTCTTTAATACAAAAGCTATTGTAAACCCCCAGCCCGCTACAACTTAACCTGACCATACATGGACCGAAATTCAGCCGGTTCAGCAGGTACCGGTTCAATTTCAATCCATGTATGGGCAGGCTGATTGCACACAAGTCGATCTATCCATCATTTTAATGTTTTTCCAGAATGATCAGTGCATTTGAACAACATTTGTCAAGTCATTGAACGTACTGAAAAATTTCATGCAAATGCTTGTAGGAATTTCCGTTCGAAAATTTACTAGTGCATTGCCAGCTTTACTCATACTTAATTTCCTATAAACAATGGGATGAACCAGACAAGGAGTAATGAAACATATCTCACAAAAACACAGACAGCAATAGAAATCTGACAGGGCTTCTAGACTTAACTTGCTTTACTGCTACTCTACTCTGCTTTTGCACTGCTTTATAAATCAGCCTGTTCGCATGTGGTTGATGTGAGACCTACTGAAACATTTAAAAGAAAAATAATTTGTTTCTTTTAACTGTTAGAGAAGTTAGTGCTTCTGTTTTTAATCTATAGAGTCAAATCTAAAAATAATATTGAGAAATATTTTGTATGTGACTTTCATTCTAGATTTCCTTCCCTCTTCACTGTGATGCTAAATAATGATCAACTGCATGGATGTTCGTGCAAAGTGGTGTGAACGTTATGTGCGTGTTCAGATTTTGTAATAACACTGCAATATTTAATAGGGTAACTGCAAGTCATAGCAAAATTTTGTTGAACCCTGCCACCACTCAGGAACCCTAACCCTCCAGTTTGGGGGTATAATATGTAACAATGGGTTACCAGTTTAACAGGCAGGTCCTGCTCCCAAAACATGCGGATCCCTACTTACAAACATCCGACTTACAAACGACTCCTACTTACAAACGGAGGGAGACAACAGGAAGTGAGAGGAAATCTACCCCTAGTAAGGGAAATTCAATCCTGTAAGAGTTACCATGGGAAAAAGATGTCGCCACTGAACCTTTATCACCAATCCTTGTTTCCACAACAACTCAAAATGTTCAAAATCCAATTGTCATAGGGACAGAAAGTGAGCTGACATCTTCTAAACAGAAGCACAGAAAGCAAAATAAACCTTACAGGGGTGTTACCCCTTCCCTATGCTATCTATATAGCTATATATTACAAACAACTTCAACTTAAGAACAAACCTACTATCCCTATCTTGTTTGTAACCTGGGGACCGCCTGTACACAGACCCAGATTCAGCTGTCAAAGTGACAGTAGAACCCTGCAGATGACTGCTGAGCTGCTGCTGGTGTGCTCTAAGGACCTATGTTTCAGCTGAGCTTTCCCCCTGGACACCACTGGGTACAACTCAGACCCCATAGCAGCCCACACAGCTGCACTAATTCCACCACTATAATACTGTATGTGTATGCATCCTGTTTTTAAAAAGACTATGTAATTGAAAAAAACACTAGAAAACTTGCAGGTTAGTGGGCAGGAATAGCTGGGAGGCAGTGATTGAAAGAGGCCAGGCGAGACAACGTCTTCTGGCAACTTTCTGATTTCATGTAATGAATAATGAACAGAACAGCAAGTAACAAGGTGATTGTATGTACAATGAGGAACTTTGCTGGCCAGTAACAATTTGCAGAATTTTCAGGTGGTCATGTACTTGATGAGTGCTCTTTAAACAGGTCTCTATGTAGGTAGATGGAGGTAGGTAGAAGTCCTCTTAAAGGTTGTTCCTCCTACTGGAGTGCTTTGTGGGTATCCCTATATAAGGTGTGCGGAGCTAGGGCTCCTTTTAGGAGGGAGACACCTAGAGATAGTTCTTACAGCTAAATCTTAGGATAGAGATTGGTATTGAATGAAGGAAAAGGGCTGGGAAGCATCCTGCAAAGAGAGGGAGAAGTTTGGTGTGTCCCCTTGTTCTCCCCTTTTGGAAGAACTGGACAGCTTAGGAAGCTTACTGCCCTGAGACAGAGCTTTTGAATTACAACAGCTGAGAGCCACAAGAGATCCAATGCCTGAATACTTTATTGTCAAGTCAGTATTTGGAGTATAATCATGACATTATTTGTACTGTTCAAATTTGTTCCTAATGAATCAAGTAAAGACATTTACTACAACTACAATCCTCTGATTATCTTTATCTTTACCTGACTGCTCAGGTCCTGGAAGTTTGCATGTGGACCAGGTATGTCAATATTCCCAGGGAAGTGGGCGTTGACTATGTAAGGGCCAGGAGGATAGAAAGTCTATGCCTCAGGCCACCATCCTTGCATGGGACAGAATTGGTTTGGGCTGAACAATTCATGATTCCCTGCAACCTATATGTAGAGGTCCAGCTGTCTGTGAAAGCCATGTGGAAATGGCTCGGGTACCACCCTACATCATTGGCTGATATAAAGTAGCCTCTCAACAGAGAGCTGTGCTGGTGATACAGATCACAGAAATGCATCAGACCAGATGCAGACAGGCATGGTCGAGACAAGGGGTGGGCGGGAGGAGAAGCTGCCCTGGGCGCAGTGGTATCATGTGAGGTGAGGGGGCACCTCATGGAGAGTTGCTATCTACAGGCTGACAGGAGTAGTGACAGCAGCTTCACTACTACTGTCAGCTTAGCGATGGAAGAGAAAAGCCAGATCTGGAGAGGAGGAGAGAACCGGAAAGGAGAGACGGGTTGTGCTTTTTCTCCCATCCAGCCCCCTCTCCTACCACTGCAGCTCTCCTGGATCAGGACTGCCAGATCATCATTGTGCAGTGTTTGTTTATCTTCCCCTATATCTTTGCAGCAAAGAACATGGGTAGGGGGTGGTTAAGCAAACACCACACAGTGGCAATCTGACAGCCAGTGGCATCTCTAGTGCGGGGCCCTGACACTGCAATCTTATAAGCCTCTATAGCACCACTATAGCGCTTGAATTTTTTTTGGGGGGGCGTAGGGGATTTTTGCTGACACATAATATCTATACATTTTTGGAGGGCTCCGTTTGCCATCTCGCCCTGGGTGCTAAATTATTATTATTATTAATATACAGGATTTATATAGCGCCAACATATTTGCGCAGCACTTTACAACAGACAGTACAATTACAATACAATTCAATCCAATACAGGAGGACAGAGCTCGTTAGAGCTTACAATCTAGGAGGGAGGGTCAAGTGATACGAGAGGGTAATAACTGTGGGGAATGAGCTGATGGAGAAAATAAAAATTGTGGTTGTTAGGTGGAGGCAGGATAGGCTTCTCTGAAGAGAAAAGTTTTCAGCAATCGCCTAAATGTGGATAGATTTGGAGACAGTCTGACACATTGGGGTAGGGAATTCCAGAGGATGGGGAGGCTCGGGAGAAGTCCTGGAGGCGAATATGGGAGGAGGTGATGAGTGAACTAGAGAGCAGGAGGTCTTGGAAGGAAAGAAGAAGACGATTAGGTTGGTATTTTGAGACTAGGTTAGTGATGTAGCTGGGGGCAGAGTTGTGGATGGATTTGTAACTTATTGCAAGTATTTTCGATTTAATTCGCTGGGCAAATGGCAGCCAGTGGAGGGATTGGCAGCGAGGGGTAGCAGATGCTGAGCGGTTTGTAAGATGGATGAGTCTGGCAGCGGCATTCATGATGGGCTAAAGGGGGGTAGTCTGTTTAAAGGTAAGCCAATGAGGAGAGAGTTGCAGTACTCAGGGCGAGAGATAACCAGGGAGTGAATCAGGAGCTTTGTGGTTTCACGACGTGTCCTTACACGAAAACGCGTTGGGCGCTTCTGACTTATTGATTGCTGCGTTTTTTATCTACCTTTATCCTCTTACCTACAAGCTTGTTTGAATTTTAATTTGTCAGTTATTTAATAAAACCACTTCCTCATCAGTGGGATTTTACACTATGGCGACTGCCTTGTGTTTTTTATTCCTGCATAACTGACGGAGACACCCGAGGATCTTCAAAAATCCCCACCTTCCCCTTCCCCCCCTCCCCCCGTTTTTCTTGGATACCCCCCCCCCCACTCGCTAAGGAGGACTGTGGCCATTCCAGTCCGGACCAATCTGACCCAGAACGAGGAGAAAACACGCGGACACCTGGAGAGGAGCCAGACCCACCAGAGAAAGGAGACTAGGCTGTGTGACGCGACCAGTGCTGGAGATCCCTGATCTACCCTGACGTCACGGGCCGGAGGGTCCTTATATATCTCAAAGGCGTTCAAACTTCTGAGCTCTGGTAAGCCTCCACATTGACCAAAGTTGGAGTTCCTTTTTATCACATTGAATATTCACCTCAAAGAGTCACCAAATTATTTGAAGATTCACTATCTGGATATAGCACGTGGATTCCCTTCCCACCAAATGGACACTTTGCACTTTACGCACTAAATATTGTTGTTGAAATAATTTTTTTTAATGAATGTCAAGTTCTATTATCATTTTATGTTTATCTATTTTTTGCACTCTGTTTTAGTGAATTGATCATTGTTTATTATTTACTGTGACATTAACAGCATCATAATATATCACCATCAGACACCTGTCATACACTCAGTTTAGCGCCACCACCATATAATTATAGAGATTTATTATAGATGGACATGGCTTGGTTGGGGCAGGACAGGGGAGAGATAAATTCATAGAGGTGGTCTGTAGCAGAATAGAGGAGAGGAGGGGTGAAGTGGCGAAGGTTTCTAGGGGTGATGGTTAGGCGATTGGAGGGAAAGGTGGTGGAAGACAAGGAGAGAGAGAAACTAATAAGGTGGTGGTCGGAGAGAGGAAAAGGATTGTTGGAGAAGTTGTATGGAGCACATAGGTAGGAGAATACAAGGTCAAGGGTGTTTCCATCAGAGTGAGTAGAAGCCTGTACCCATTGCTTCAGGTCATGAGGAGGTGAGACTAAGAAGTTTCGAAGTAGCAGGAGTGTTTGTATTAACAGGGATGTTGAAGTCACTGAGAAGGATTGTGGGAATTTCAGAAGAGAGGAAGTAGGGTAGCCAGGCAGAAAACTCATCAAGGAAAGCTGACAATGGTCCAGGAGGCCAGTAGATCACAGCAATTCTTAGGGAGGTTGGAGAGAATAGACGTATACAGTGAGCTTCAAATGATGAGAGGGAAAGAGAGGGAAGAGAATGAATAACCTGGAAGGTGCTCTGTGGGGATAGGAGGAATCCCACTTCACCTCCCTTGTGTCCATTGGGCCTAGGAGAGTGAGTCCAGAGAAGGCCGCCGTGGGAGAGGGAAGCAGGAGAAGGAGTGTCATATTCACGGAGCCAGGTTTCTGTGATAGCAAGTAGATTTAAGGAATTAGTTATAAAGAGGTCATGAACAGTGGTGAGTTTGTTGCAGACAGAGCGGGCATTCCAAAGGGCACAGGAGAAGGGGGGGGGGGGGGTTGGTTTTGGGAAGAAGGGGAATGGAGATTAAATTGCATAGATTGCGACTACTGCCAGAGGGTGTGGGGTG
>BLSH010448675.1:4924-16380 GCA_018402905.1 Glandirana rugosa | reverse complement strand
TCCCTCACAGCACCAGTAAACTGTACCTAGTCCAGTATCAGATGGTTTTAGAACGCTAAGCTTTCCCCTCACAGCACCGCCAGGAACCTGTCTGTAATGGAGGATGAGATGATATTAGAACAGTAATCTATCCCTCACAGCACTAGTAAACTGTACCTAGTCCAGTAGCAGATGGTTTTAGAACACTAAGCTTTCCCCTCACAGCACTGCCAGGAATCTGTCTGTAATTCAGGAAGAGATGATATTAGATAGGTCATCTGTCCCTCACAGCGTCGGCAGCATGCTCTCCCTACACTAGCCTGAGACGATGTGACACGCGGCATACGTGACTCCAGCTCATATTGAGGCTGGATCACATGATGCACTAGCCTATCACAGCCATGCCATTAGTAGGCATGACTGTGATGGCTTCTAAGGGCAAACAAGTGAAACCCTTGTTGATTGGCTGCCCTGCAGCTATTCAACAGGAGCCAAAAATAGTCTGGGTCACATGATGCACTGGCCAATCACAGCCATGCCATTAGTAGGCATGGCTGTGATGGCTTCTAAGGGCAAACAAGTATAACGCTTGTTGATTGGCTGCCCTGCAGCTATAGAAAAGGCACGCAAAATACCCAAATCCGGACTATTTTTCAAATGTTCGGGTTCAGGGCACGGACACCCCAAAGTCCGGTACGGACCCGAACTTTACAATCCGGGTTCGTTCAACTCTAGTAAGTAGTGAAGTCATAAAATTAGTGGCTCTTCTACTGTCCACACACACTGCATGGTATGGAGGCAGGTGGGCCACACATAGTTCTTGTAGTGGTAAGGTGCAATAGGTAGTCCGAATTTTATATGTAGCCACTAATCATTAAGTCCGGCCCCCTTTGAGGTGTTCTACACTATCCCTTCACTATTATGAAGGCGCCTTATCCAGGAGTGACGTACCCACGCCACCTTCCGTCTTTTTTGCCATCTGACGCTCTCAGTGTCGGACCATTCCGAAGCGGCCCTCAGTAGTGGGCGTGTCGGTGTCTGCAAACTATGTCTTGTGGCACCGGCACGCCCACGCTCCTCTAAAATTAGGCTCTGGAAGTGACGTCCAGGAATGACGCCCTATGTCACTTCCCGGCCTCGAGTCTCTCTAGACCAATTGAAAGCCACCCCGTAGTGGGTGTGTTGGTGTCAGTAAAAGGTATGTCTTTTTAGGTGGCACCTGCACGTCCCATGGTATTTTACATAATGAAGCCTATAAACTTTAGTAGCGCCACTCTCCCTAAATATTGTGAGGCGTGGCACACACACCATAAATATGCTTATTCCCTTCCTTCTTTTCCCCATTGCTATATACACTTTCCAAAACCAGAAGTAAGACGTGGAACGCACGCCATGGAGCCATTTTGGATCCCAGAAATGGAACTCTGCCATTTTGAATGGTGGGAGGACCCAGTTAATTGTATTTCCCTATATATATGTGCAGTGATCTCAGGGGGGGACACCCCAGAAGACGTTTGTGTGAAACGAAGCGCATTGGGTCCTGTCCCCCCGGTTCACTGCATTTGGATTTGTATTTGATGAGCTCATTTTAATTCTATTTATGTTAGTGTTTTTAATTCACACTTTTAATAAATCTATGTGCATTGCTGAAATACGCTATGGAGCACCTTCTTTTTTCTATTCCATCATAATATTCTCCTGAGTGACAACTTCCATCTGCAAAGGGGCCTAAATATCCCTGCCAGTGTGTGTTTAGACCGGCTGACCTTGAAGTTCTGAGTGGAGATCCCCAAGACCAGACCACACTCCGTTGGATTACATTACTTCTGCGGTGGTTTCACCAGTTTCTGGTAAGCGCATTTGATAATAGTGGGGATTGTCACTCCTGAGCACTTTATTTGAACACATATCACTTTAATTTTCAACCATCTCCTTGGACTACTGGACTGCACCCCCCTGGATTTTGCAAAATATGCTGGTACCTTACCAGCTTCAGGTAAGTGTATTCACTCATCATTATGGATTGTCACCTCTGAGCACCATCTAGCTAAGCACGTGTCACTTTAAGCAGAATTTTTCCTGTGGATCACACCATTGGACTCTGAAAGTGGGCATCCACATCTGAAATTGGGACTACCTATTGCACCTTACCACTACAAGAACTGTGTGTGGCCCCCCTGCCTCCATCCTGTGCAGAGTGTGTGGACAGTAGAAGGGCCACTAATTTTATGACTTCACTACTTACTATTTCAGCTTTTTATTATTGTTGGATTTTTTACATTTTGTTTAAAATATTTATTTCACTGTAACCTATATAATTCTATTTGTGACCCATTGACCATATATCTAAGGTTCCCATATAGCGCCGCACTTTTACATTTCTTTGCTTTTTTCCAACTTGGTTCGTTGTCCTGCTGGCAGCTATTGATCTTATATAGGTAGCGCAATATCCTTGTAGTTTCACTCCTACTTTTGACCTTATTATACCCGCTGCTACCACATTCAGTAATGCATGTCTTTGAATATAGGGCCCTCATCAATGAAGGTGTGTTTGTGGCCGCTAGTAACGACACTGAAGGTGGTGGTATGTTCTCAAGACTCAAAAACATTATGGTCACTGAACTCCACCTACAGTGGGATATTGCTTTCCTGGAGCAATACGTCCGAGAAAAATGGTCCCAAGAAGCCTCCAGTGGTAGATACACCCACCCCAGGGCCACCCCAACCTAGACTTATGGTACCAAAGCTATAATGATGCTGGCATCAAGTCTCTTGAGTTCCTACTCACCAGGAAACATACCAAGCTTACTAACCCAGATAAAGAAATCAGGGACCTCAAAGAGAAGTTAATACCATATAAGGGTTCTGCAGAGTACACCTCCCTATCCTCCAGCCTAAGGAAACACCTAGAAAAAGAGGAACGGGACCAAAAAATAAAAAAAACGAAATAAATACTCTCAGGGTGTAGAGGATTATAGGTCCAGTAGTGTATTCAAATGGCAGAAAAAAGAGGAGTTACCTCCCCCAGGACAGGATGAGGCCATGGAACTACCAAACACCCACGATTGGCAAGAGAACTCCCAACAAGTAGGCCTTAGTCCCCTGCCAAGGAGGGGAAGGTTACCATCATGATTCCATCCTGAATACAAAAGAGTAAGATCTATTAGTTATCGCTCCCCTTCCTACCGACACCCTGCTGGACCCCCACCCCCCGTAATAGAGGGAGAGGAGGGTTCTCAAAGAATAGAGGATTCCAGTATGACCGTGGTATGAAGATCATGGTTACAATCAAGGCTATGGGGAACCAAGACCCCCCCTGACCTAAACACTACAACCATAGACCACTTCCCTATCCTCCACCTGAGTCACTGGGTTATGCCATTAATACTTCTAATAGATTTTCCCCTCCATGGGACGTTAATCAACACAACGCACCCTATCCTTACGGGAATAGGGAACAGGATGAACACCTACGCTCCCTGTTCAGGTACAATCAAAGCCATGCCCACCTCGGGATTTTCCAAAAGAGAATCACACCAGAAAAAGGGGCCCCGATACAAGAGAGGCTCCAGAGGGGGGGGGGGGAGAATACAGAGGAAAAAGGGTAAGAACCTAATAAATACGGGAATATTCAAACTTAGCCATGCCACCTTAACCAAAGAAGAAAATGACGAGCTTAACAAAGGTTTGAAATTTGTGCCACCTAAACCACTGGACAAATTTTCCACATTCATCGACATTCATAAGTTTATAAGGAAAATCAACATCCAAGGTACATTCTGTCGAATCCCATTGCGAGATCATCCTCAACTAACCCCAACAACATCTTGCATTCAGGCCTGGCTAACCCCTTCCTATTTAATCCCCCAGGCCAGCTGGCTCCATCAGTCAATGTTTTTAAGGAACTTGTACTGAAGCATCTGGACCAACTCAACGTCAAAAAATGTCGCACTCACTCTCATATAAAAAAGGGACTGGAAAGCCTGTGCGAGAGGAAGGATTTGGTAATACATCCCGCTGACAAGGGGGGCGGAATTGTTGTCCTCGATAAAAGCAGTTACATTACCGAGATGAACAGAATTCTAAGTGACACGAACACCTATAAAAAATTGGCATCTGATCCCACCCATAAATATAAGAGGGAACTCACGGCCCTAATTAATAGAGGTTTTCAAGAAGGGATCCTTGACAAAAAAGAAAAGCAATACCTGGTTCCATGGGCACAGAGAATTCCGGTACTATATCATTTGCCAAAGATACATAAAGATGCCATGAATCCACCAGGATGCCCGATTGTAAGAGGGATAGACTCCATAACCTCCAGGATTGGTCGCTATATCGACCACTACTTACAACCTAGAGTAAAGATGATGCCTTACTTTCTCAAAGACATAAGACACAATCCGCTTATTACAAACTACAACTATACAAGATGGGGATCTCCTTGCCACAAGCGATGTGGCCTCATTATACACCTGCATCCCACACCAACTAGGCATTGAAGCAGTGGATTACTTTTTATTCCAGGATGCCTCGATTCCTGAACACCAGAGACGGTTCATTTTGGACCTTGTCTTCGCAATCAGCCATAATTACTTTTGGTTTGCAGACACATTCTATTCCCAAGAACAAGGCGTAGCTATGGGGGCTAAATTTGCCCCCAGTTTGGACAACCTTTTTATTACCAAGTGGGAGGAGGATGCCACCTATGCTTGTAGAAGGCCGGAATTGTTTTTTTGGGCCCGATACATTGATGACATCCACCTCCTATGGAGAGGAACCGCCAAATCCCTTGAAGTATTTTTTACGGAGCTCAGGGGCATTGTACTATCATTGGAATAGTCAGGAACGCATTCATTTTTTAGACCTAGATATTGAAATACGTGCCAACCATATCCATACTAAAACCTTTTTTAAACCAATGGACCGCAACATACATTTCAACTGATAGTTGCCACCATCATCCGTGGTTAAAAGGGGTCCCTAAAAGTAAATTTCTACGCTTACACCGCAACTGCACCAAGACGGAAAACTACCTGACTCAAGCCCAAGTTCTAAAGGAGAGATTTGTAGAGAAGGGCTAAGATGGAGCTACGCTGGACCTAGGAATACTAATTTCCCTCCAGGGTGACTGCTCTCTACTACTCCTGGATAAACCAAAAGATGAAACCAATGACCCCAAATGGTCATACTTCACAACCTATTCCATTCAACATAAACAGCTTAGTAACATCATGAAGAAACATTGGGCTATCCTCAAGAACGATAAGCTGCTGGGCTCACAACTCCACGATGTACCCCGGGTGACATTCAGAGGCGCCCCTTCACTAAGGAATAAGTTGGCACCCAATGTAATAGACCCACCCAGACGAGTGTCCTTTTTCCAAGATCTGGTGGGCTACTTTAAATGTCAAAAATGCAGGGTCTGCCACTTGAACGCACAAAAAAGCAGGAAAATCACGGAATTTAGCTCTACAGTAACAGGTCATACTTACAAATTAAATCAATTCTGTACCTGCTATACAATGAATGTGGTCTACCTCCTCACGTGCCCGTGTCAAAAACAATATGTTGGGAGAACAGTGCGATTATTTACCACCAGAGTAAATGAGCATATTACAAACATCTACAAAGGCAACACCAATCACAGTGTCCCAAAACATTTCTTAAAGGGTCACAATAAAGACCCGAGGGGCACCACCTTCCAAGTGATTGACAGATACGTACTCCCCTGAGGGGAGGAGCCATACGGAGGGGAGTATCGCAACTTGAGACCTTTTGGATATACCAGCTCCGGTGCTATTACCCCTATGGCCTCAACATTGAATGGGACATAAACTCTTTTATTAATAAATCCTAATTGTTCACTTGTCCCTAGTGGTGATCACCCCTTTCAAAAAACCTTTGCATTCTTTTTCCACCATTTCACTCTCAATCTCCATGATACTATTTATTTACCCCCACCAACTAATATTTACTTCATTACCTAGCTACCCACTTCTGTTTTTTTCTCTGTATTTTTATATTTTTATATATTTTACTTTTAATTGTAACTCTTCTGTGGGTTATTCCATACGTTGTACAATTTTCTCTACATTTTTTTCTATATCAACTGGTGATATATCACAGGTTTTTCAGTCAAGTTACTTGCACTCTTTTTTTCTATTTACCGTGATGTTTTATATATTATTATTATTTGTTGTCCTCAATTAATAACCAGAATATTTTTGCTTATATACTATATATCTTCCTCATTTATATGTATACCAGTTTCTTTACCTAACACCCGGAATATCGTATTTATATACAGTAGCATATCTTTCAAAACTGTATCACATAACTTTCAAAATTTTAATATGTATGTTTCATATTTATATATTGATTGTATTATATATTGATTAGTAATAATGAGGTGTATTTTGCACCGGAGATCCCGTCCCTGGTGCTCCAACATGGCGCCCTATATTGCAGACCCCCTTTTATATATATCTCCAACCATACATCATCTTTCCTTTTTATATAATCTTTTACAGTTTATATATACATTTTTTTTACAGCTTTTATTATTTCCCCTAAGTTCTATTGTTATATATCTTTCCAATTCCAATTTTTATTGTGGTGTCACTCTTTTCTAATTTTTATCATGGGCCACTAATCATTAAGTCCGGCCCCTTTGAGGTGTTCTACACTATCCCTTCACTATTATGAAGGCGCCTTATCTGGGAGTGACGTTCCCACGCCACTTCTCGTCTTTTTTGCCATGTGACGCTCTCAGCGTCGGACCATTCCAAAGCCGCCCTCAGTAGTGGGTGTGTCGGTGTCCGCAAGCTATGTCTTATCAGCGGCCCTGGCACGCCCATGCTCCTCTAAAATCAGGCGCTGGAAGTGACGTCCGGGATTGATGCCCTACGTCACTTCCCGCCCTCGTCACCTGACGCCTTGAGTCTCTCTAGACCAATTGGAAGTCACCCCCGTAGTGGGCATGTTGGTGTCCGCAAGGTATGTCTTTTTTGGCGGCACCTACACGTCCCACTGTATTTTACATAATGAAGCCTATAACCTTTAGTAGCGGCACTCTCCTTAAATATAGTGAGGCATGGCGCACACACCATAAATATGCTTATTTCCTTCCTTCTTTACCCCATGGCTATATACACTTTCCGAAACCGGAAGTGAGGCGTGGAACGCACGCCGTGGCGCCATTTTGGATCCTGGAAATGGACATCCGTCATTTTGAATGGTGGGAGGACCCAGTTAATTGTATTTCCCTATATATATATGAAGTGATCTCAGGGGGATACCCCAGAAAACGTTTGTGTGAAACAAAATGCATTGGGTCCTGTCCCCCCGGTTCACTGCATTTGGATTTGTATTTGATGAGCTCATTTTACTTCTATTTATGTAAGTGTTTTTAATTCACACTTTTAATAAATCTATGTATTGCTGAGTTACGCCATGGAGCACCTTAGTGACAACTTCCATCTGCAAAGGTGCCTAAATACCCCTGCCAGTGTGTGCTTAGACCGGCTGACCTTGAAGTTCTGAGTGGAGATCCCCAAGACCAGACCACACTCCATTGGATGACACTACTTCTGTGGTTGTTTCACCAGTTTCTGGTAAGCGCATTTGATAATAGTGGGGATTGTCACTCCTAAGCACTTTATTTGAGCACATGTCACTTTAATTTTCAACCATCTCCCTGGACTACCACCTGCACCCACCTGGATTTTGCAACATATGCTGGCACCTTACCAGCTTCTGGTAAGTGTATTCGCTCATCATTATGGTTTGTCACCTCTGAGTACAATCTAGTTAAGTACGTGTCACTTTAAGCAGAAGTTTTTCCTGTGGATCACACCATTGGACTCTGAAAGTGGGCACCCACATCTGAAATTGGAACTACCTATTGCATCTTACCACTACAAGAACTGTGTGTGGCCGCCATGCAGAGTGTGTGGACAGTAGAAGGGCCACTAATTTTATGACTTCATTACTTACTATTTCAGCTTTTTATTATTGTTGGATTTTTTTACATTTTGTTTAAAATATTTATTTCACTGTAACCTATATATCTCTATTTGTGACCCATTGACCATATATCTAAGGTTCCCATATAGCGCCACACTTTTCCATTTCTTTATAAATATCAATCTCACTATATACCTTTTTTATTTTGATAGACTTAGAAAAAGTAAATACTTCATATTTTTTTACTTACTATTTGCTTACGTGTGTGTGATGTGTGATTTCACATACATACTGTCTGTGCTTATGACAGCACAAGAAATAATCAATGGGAAGGTAAACAGAATAATATTAAGCTGGCAGAGGTTATAACTCTTTCCTATTTTACCAAAATTTTAAAAAGTGTTGCATTGGTGTCCTCATTGGAGAGGAGTACAGTTGGCAAGTGAGGGGAATCGCCCCAATGAGGACACAATGCATTAAAAACCCTGACAGAAGTTCAAGCCCTTCTCCACTCTGTCCAAAACTAAGAAAACACGTTTTGTTGGTGTTTGCCTTTAAAATTATATTCACACATTTACATTTGATTGCATTAAAATAATCTTGCTTGATGCATATATGGTTTCCTGACAAACACATCTCTATAAGGATGCATGATAACCCAGATAAAGTGCATGTACAACATGTCTAAAACACACTGCACTTTCACTTTACCTGAGGTGGAACTGTAGCCCTAAAGTGCAAAACAGGTGATGTTATTACACCAAGACAATAACAATACAATCTGATATGCATAGCCAAACAAACTCCTTTTTGGGACCAACACACACAGTAGAAAATTTGCAGATTTTATTTACAATAGTGAATTATCCAACCGGATTGGATTTAATCCAATCTGTCCTGAAGTGAAGTCAGGTTTAAAAGTCCACGATTGCCCACAAGTGCTCACTTGGTGTATTTATTTTAATGCTTTTTTACTGCACCCCTGAAGCAATTTTGTTATGTTTGGAACAATGTTTGAGTGCATAGCTTGGAACCCACTGTGCATATACACTCAGTATTCTCATTGGAGAACAGTGAACTCATTGTCTTGTTCAAGAAACCAGTTTGAGATGATTTGAGCTTTGTAACATGGTGCATTATCCTGCTGAAAGTAGCCATTAGAAGATGAGTACACTGTAGTCATAAAGGGATGGACATGGTGGATAACAATACTCAGGTACCACAAAGCAAAAGAAAAAAAGGGCGCACCGACCTAGTGCATTATCCCAAAACCACAATTTATTTTTTTAAAAACAATAAGTATTATACTCACAAATTCACAATTGAGTTAAAGCTCATCACATGGTATGGCATCAAAATACATTACATGGCACAGCCTCATTCAGACCACAGTGCATCTACATCTGGGGCAGGAGGTAAAGGCCCAATAACCTATTGGGCCTTCACCTCTTGCCCCAGATGTAGATGCTCTATGGTTTGAACGAGGCTGTACCATATACTGTATATTGATGCCATACCATGTGATGAGCTTTAAAGTGGTTGTAAACTCTGTTACAGCCACTTTTACCTACAGGTAAGCCTATAATAAGGCTTACCTGTAGGTACCGTGAATATCTCCTAAACTTGCACAGTTTAGGAGATATTCACTGTATACGCTTGGCCCTCTGTGCCATTTCTTCACTAGCGAGTGCCGTGACTGCCGGCTCCTGTGTGCATGCATGGGAGTGATGTCATGTGACTAACCGGACTGCGGTTAGTGAGCCGGAGTCAGTGGCACCGGAAGGAAGAGGGGCGAATATGGATGGGGCCTCCACAGGGGACATTTGTAGGTTTCATTTGCAGGTAAGTGTCACATAATGGGCTCGTATGCGATGCATACGAGCCCATTATGCTTTTACTTTGCAGGGAACTAAAGAGGAAGTAAAACCCATCAGTGTTTGCTTCCTCTTTAACTCAATTGTGAATCTGTGAGTATAATATTTACTATTTTTAAAAAATAAATTGTGGTTTTAGGATAATGCACTAGGTTGGTGCGCTCTTTCTTTCTTTTTTTTTTTGTGGTTCCAAAGTATCAGACTACCCCAGTCTATAGAGTGCAGCAAGACTTGGCTTATCCTTATTTAACCAAGATGGAGTTGGAGATGTAGTATACTCCTTCTGAGCGGGCTCACTTCCAAGCGCAAAAGAATTTGTGTTTGTGTTTATTACAATACTCAGGTAGGCCGTGGCATTTAAACAATGCTTAATTGGTACTAAGGGGCCCAAAGTATGCCAAGAAAATATATCCCACACCATTACACCACCACCATCAGCATAAATCATTGATACAAAGCAGGATGGATCTATGCTTTCATGTTGCTTATGTCAAATTCTGACCCTACCATCTGAAAGTTGCATCTGAAATCGAGACTCATCAGACTACGCAAAGTTTTTCCAGTCTTCTATTGTAAAATTTTGGGGAGCCTGTGTGAATTGTACACTCAATTTCCCATTCTTAGCTGACAAGAGTGGCACCCAGTGTCGGTTTTTGTTGCTGTAGCCCATCTGCTTTAACGTTCAATGTGTTGTGCATTCAGAGGTGGTATTCTGCATACCTTGATTGTAACGAGTGGTTATTTGAGTTACTGTTGCCTTTCTATCATCTCAAACAAGTCTGCCCATTCTCCTCTGACCTCTGACACCAACAAGGCATTTATGTCCACACAACTGCCACTCATTGGATATTTTCTCTTTTTTCGGATCGTTCTCTGTAAACTCTAGAGATGGTTGTGCGTGAAAATCCCAGTAGATAAGCAGTTTTTTAAATACTCAGACCAGCCCGTCTGGCACCAACAACCATGCCATGTTCAAAGTCACTTAAATCCCCTTTCTTCCCTATTCTGATGCTTGGTTTGAACTTCAGCAAGTCATCCTCACCACATCTAGATGCCTAAATGCATTGTTGCTAGCATGTGATTGGCTGATTAGCAATTTGTGTTACCAAGCAAATGAACAGGTGTAGCTAATAAAGTGGCTGGTGAGTGCATATTGTTTTTGTTCCATAAATTGAAGGAATTGAAAAAAAAAAATATATATATATATATATATATATACACTGTGTGCAGAATTATTAGGCAAATGAGTATTTTGACCACATCATCCTC
This sequence comes from Glandirana rugosa, assembly GCA_018402905.1. Lineage (NCBI taxonomy): Eukaryota > Metazoa > Chordata > Amphibia > Anura > Ranidae > Glandirana > Glandirana rugosa. The sequence goes on along the minus strand of BLSH010448675.1, from coordinate 5,290 downwards.
TTTATGCATGTTGTCTTACTCCAAGCTGTATAGGCTCGAAAGCCTACTACCAATTAAGCATATTAGGTGATGTGCATCTCAGTAATGAGAAGGGGTGTGGTTTAATGACATCAACACCCTATATCAGGTGTGCATAATTATTAGGCAACTTCCTTTCCTTTGGCAAAATGGGTCAAAAGAAGGACTTGACAGGCTCCGAAAAGTCAAAAATAGTGAGATATCTTGCAGAGGGATGCAGCACTCTTAAAATTGCCAAGCTTCTGAAGCGTGATCATCAAACAATCAAGCGTTTCATTCAAAATAGCCAACAGGTCGCAAGAAGCGTGTGGAAAAACCAAGGCGCAAAATAACTGCCCGTGAACTGAG
>BLSH010448672.1:39901-65819 GCA_018402905.1 Glandirana rugosa | reverse complement strand
AACCACACATGTGAGGTATCGCCGCGTACGTTAGAGCGAGAGCAATAATTCTAGCACTAGACCTCCTCTGTAACTCTAAACATGTAACCTGTAAAAAATTTTAAAGCGTCGCCTATGGAGATTTTTAAGTACCAAAGTTTGGCGCAATTCCACGAATGTTCGCAATGTTAAAGCATGACATGTTGGGTATCAATTTACTCGGCGTAACATCCTCTTTTACAACATACAAAAAAATTGGGCTAACTTTACTGTTTTGTATTTTTTTAATTCACTAAACTGTTTCTTTTCCAAAAAAAACGCGTTTGAAAAATTCCTGCGCAAATATCGTGTGATATAAAAAGTTGCAATGATTGCCATTTTATTCCCTAGAGTGCCTGCTAAAAAAACATATATAATGTTTGGGGGTTCTGAGTATTTTTCTAGCAAAAAAATGATGATTTTTACATGTAGGAGAGGAGTGTCAGAAATGGCCCGGTAAGGAAGGGGTTAAGAACCTCTGGGTTTTTTATTTTTTTGCGACATAAGTGAAAAAATTGCGAAAATTTTGAAAAAAAAAACACTTTTTGTTAGTTTCTGTGATAAAATTTTGCAAATAAGTCATCTTTGTTCATAAATTTGGGCCAAAACCTATACTGCTACCTATCGTTTTGTAAAAATAACCCAAATAAGTGTATATTATTTGGTCTGTGTGAAAGTTATAGAGTCTACAAGCTATGGTGCCAATCACTGAAAATTGATCAAACCTGATGTACTGATGGTCTATCTCATTTCTTGAGGCCCTGAAATGTCAGGAATGTACAAATACTCCCCAAATTACCCCTTTTGAAAAGTAGACATTCCAAGGTATTTAGTAAGAGGCATGGCGAGTTTTTTGAAGTTGTACTTTTTTCCCACAATTCTTAGGAAAATTAAGAAATTTTTTCTTTTTTTTTTGCACAAAATTATCATAACAGCAAGTTATTTCTCACACACAGCATATACATACTTACAAATACACCCCAAAATACATTCTGCTACTCTCCCCGAGTATGTCGATACCACATGTGTGAGACTTTTTCACAGCCTGGCCACATAGAGAGGTCCAACATGCAGGGAGCACCATCATGCATTCTAGGAGCAGAATTTTCACATCTAATTTCCTAACGACCTATTACACTTTTGAAGGCCTTGGAGCACCAGAACAATGGAATTACCAACAAAATTACCCCATTTTGGAAAGCAAACACCCCAACATATAATCTATGAGGTATTATGAGTCTTTTGAATGGTTCATTTTTTTCCCCAAGTCTTCGAAAAACGTGGAAAGAAAATGAAAACGCTTTTATTTTTACACAAAGTGGTCAATTTATAAGATATTTTTAACACATAGCATGTACATAGCAAAAATTACCCCCCAAAATATATTCTTCTACTCATCCCGAGTATGGCGATACCACATGTGAGACTTTTACACAGCCTGGCCACATAGAGAGGTCAAACATGCAGGGAGCATCGTCAGGTATTCTAGGAGCAGAAATTTCACATCTAATTTCCTAACCACCTATTACACTTTTGAAGGCCCTGGAGCACCAGGACAATGGAATTACCCACAAAATGACCCAATTTTGGAAAGCAAACACCCCAACGTATATATTCTATGAGGCATTATGAGTCTTTTGAATGGTCCATTTTTTTTTCACAAGTCTTCAAAATACGTGGAAAGAAAATGAAAACGCTTTTATTTTTACACAAAGTGGTCAATTTATAAGATATTTCTAACACATAGCATGTAGATAGCAAAAATTAACCCACAAAATATATTCTGCTACTCGTCCCAAGTATGGCGATACCACATGTGTGAGACTTTTTCACACCCTGGCCACATACAGAGGCCGAACATGCAGGGAGCACCATCAGGCATTCTAGGAGCAGAAATGACACATAAAATTTCATTCATACCTATCACACTTTTGAAGGCCCTGGAGCACCAGGACAGTGGAATTACCCACAAAATGACCCCATTTTGGAAAGCAATCACCCGAGGTATATTCTATGAGGCATGGGCTGCAGATAGGTACTCTGGTACTCTGATGGGCTGCAGATAGGTACTCAGGTATTCTGATGGGCTGCAGATAGGTACTTGGGTACTTTGATGGGCTGGAGACAGGTACTCGGGTAATCTAATGGACTGGTAAAAGGTACTTGGGTACTCTGATGGGCTGCAAATAGGTACTCGGTTACTCAGATGGGTTGGTGAGAGGTACTCGGGTAATCTGAAGGGCAGGTGACAGGTACTTGGGTACTCTGATGGGCTGGTGACAGGTACTCGGGTACTCAGATGGGCAGGTGATAGGTACTCGGGTACTCAGGTGGGCAGGTGACAGGTACTTGGATATGCTGATGGGCTGGTGACAGGTACTTGGGTACTCAGATGGGCAGGTGACAGGTACTCTGGTACGCTGATGGTCTGGTGACAGGTACTCGGGTACACTGATGGTCTGGTAACAGGTACTTGGGTACTTTGCTGGGCTGGTGACAGGTACTCAAGTTCTCTGATGTGCAGGTGACAGGTACTCTGGTACTCTGATGGGCTGGTGACAGGTACTCGGGTACTCTGATGGGCAGGTGACAGGTACTCGGGTACTCTGATGGGCTGGTGACAGGTACTCGGGTACTTTGATGGGCTGGTGACAGGTACTCGGGTACTCTGATGGGCTGGTGACAGGTACTCGAGTACTCAGATGGTCAGGTGATAGGTACTCGGGTACTCAGATGGGCAGGTGACAGGTACTCGGATATGCTGATGGGCTGGTGACAGGTACTCGGGTACTCAGATGGGCAGGTGACAGGTACTCTGGTACGCTGATGGTCTGGTGACAGGTACTCAGGTACACTGATGGTCTGGTAACAGGTACTTGGGTACTCTAATGGGCAGGTGACAGGTACTCTGGTACTCTGATGGGCTGGTGACAGGTACTTGGGTACTCTGATGGGCAGGTGACAGGTACTCGGGTACTCTGATGGGCAGGTGACAGGTACTCGGTACTCTGATGGGCTGGTGACAGGTACTCGGGTACTTTGATGGGCAGGTGACAGGTACTCTGGTACTTTGATGGACAGATGATGGGTACACGGGTACTTTGATGGACAGGTGACAGGTACTCGGGTACTTTGATGGACAGATGACGGGTACTCAGGTACTTTGATGGACAGGTGACAGGTACTCGGGTACTTTGATGGACAGGTGACAGGTACTCTGATGGGCTGTGACAGGTACTTTGATGGGGTGGTGACAGGTACTTTGATGAGGTGGTGACAGGTCCTCTTTATTAGGGGGGGTGATCAGTGTGCTTGGTGTACAGTAGACGGTAACAAGCTGTTACCGCAATCTCCCCCTCACACACGTTCGGTGTGTGACAGGGAGAACCGCGGTAACAGCTCATTACCACGGTTTGTTTACATCACATGACCGGCTGTGATTGACTCAGCCGGTCACGTGGTAAAGAGCCAAATCTATTGGCTCTTCACACTGATCGGAGCTGGGCTTTGTCCGAGGGACAAGCCTCAGCCCCGATCGCCGCGCTGCGCCCCCCCGGGGGCGCACAGAAGCGGCGTGCACGTGGAGGTCGGTAGTGACCGGCTGTGATTGGACACAGCCGGTCATGTGATAAAGAGCCAATTTTATTGGCTCTTTACTCCGATCGGGGGGGTCACGACCCCCCGGCACACGATCGATCCGTGATCGCCGCTCTGCAGGCCCCCAGGGGCCCGCAGTAGCGGCGAGAAGCAGCCAACGTCATATGACGTCGGCCCGGATCGACGAGCAGTTCCTGCCGACGTCATTTTAATATGACTCGGTAAGGAACTGGTTAAAAAACAATTCAAAGGGTAACTCCACGCTCGTGGGAAAAAAAATAGCAAATAAAGAAAAAATAATATACCATGTACAATTGCGCTACAAGTCATATTGTAATTGAATGTTATTAAAAATTACCTTTCCTTATCAATTTGCAGACACTGTAATTTTCTATAAATGCCATGCAATATGGCTACCTGGAGTTGTTCTGCGAATGTGTACTGACCACTCCCCAGAAACATAATTTCCTGGTTGTGTGATTGGCTCATCAATTTTCCCAGAAGTCTGCCTAAGATACAAGTCAGATTTCAGGCATCCCCTGCAACAAAAGTGTCATTTTTCGTGAGATACTTCCAATAGGAACACATCTAAAGGGATGCAGACCCAGCAGGTTTCCTCATTAGTGCTCTGCTGCTGCCACAGCTGAATGATAATTATGAAACCACTCCTATTAGACCCACTCAGTACAGAGGCACAGAAGAACAAACAAGGATTTCTTTAGAATAACAAAAGGTAGGAACCTGCAACAAAGTTTGTTAAAAATCCTTGTAATGTACATAGATCACCCAGAGGGGAATGTTTTTTCTCAACAAAAGTGGAGTTACGCTTTAAGAATTTAATCAAGGACCCACAGATTTGTAAGACTTATAAGATTTGTAAGCATTACAGTTCATATGATGCTTACACTTTTTTAATATAATTTACCCAACCCATTACTATTGATATGTAATGAAGAGAGTAGATCATACTGTTGTACACAGTGTGCAGAGAGAGGATTTGAAATAACAGCATTTATTACAAGACGCTACGGAGGATATTTTATACAATTCTGTGTCCATGCATTTTTTTCATTTATGCCTATGGGGAACATCCAGAACAGAAATTTACCATAATCGTTCTCAAGTGTCATCATACTATAATTAAAATGTTACAATGCCCTCTTTGTTTAATTTATGAATATCTATTGGGGAGATCTTTTAAATATTTGAAATTAGTACATTGTAATTCCAGTTTGTGGAATATAATGCCTTAAGCTGGTCAAAAATGTTAAAAGACAGATGAGCAGGCAGATACTATTCAACTTAACCACTTGCCGACCGCCCGCTGCAGCGTGACGGCAGCAAAGTGGCTCGTTATCGCGAACCGCGTCACTTGACGGCGGCCCTAATAACTAGCATTGTGAGCGCGCGTGCCGCCAGAGGCGTGCTCATGCGCTCACTGTCCGGGGGGGCCAGGGAGCGGGTAGGGCGGACTCGATCACAGCCGGCTACCCGTGATGGCCCCCCCGCAGTGAAAGAACGGAGATCCGTGTATGTAAACACGGATCTCCGTTCTGACAGAGGGGGAAGGGCTGTGATCACAGGCTTCCTGTATATGGAAGCCGTGATCACTCCCCTCCCCCAGCCAGCCCAGCCTCCACACAGTTAGAACACACTGAGGGAACACAGTAACCCTTAGAGCGCCCCCTCCAGATTAACCCCTTCACTGTCAATGGCATTTACATAGTAAGCGGTGCATTTTTATAGCACTGATCACTGTAAAAATGCCAATGGTCCCAAAAAAGTGTCAAAATGGTCCGACATGTCCGCCGCAATATCGCAGTACCGCTAAAAATTGCAGATCACCGCCATTACTAGTAAAAAATAGAAAAAAATAAAAACCCCAGAAATTAATTCTCATCATCTGTAAACGCTGCAACTTTTGTGCAAACCAGTCAATAAACGCCGATTGCGATTTTTTTTTTACCAAAAAGCCAAAACCGATGAAAAAAATTTTTTTTTTATATATTTTTTTTTCTATTTGTATTTTAGCAAAAAGTAAGAAAAATAGTTTTTTTGCAAAATTGTCACTCTTTTATTATTTATAGCGGTGATCAGAAATGATGCAGAGGTGATCAAATACCACAAAAGAAAGCTCTATTTGTGGGGAAAAAAGGACGCAAATTTCATTTGGGTACAACGTCGCACGACCACGCAATTGTCAATTAAAGCGACGCAGTGCTGAATCGCACAAAGTGCTCTGGTCCTAAAGTTTGAAATCCTTCCGGGGCTGAAGTGGTTAACCTTAGTATATCTAAAATGAAAAAACTGAAAAATCAACACAAGGGCCATTAACTTGCGGTCAGTAGGATGTGTCCCTTGTGCTGATGCCTATTCTGTTAGTAGAAATCCTTCTCCACCCATGCCAGCCCACCCACCTCCTTCAGTGTCATCCTAATAGCATCATGGGCCCTTGGCCAAAGTAATGCACTGGGGCCCCTACCAGCCTGCATCAGGTGTCCCCATCACAGTGTCCCCTTACATCATGTTCCCACATTACAGTGTCCCCTTAAATCATGTTTCCACATCACAGTGTCCCCCATACATCAGGTTCCCCATCACAGTGTCCCCATATATCAGGTGTTCCCATCACAGTGTCCGCCATACATTAGGTTCCCACATCACAGTACCCATATATCAGGTTCCCCCATCACTGTGTGCTCATACATCAGGTGTACCTCATCACTGTGTCCCCATACATCAGGTTCCGCCATCCCCGTGTCCCTATACATCAGGTGTACCCCATAACTGTGTCCCCATACATTAGGTTCCTCCATCACAGTGCCAATATACATCAGGAGTCCCCATCACAGTATCCCCATACATCAGGTTCTGCCATCACTATGTCCCCATACATCAGGTGTACCCCATCACAGTGTCTCCATACATCAGGTGTCCCCATCACAGTGTCCCAATCACAATGTCCCCATATATCAGGCTCCCCCATTGCAGTGTCCCCATCACAGTGTCCCCATAGATTAGGTTCCCCAATCACAGTGCCCCTTACATCAGAGTTGCGTGTCCTCTTCCCCCTTGTACCCACAGGTCTCAAATGCTGTACCCAGAGGTCCACCCCCTCCATTCATAGATCCTGTTCCATTCATAGAAGCTGTAGTTGGGCTCTTTTGATGACAGCCTGTGATAAATTGGCCCCCACTGCACTGGAAAATTACAGAGGCGGGTAGAGGATCATGGACATAGAAGGATTTCTACTAACAGAAGAGGAATTAGTACAAGGATACAAGTCCTACTGATGGTAAGTTATGTCCCTTGTGCTGATTTTTTTGTTTTTTATTTTAGCTACACTTAGGCTTAGAGGAAGATACTAACAAAAACACCAAAAAAACATGTTTACGTGCTTATTAAAATTAATGAATTGTATTTAATAATAAAACTGGTGTAAGTTCCTCAGTTTGACGTCATTTTGGCCTCTTGTATTCCCCTGTATAATGGCAGGAGCCAATCAGTTGTCCTTAACAGGAAACTCTTCCTGTCCATTTTTTTTTTTTTTTATTTGTGACAGGACCACTTTAAAACTAAACCCAATGCAGATATAAAAGACACAATAAATGCAGCTCTTTAATCACTATTGCAATATTTGATGTATTTTATAAGCACAAGCAATGTAAGCACCTAAATATGACCTGGATAGTAGACCCTGTATGAGGGGGCTGGAATGTGAGAGGAAGAAGCAGAACTTATGTAGCAGTTTGGAGATTTGAAATAGGATGGATCAGAGCAGTTCCGATTTGTCAGAGCTGTCACATGCCAGCGTTGGCTAATCACAATTACTCTGATCATTTTGGGTTTCGGAAACCCTAAAGAAAAAAAGGGTAAAAAGAGAAGGGATTTCAAACCCCTGGACCGCTACACCGGCTGTCTAGGCAGTGACAGCTAAACATCCATGGAGGTGAGTACAGCAGGGAATAGGGGTGTTGGGGGAAGTGTAGGGTGTTAGTTAGTTAGTGAAATAACTATTTTTTTTTTTTTATTATATACATTTTTTATTAAGATTTTCATTTTACAATTTAAACAAACATATCATTTTGCCATCTAAGATTCATATTTCATGACAATCATAAACTTTAATTATTCCATCGCTTATAAACGCCTCTATTTTCTATCCCACCCCCCCTCCCATCCTTAACTCCCATGTCCCCCCTCCGTTCCATCACATCCTCTTCTTCTCTTTCTTACTTATAAATACCTATTGATGTCTTTAAGAAATAAGACAAAAAAGTTGTCCAAGTGATCATATGCTAGGACCCAAGGGGGGCTAGGGGAGGGATGGAGGGGAAAAAGAAGAGGAAAAAAAAAACCCAAACACCAACCATCCCATCACCTCACAACCTATTCTTACTCAAATAAAACCACTCTCGTGAAAAATAAAAGGGGGGGGGGTGTGGGTTTTCTTCCCTTACTCATTCCCATCCTCTTCTATATAATAAAATTAATTAATGTGCTATTCCGTACACTCTTCTGTGCCATTAAGTATTATTTTGTGTGTTCCATTTCTTATGTGTACCCAATTAAAATTGTGTTAAATAAAAAACCCAAGATGAAGGGGTGAGTCATTGTGTAAATATTGTTTATGTGCCTCATTTCTTATATACACCTATTAAAAATTGTGAAGAGAAAAAGAAAAAAAAAAAGGGGGGGGGAGAAAAAGCAAATTAATTTGTGTGATACTTCAAAATCTCCCCCATGTCGTTATTTAAATATTGTTTTACATGTTCCATTGCTCATGTATATCTATTAAAGTTTGTGCTGTTTTTAATAAGGAAAAGGAGAGAAAGGGAAAAAAAAAACACCCCGCCCCCACCAAACCCCCACCTCACAATCACATTCCTCCTTACCCAAATAAAACCCATATACGTGAAAAAAAAAACACTTTTCCCCATCTCACTCCACCATATATGTAAATATGTGCCCTTTTGTCCGCAGCCTCTCCAGCATCTATCGTCCCCCCCTGGGAACATCCTAGCCAATTTACCTGGAGTTCGATACCATCTCACCATAAATTTATATGACATCTCTTGTATGTATGAACTTATTGAGGTTGAGTGTGTAAATTTAATAAATGTTTTAATTTGTGCAGTAGTCAGTGCCTGGCCCAACTCCCCCTCCCATTCTCTAATATAATAGGGGATAGAGTTACATTGTGCACTCAAGACAAGTCCATACATTTGTGATAGAGAGCCCTTAAAGTTCGAGCCATATAAACACATTGTTTCAAAAATGGTAAATTAACTCAACAGTCTCACTTGTGGGTTCATCCCCTTCAAAAAATCTGCCATTTGATGGTATCTCCATTTCTCTTGGGGTATACTTCCCAAACTGGCAGTTAGTTCTACAAGGGGGGATAAAGTACCTCTTGGTGCAATCCTTCCAACGGGGCTAAAGGAGATGTGGGAGGTGCCAATTTGCCTGATTTATTTAGCCTATCCCATACCTTTAAAGTGTTTTTAGTTATTGGGGATGTCCATTCTGAAAGACCCCTAGATGTAGATGGAATCCATGGGGCTCCCGCAAGATTCCTTCCTGCCAACATCTTTTCCAAGGTGACCCACGCTTTACTTGAGGTGTCCCGGTACCAATTTAAAATACGTACTAATGACATGGCTTTATAGTATATAGCTATATCTGGGAGTCCTACTCCCCCTTCCCATTTACTTCTTCGCAGTACATCATAAGCCACTCTTGGGTGCTTTTCGTTCCATACAAAGGACCGAAATGCCCTCCTTATACGTTTAAAAAAAATTTGTGGGAGTATGAAAGGTTTTGTGTACAACATATAGATAATTCTGGGGAGTATGGTCACCTTTAGGGCATTCACTCTTCCCAACCAAGTCAATAATTGATTTTCCACCTCTGAAGCTCCTTCATAACATTAATCAATAGAGAGCCATAGTTAAGTTCATATAACAGCTTTACATTTGATACAATATAAGTCCCCAGATAGGGAAGCGAATCCTCAACACTTCAGACATAAAGACCCAATTTACTCTACTGAATGCTTTCTCAGCATCCATTCACAGAATTACTCTTGGGGTCTTTTCTGGTCCATACTGGGCCCAGTGTAGGACGTGCAGCGCTCTTATTGTATTATCTCTTGCTTCACGCCCCTTCATGAAGCCAGTCTGGTCCAGGTGTACCAGGCTCACTATATGGTCCTGCAGTCGAGAGGCTAGAATTTTTACCAGAAACTTGATGTCTGAGTTAAGTAGGGAGATGGGTCTGTAGCTGGCACAATGCCGCGGGTCTTTCCCTGGCTTTGGCAAAAGTGTCACATGCGCCAGCAAAGCCTCTGGGGGCAGGGGATTAGAGGCAGTTATTGAGTTAAGGCAGCTGCACAGAGGGACCGCCAGGATGGAAGAGAATGTTTTATAGTATGTACCCCAAAAGGCCATCTGGCCCTGGGCTTTTACCCTTTGGCAATGCCTATATTGCGGCATTCAATTATTCTACTGTAATTGGACGTTCCATTACAGGCGGTCCCCTAGTTACAAACATCCAACTTACAAACCATTCCTACTTACAAACGGAGGTAGACAACAGGAAGTGAGAGGAAATCTCCCCCTGGTGAGGGAAATTCACTCCTGTAAAAGTTATTATGGGAAAAAGGTGTCTCCACCGATGCTTTATCACCAATCCTTGCTTCCACAACAACCCAAAATTTTCAAAATCCAATTATCATTAGGACAGGAAGTGAGGTGAAATCTTCTGAACAGAAACATAGACAGCAAAACAAACATTACAGGGGTGTTAACCCTTCCCTGTGCTATCCAAAAAGCTTAAAAATATTTTTTTTGGCTGAAGCTACACTTAAAAAATGTACCTGTTTCTACTTACAAACAAATTCAACTTAAGAACAAACCTACAGTCCCTATCTTGTTTGTAACCCGGGGACCGCCTGTAGTTGAACAGCTTCTGTTGATAAAGCGGTTAGGGCAGAATCCTTAACCACTTACCAACCGGAAGGTTTTCCAGCTTTAGGACCAGAGCACTTTTTGCGATTCGGCACTGCGTCGCTTTAACTGACAATTGCGCGGTCGTGCGACGTTGCACCCAAACAAAATTTGCGTCTTTTTTTCCCCACAAATAGAGCTTTCTTTTGGTGGTATTTGATCGCCTCTGCGTCATTTCTGATCGCCGCTATAAACAAAAGAAGAGCGACCATTTCGCAAAAAAAAACAAATTTCTTACTGTTTGCTAAAATTCAAATCAAAAAAAAAAATATAAAAAAAATTTTTTTTCACCAGTTTTGGCCGATTTATATTCTTCCTCATATTTTGATAAAAAAAATCACAAATGGCGTTTATTGATTGGTTTGCGCAAAAGTGGCCGCGTTTACGGATGATGAGAATTAATTTCTGGGGTTTTTTAAATTAATTTAATTTAAATTAATTCATTTTTTAAAATTTTTTACTAGTAATGGCGGCAATCTGCGATTTTTAGCGGTACTGCGATATTGCAGCAGACATGTCGGACCATTTTGGCACTTTTTTGGGACCATTGACATTTATACAGCGATCAGAAATTTAAATGTCCACTGATTACTGTGAAAATGTCATTGGCAGTGAAGGGGTTAACCTGCAGGGGGAGATCTAGGGGTTAACTGTGTTCCCTGGGTGTGTTCTTACTGTGGGGGGGTTGGACTACCATGGGCATGAGAGATCTAACTGATCCCAGTGACAGGGATCAGTAGATCTCCCATGCTTGCACTAACAGAATGGGGAACCGCCGCGTTTACATCGGCGGTTCCCCGTTCTTTCCCTGTGGCTGCTCATGGCGGCTCGCCAGCGGACATCGGGCACACTCCTCAGGAGTGCGGTGGGCGCGCGCGCGTGCCGCTGGTGGCGCGCACGCCTCCTACCGGCTGTTCGCAGATCGCCACCTTTTTACGGCGATTCGCGCTCAGCATCCCGACTGCCGCCGTGAAAAGATGGCACGCGGTCGGGAACTAGTTAAGGTAGCCTCTAATCTCCTCGATCTGGTGTTCTTTATCCTCTCTTGTAGAGGTTATGGGTATATTATATAATGCCGTATAATAACAGTGGAACTCTGCAGCTATAGATTTAGTCTCCACTACCTGCTTGTTATGAACACGCAAACTGTGGATATGTCTTGAATCTTGTTGTTTTTTTAATTGCTTAGCTAATAAACGCCCGCATTTATTCCCTTGTTCATAAAAACGATTAGCAAAGTACCTATATTTGTCTCTGACCTTTTGGTCCAAACAACCAGAGAGATCGCTTCGCAATGTCTCCAGCTGTTGAGCATCTAACGGGTCCAAATACTTTTTATACTTGGTCTCCAGCTCGTGTATCTTTTCTAGTAATCCCTCTATTTCTTTCTGTCTTTCTTTTTTTATTCGGGAACCATGTGCTATCAATTGCCCCCTAATTACCACCTTGTGGGCTTCCCATATTGCTTATCCGGATACCTCCCCTGGAGTGTTCAATTTAAAGTACCAGGCCAGTTTCTGGGTTAAATCCTCTACTATACGTTTATTATCTAATAGAGATCCGTTCCCTCTATGCCATTGCCGCTGGGCTTATCGCCAAAGCGACAGGGGCGTGGTCTGAGATTGTGATTGATTCAATGCTAGAGGAGCATATACCATCCAAGTAGTATTGGTCCACCAGCATCAGATCGAGACATGAGTACATATTGTGGGTTTTGGAGTAATAACTAAAGTCTTTATCTTTACCATGCGTCATTCGCCAGTAATCCACCAAATGAAGAGAGCATATTAGTTTTCTAACATGTTAAAGCGCTCTAAATGATAGTGGTGTATTACCTTTCGAAGTGTCTAAACCAGGGTTTAGGGTGATATTAAAATCTCCACCCAGTACCAAAAATCCCTCCCTAAATTTCTCCAATATCTTTACCATCCTAGATAGATTTTTAACCGTGCAGATGTTCGGGGCATATATAGTTGCAAATGTATACTTATGACCATAAATCGAGCCCTTTACAAAAAGAAAACGCCCCTCTTCATCTACTTGTGTTGAGTCAGGGACAAAGGGACACGACTTCTTAATTGCTATCGTAACTCCTCTGGCCCTTGAGATAGGAGATACTGCATGGAACCATTGATCAAAGAAATGGAGGGTAATTTTAGGTGTAGACCCTACCACGAAGTGCGCCTCCTGTAAAAAAAACACATCTGCGGCTAGAAGATGCAGTTCATGCCAGAGCCGCCCCCTTTTTTGCTGTGAATTCAGCCCTCTTACATTATACGAAACAATCTTCAAAATAGTCCTCATCTTGAATTCCTATACCAACTATACGAATCTCTTCCAAGAAACATTAAACATTAAATTTCGACCCATACCTATGAAAAAAAAACGGAAAAACCCAACCCCCCCAACCAAAAATAAACCCCACTTGAACACCATATCCCACACTGTGGAAAATCCCAACTATAAGGGCGGTTGACCCAGGAATGGGATTTCAGTCCCTCTCTGTACCTCTCCACCCCTCTGCCAAAGTGCAGTTTACTAAATCCCCTGTATCGGGACCAACCTACGAGGGAGATAATGTTCAGATACTCCACTCTAGCTCCCCCTCCCTCCTCCGGGCCCTTTCTCCTCCTCTCTTCATTTTTATAAGAGACCAGAATTGAGGGGTGGTAGCCGGGGGGAGGGGAAGAAGATAAAAAGGCAAAAAAGATTCCCTCCCCCCCCCCCAAGACCCCCCAACTATCCCATCCTCCTAAGCTGTCTCATATCTTATAATCATCTTGAATCTGGTACTATATTCGTCTATTTGAGTGGCTTCTGCGTCTGGCTCTAACTGAGACTTGTTGCCACTGTTCTGGCTGTTGTAAATTACTTTTGGGGCTGCTCAGTCTCCAATCCGGAAAGTCCACTTGTGGCAAATCCAATATCTCTAAAAAGTGCTGTAAGTCATCTTTGGTTCCAAGGGTTGCCCTTTTGCCATCTCTAGAAGCCATTAGGCGAAAGGGAAAACATCATCGATATTTAACATTTATTGATCGCATAGCATCCAACAAAGGTCTCACAGTTCGTCTCTCTCTACATTTTGATAAATATGGATATAAAGAGATAAGCGCCTCATCAAAGTCAATATTACTCCTCCCATAAATAGCCTTCATGGTGGACTCTTTGACCCCATATTTGTTGAGCCTACAGATAACGTCTCTCGATCTGTCATTCTCTTGGAGGTTTTGGGTTGGGACACGATGAACTCTATCTATTTCTATAGAGTCTGGTGAAGTTCCTCTCAAAATTTGGCAAAATATGCCCTGCACTGTTGACAACAAGTCTGGGGCTTTGGTGGCTTTTGGTGGTCCTCGTATACGGATATTTTGTCGACGGCCCCTATTTTCATAGTCGTCTAATTGATCCATATATGTATTTAATACCCTCTCATGTTGTTTAATGGTATCCTGGCTATCCACCACTGCCTGTATAATATCTTCCTGTTTATTTTCTACCATCTCCACTCTATGCCCCAGACTTGTTATATCTTCCTTTAACTCCTCTGTTACGTGTTTCCAAGATGTTTCCACAGCGGTGATCAACTGTTGAATGTCAGCCCTATTGGGGAGTGCCTTTATATGCCCTCTTATATCCCAGTCTATATCCTCTATAGCCAGCTTTGTCTTAATGATAGCCCGGTCCTCTTCGTGAGATGAAATAGAGCTATCTCGTTGAATCGTGGCTGTCCTTTTCTCATGACCAGGATCACACATAGTCTGGTCTTCACCGCTTTCATGTGCATCATCCATATGAGCCTTCCCATCCCCACCAGGGCCCCGCGTGTCTATGTCCTTAACACCCAAACCTGTCTCCTTATTTTCCTGCATGTGTTCACAAGTCAATACACTCTCACCTTGTGTCTGTCCTTGATTTGTCGTTGGTGCCACGTCCTGTCCTGTGTTACCTGTTTTGCCTGATGGTTTCTTAAAATCTTGATTGAGCCTTGGTGTGCTTTTTTCAATTCTCCCGGTATCACCGCCCACAGATGTTGCCAGCAGGCTGCTGGGCTCTGCTATTCCCTGCCCGGCCTCCTCGTGTGTCCGCTTGTGGCTGCTGCGCCGCGGCCTGTGGTTGGGGATCCCCTCTCAGCCACTGAATCTCCACGGCCCGCTGCTGTATGTCCATGCCTACATGCCAACCGGTCTCCACTGGCGCCGGCCAGACTCAGCCCCCTCTCCACACAATCGGACACCATCTGCGCTGAGCATCTGGCGTCCGACACCATGCAAGGTTAGTCCAGAAATCTCCCCCACTGAGCTATTATGTTCTGACAGGGGGACAGCAGAATACTCCGATCAGCGCTCTCTGCCATTGGCTGAGAGCGCTGATCGGGAGTCTGTCGGCTGCTGGTTTTCCAGCATGCACGTCCAACAAAGGCCGGCCGTGAAAGAATGTCGGCCATTTTTTTATACTGGCAAATGTCTCCCAACATTCTGCCCTATGTAAGGGGCTTAATACTTAGATGTCAAATGCAATATAAAGGCCCAATGCCAAATTACATTGTGAATAATCTTATCCATCCACATATATGGTAATTTCTGTACTTTTAGATCCATGAGCCATCACAGCCTAATACCCTTACATGAAAAAATGTATATACAGTATCTCACATTTTTGTAAATATTTTATTATATCTTTTCATGTGACAACACTGAAGAAATGACACTTTGCTACAATGTAAAGTAGTGAGTGTACAGCTGGTATAACAATGTAAATGTGCTGCACCCTCAAAAAAACTCAACACACTGCCATTAATGTCTAAACCATTGGCAACAAAAGTGAGTTCACCCCTAAGTGAAAATGTCCAAATTGGACCCAATTAGCCATTTTCCATTCCCCGGTGTCATGTGACTCATTAGTGTTACAAGGTCTTGGGTGTAAATGGGGAGCAGGTGTATTAAATTTGGTGTTATCGCTCTCACTCTGTCATACTGGTCACTGGAAGTTCAACATGGCACCTCATGGCAAAGAACTCTCTGAGGATCTGAAAAAAGAATAGTTGCTCTACATAAAGATGGCCTAGGCTATAAGAAGATTTCCAAGACCTTGAAACTGAGCTGCAGAATGGTGACCAAGACCATACAGCAGGTTAACAGGACAGGTTCCACTCAGAACAGGCCTCGCCATGGTCAACCAAAGGAGTTGAGTGCACATGCTCAACGTCATATCCAGAGGTTGTCTTTGGGAAATAGAGGTATGAGTGTTGCCAGCATTGCTGCAGAGGTTGAAGGGGTGGGGGGGTCAGCCTGTCAGTGCTCAGACCATACGCCGCACACTGCATCAAATTGGTCTGTATGGCTGTCTCCCCAGAAGGAAGGCTCTTCTAAAGATGATGCAAAAGAAAGCCCGCAAACAGTATGCTGAAGACAAGCAGACTAAGGACATGGATTGCGGGAACCATGTCCTATGGTCTGAGGAGACCAAGATAAACGCATTTGGTTCAGATGTGTCAAGCGTGTGTGGTGGCAACTAGGTGAGGAGTAGAAAGACCAGTGTGTCTTGCCTACAGTCAAGCATGGTGGTGGGAGTCTCATGGTCTGGGACTGCATGAGTGCTACCAGCTGTGGGGAGCTACAGTTCATTGAGGGAACCATGAATGCCAACATGTACTGTGACCTACTGAAGCATAGCATGATCCCCTCCCTTCAGAGACTGTGCTGCAGGGCAGTTTTCCAACATGATAATGACCCCAAACACACCTCCAAGACGACCATTGCCTTTCTAAAGAAGCTGAGGCTAAAGGTGATGAACTGGCCAAGCATGTCTCCAGACCTAAACCCCATTGAGCATCTGTGGGGCATCCTCAAAGGGAAGGTGAAGGAGCGCAAGGTCTCTAACAACTACCAGCTCCATGATGTCGTCATGGAGGAGTGGAAGAGGACTCCAGTGGCAACAAGCCCCAGAGGGTTAAGGCAGTGTTGGAAAATAATGGTGGCCACAAAAAATGTTGACACTTTGGGCCCAATTTGGACATTTTCATTTAGGGGTGTACTCACTTTTGTTGGCAGCGATTTAGACATCAGTGGCTGTGTGTTGAGTTATTTTGAGGGGACAACAAATTTACACTGTTATACAAGCTGTACACTCACTACTTTACATTGTAGCAAAGTGTAATTTCTTCCGTGTTGTCACATGAAAAGATATGATAAAATATTTACAAAAATGAGAGGGGTGTACTCACTTCTGTGAGGTACTGTATGTTCTGTCCAATCTTATAAATCAGATATAAAACCATTCACATCTACATCAATATTTACAACTTTAGGGTACAACAAATTCAATACAAATAACCGTTTGGTTAAATTTTTTTGACACCTCCCTCCTCATATTCAGCCCTTTGTAATGCCTAAAAAGCTTATCAATCCTACAAAACTTCAATCTGCTTGGATCCCTCTGATGTGTTTCTTTGAAGTGTCTAGACAAGCTGTACAGCCACATCACCCCCAATGAGTCTGCGGGTGCAGACTGCGCCCCCCTTAGTATGCCTCAATACAGACATCCTTTCCAGCACAGACTGATGAGTTCATCCAAAGAGTTAGGTCAGGACTTTGTTTTCTGACAGTGACTTTGTGGGGCTGTGTGTGATGTGTGGTGCCTGAGGTTGTGAGAAAAATTACGCTGTGTGCATTTATTCTACATCTGTTCACAGATCTGTGGCAGGAACTGCACAGAGGGCATTGTTTCCCAGAAGTAATATGCCAGGTGGCTGTGAGGGCAGGCTTGTGGCAATGCAGCTGCAGCAGGCAAAAAAAAAAAAAAAGGACAGGCAGATGTGGCATTGGGACATATAGCATTCACATTTCCGCACATCTAGTTTCCAATGGGAAAGAAAGTTCACGGTATGCAAATTCATGTATGAGATTGCCAAGTAAACTGGAATATGTTAAGGCAGAACTATAGTAAACTGTATCTGAGCACCACAAGCTGAAAATGCTATTTATAAAATTTTTAACATTCATGCAAACGAACCAGTGGCGGCCCGTCTATGAAGGATGCATGGGCGCCGCTCCCTCTGTCCTCGCCACCCCCTCTATGCCATGAATAGATTCATGCATAGCATGAATCTATCCATGGCCGCCTGCGACCACCCCCTAATTCATGCGGCCAGCCCCTTTGAGGCGTCGGCCGTATGAATTACCGTGGTGGGAGGCTACTCTGAGGCATCTCATTAGAGCCGTAGGCTCTAATAGGCTTCAATATAGTGGGGCTTGTGGCGCAAAGCGCGCCGCCACAAGCCCTTTTAAAGGCAAATGAACATTTGCCTTTCTAATACTAAACCGATCTCTGCCAATCAGGAAGCGCCGGTATGTTAGCGGTTTCCCAATTGGCGGAGAAGACAGGTGATCCTATTGGACACCATTCTCATCGGAGTAGACATGGGATGCACGGCCAAAGACAAACGGCTTGCCGGACATCACTCCCCGCTCACCGGATACTTCCTGCTGCCCACTCCTAGATGTGGTAAGTGTGGGACTTATACCGGGGGGGGGGGGGTTGGCTGTATACCCCCATCTATGGTGCAGTATATATTTATCTGTGGGGCTGTATATATATCTATCGATGGTGCTGTATATATCTATCTGTGGTGCTGTATATATCTATCTATGGTGCTGTATATATCTATCTATGGAGCTGTATATACCTATCTATGGTGCAGTATATATATATCTGTGGGGCTGTATATATCTATCTATGGTGCTGTATATATCTACCTGTGGTGCTGTATATATCTATCTATGGTGCTGTATATATCTATCTGTGGTGCTGTATATACCTATCTATGGTGCAGTATATATCTATCTGTGGGGCTGTATATATCTATCTGTGGTGCTGTATATATCTATCTATGGTGCAGTACATATCTATCTGTGGTGCAGTATATATCTATCTGTGGGGCTGTATATATCTATCTATGGTGCTGTATATATCTATCTGTGGGACTGTATATACCTATCTATGGTGCAGTATATATCTACCTGTGGAGTTGTATATATCTATTTGTGGGGCTGTATATATATCTATCTGTGGGGCTTTGCATACATCTATGGTGCTGTATATCCCTATCTGTGGGGCTGTATATATCTATCTGTGGGGCTGTATATATATATCTATGGTGCAGTATATATCAATCTGCGGGGCTGTATATGTCTATCTATGGTGCAGTATATATCAATCTGCGGGGCTGTATATACCTATCTATGGTGCTGTATATATCTATCTGTGGTGCAGTATATATCTACCTGTGGTGCTGTATATATCTATCTATGGTGCAGTATATATTTATCTGTGGGGCTGTATATATCTATCTATGGAGCTGTATATATCTATCTGTGGTGCTGTATATATCTATCTATGGTGCTGTATATATCTATCTATGGAGCTGTATATACCTATCTATGGTGCAGTATATATCTATCTGTGGGGCTGTATATATCTATCTATGGTGCTGTATATATCTACCTGTGGTGCTGTATATATCTATCTGTGGGGCTGTATATACCTATCTATTGTGCAGTATATATCTACCTGTGGGGCTGTATATATCTATCTGTGGGCTGTATATATATCTATCTGTGGGTCTGTATATATCTATATGTGGGGCTGTGCATACATCTATGGTGCCTATCTGTGATGCTGTATATACCTCTATCTGTGATGCTGTATATACCCCTATCTGGCGATGCTGTATACCCTATCTGGTGATGCTGGGCTGTATACTCCTGACACAATGGGTGGAATCTATAAGGGGTGGGGATTATGAGAAGTGTGAGGGGTCAAAAAGGAAGGGCGGGGTCTTGTGCCCCCCCATCCTAAAATTTCACCAGCTACCATTGAACCTTACTTATCCATCTCTCCATGCTTTATATTGTTGAAAAATCACTTTGAAAAACACCCCTCAAGCATTTCTAGCTGCACCCATCTTGAGTAAGGACAGATGTTTCATGTAGCATTTACTTCCTGGAATCCATCTGCCCTTAGCTCATTATAGCTATAGCTTCCTATCAGGGTTTACTTCCTCTTTAATACGTGTTCGGGTTTAAAGGGACGAGGTGGCAACCCTAACAGTAACACGGTTCAACAGAGCTTCACAGTACTTGCAAAATGTTCTTTCAAGTAAAATCTCTCCACATTAGCACAGATCTAGAAAGGCGTGACACTGATGACTAATAAACACTATCTCCATATCCTGATCCCTGCTTTCTTCCTGGAAAATAGCACTTATGGATTGGGTCAGAACAGTAATTTACTCTCTTAGCTTGGTCAGAACTGTTCCTAACAATCACTGCCTGTGTAGCATAGTCCCACAAAGTGGCTGTCACACTGCTCTGTGCTGTGCTCTTTTGCAACTCTTTCACATACTCTGGGCCTCTGACATCCCTTCTGTTATGCAGAGCATATTGTACCCTGTGGTGGGTTATGTTGGAGGGTATAACAAAGCAAACTCTTAAGTTATAGACTATACCTTTTTCTTATTAACCCTTAGCTAGTAATGCTTATTTCTCTAGATTAAACCACTACAAGTTCTAGTTAGTGCAAGGCCAATTTTCAAACTTACAAAGTGATACATTTCTCTGGACATGCGCCTTGCTCCAACAAAGCATGGATTTGAGTGAATTATACAATTGCTACTTCATTTTTGACTAGACTGCCACTTACAGCCTTTGAAAAATGCTTTAACTGGTTTGTTTCAAATGTGTTTGCTGTGGGGCTGTTATCATCATCCCTACTTCACCAGGATAGCTATATGACTAATCCCCCTACATATAGATATCCTCCTTTCAGGACCTGCCTGTACTAATATAATAAAAAATAATAAGAAGTTCCTGCATCCTGGCTGGCAATTCAGTGCTTGGGTGTCCATTGAAACATGAGCACCGGAGACCTTTTAACTTAGCACGTGAGCACCATTGTCCCCTAAGTTGTTGATGATTCCCATCTCTATGCAAATTGATAGAAATCAGTAACAGCCTATGGGGTTGTAATTGGGTCAGGTGCAAGAGGATGTCTCCAACAATCATTGAGTTGCTATCATGGCATAGGGTTGCTGGCTCATCCCTTTAAAACCTAACACATATTAATTACACAGGTTCTGTGGCTGATTAAGGTGGTAATTAAACTCACTTGGTGCATTAACTGCATTAAATTAGCCTCAGAACATCTGTAATTAATATATGTTCAGTATTAACGGCAACCCTAGCATGGCAGCATGTAGTGGCTTTTGCATCAGAAGGTATTATTTTTTTCTGTTAGATCATGGGCTCTGGAGGGAGGATATATTTATTTTAGGGGATAACCCTGGAGTTTTTACTTTATTTGGCCACAAATCTAGAACAAGTATGCAGCCAGTGAAATCATGCCTGCATGCTTCTCCCAAGCCAATGACTGATAAGTAATGGATAAATCAAGGTTGAAGATAGCAACCCAAGAGCTTTCACTGTTTTAAAACAAGTCACAATGCCTTTTAATGTGTTTTTTAGTTTTGGAATGGGAAAGCTAAAACATTAACACAAGTTGTTAATGCTGTCTGTGTCTCTGCTCTGGGTAATGCACCACTCCAGATTGAAATATTTGGGGAAATCCAGAATTTTAGGCCCCTTTCACGGGGGCGATCTGATCAGGTCTGTCTGTCAATATTTCAGGCAGACCCTATCGGATGGCCCATGTATCCCTATGGACCAACAGGTGTAAACGGACTTGTGTCCGTTTACACCTGCCTTCTTCCAATCCAATCCTGTCCGCTAAAGAGAAATGGAAGGGGATCTGTCTTCTTCTGTCTAAGCGGATTGGAGGGCAGTCGATTGGAAACAGACAACAACGTCCATTTACACCTAGCCTCCCATAGGGCCGAGCGGGCTCTGTCCGTGTCCGCTCTGCATAAACTGAGCGGATATGGACCAGTCACCTGCCTGCTCTGATCAGCAGATAAATCCCCCTGCTAATCAAAACGGAGTCTGCTGCTTGTGAAAGGGGCCTTAAGCCTAGTACAGAGGGGCCGAATATCAGGTGACATTGGTAGAAACTGGTAGACATTCGGGCCGTGTGTATGGCAGCCAGTCAGCATGGCAGCTTGGTTGGCCGGCTTCTGACTGAAAACAGTCTGCTGACCGGCTCCCGGTCAGTGCTTTCAGCCATTGGCTGTCCCCCTGTCAGAACACAATAGCACAGTCACAATCAATCAGATTGTTAGTACAGTGCCTCCGACCTGAGCTGTCAGTTTTTTGGTTCAAACTGCTAGGTTGAAAGAAAAAAAAATAGTAGTGTGTGTGAGGCTTTAGAGGGGTCACTAGAGCATTAATTGAAGGCAAATTGTTCAAAGGGGAAAACATTCCAAGACAATTGTCTAAAATGGAAATTTCCCTCACTTTAATGAGACTTCCCATGATTTCCTGTTCATATCCAGAACAGGAAATGGAAGGAAATCTTCCTAGCAGGGCACAGACAGCAAAATAGCCTGATATTGATTTGATCTCTTCTCTACACAAAGTCTGGGCTATACATACACTGTAAAAGAGACCTATCATGAGAGAAACATTGAGGCTGACAGTGTTGCCCTATCCTGAAAATGCTAGTTACCTGGCTATCATGCTAACTCTTTAATTGCTTTTAAGTCACTAACCCAGAACAAGTATACAGATCTGCAACTTTGACTACCTGACTTCATGCTTGTTCCAGGGTGGTAACTCAAAGTGCTAAAGCAATATAAATTGGCACACTAGCTAGGTAAGTATATTTTCCAGAAAATGGTCAGCCCATATTTTTTTCTCATATCACCTTGTCTTTCAATGCTACATTCATGGTTTGAGAATTTTTATTATGGTGCACATGTGAGTTTGGGTGTTTCTTTGGTTCAGTAATTAGACCAGCTGTGTCTATTAGGAGGCATTCTTGATGCATTATGGGAAGGTAATATGTAGGCTCTAGCTTACAAACTAGTGTATCCTTATACCAGTATATACAGGGAATTGTCAAGTTTTCTTTGCATTATTTATTTTCTAGGTTGCATTAGGAAAATAATAGCTACAACCTAACAACACTTAAATTGTTAAATGTTGACTATATAAAGTGCTGCATTGAATTGTACTGGTGATTTCCACATGAACATTTTAGTTTCATTGTTTATTTGCCCTTTAAACCCCTAATATCTAATCTAAGAGACGTGTCAACAAACTATGCACCTTTTAAATCACATAAAGTAGCAAGTGTTTGCATATACAACATTGGAAACAAAGGAGTAACATGTTTGACAGGTGCTAAACACATTTTTTACTGTATCATGATACTGAATATTGTCAGAATAGGACTATCATGGGCCACTTCAACTTTAAAATATGCTGGGCCAAATTTGATCTAAAGCCTGGATTATTTATTTTTACACATTTGTAAATATATACTGTTAATGCATTTTTTTTATTTCTTGATAGGTATTTGGATGAAACCCATTAATAGTGATCATGCGTAGTTTAGACATTGATCACTATTTGGTAAAGCATATATGGCTGATATGCCTTTGATGGCCGATCGTTTTACTGAATTTTAATGGATGCCTACAATATTAGTAAGTATTACTTTTATGTGTATGTTAGCAAATGTAATAGTTCTTTCACACAAGTTGATTTTCACTTTGCATGCATTCACACCCGGGCAGAGGGTATTTCTAGTGGTTTTCAGGTGCACTACAGGCATTTTTGCATGTGCATCAAGCTTCAAGAGTTTGTTTCCTGAGCTGGTCAAGGGGAGGAGAGTAGTTCTTCAGGTGTAAAAACACATGCAATCATGTTTGCAGGCGCTCCCATTGAAGTCCATGGGACTAAAGATGCCTAAATAGGGTAAAAAAAAAAACATGTACTTTTTTCCTGTGTAGAGCGTACAGGTATGAACAGGGAAGGAGTAATGAGCAGGGAAATGCTCAAATGGGGACTAAATGCATACTCCAATCAAAATGAAAAAAACGTTGCTCTGAACACAGGGAGCCAAGATTTTTTTGCTCAAGGTTTCCATTTTTCATCTAGCTATCCATTCCAGACCATTTTTGTGAATAGTCTTGTGTTCTGGAACTTTTTTCCCTTACCGGTTTGAAACAGAGGTATTCCGGTTTCCCCTTTCACACTGATGCAGTTTTCAGGAGTTTTAGTGCTAGAAATAGCCTCTGAAAAACGGCTGAAAACTGCCTCTCATTCTTTGCAGTTTTCCAACTGGGGCGGTGCTCTTGCAGGGACTTTACAAGTCCTGCAAACAGCCTCTTTTGAGGTGGGTTGGGAGCGCTGTAAATAACGCTCCCAAAATGTTCCTGCCCTTTGCAATGAATGGGCAGTGCCTAAAAAAGCGATTCGGAAGCGCCGCAAACGGGTCTTTTTTTGGGGTTTTTTTCGGGCCCGCCAGTGCCCGAAAACCTGTGCAAAAGCACCATTAAAGCATGGCAAAAAGGCCGCCGTTTTAGCGGTGCTCTGGCGTGAAAGGGGTCTACACCCACTGTAGGTCCATTGCTGTCTCTCATATATAGAATGTCTGATGTAGCAAAGAGCCAGGAGAAAGTTCTGCTGGGAGATTATTTAGTAATAACCATTAATTATATCTAAAGCCTGTATTAGAATTTGCACAGCACACATGTCAGAAAGCAGACCCCCTGTCCAACTTACATGTGAAGAAGCCTCTGACACCTTGCTGCAGTGGACTGTAAAAAGTATAGAGTACGATACAAAACTGAAAATTCTATCCCATCTCAGATACACCACATATAATATGGGCGTGCAAGTATCTATATGTTATTTTTTGTTAATAGGTGTTCATTATAAGAAGAAATTTTAATTGATTCTGTTTGTTGTTTAGAACGAGGTAAGTTGAGTGATTTTTTTTTTTTTTTTACATAGTGGAGAGCTACAGAAATTATCTCTGAAAAGGCCTTAGGAAGAAGGCGATATGTGTAATTACACTTGCCTTCATGCTGTCCTATCCCAGATGTGGCTCTCTGAAAACTGTGCAGGGGGTACAGCAGTACCATTAGGCTTCTGTGAGTTTTTTACTTTCAGTCCCTGTTATTTTCAAAATGTAATTTGTCACCCAAAATAACAACCCCATAGACTTTGATAACTCTGGTGTCATAAGAATTCGATGGGGCCACCATATGCAAAGACTAATTTAATTCAGAAAATCTCATGCACTAGAAGCACTATAATAATTAAATTGTGTTCCTCTCCCAGTATACAGAGAGCTGTATCTAGGAAAGCACAGCAATTTACAGTTAACACTTACCTTCTGCTGTCTTTTTTTTTTTTTTTTTAGCCATAGTTCCTGGATCTCTACTTTTGACTTCAGTGTATCATAGCAATTAAGTTCAGTGTATAATAGCAATTAAGTGATTGGTTTTGCTTATTTACTGGAATTGCTTTGTAATAGAAAAATGGACCATTACAATTCCCAGACATATACTGTAGCTACTTGAGTCCCCTTGAACAGGATCTTAGTTTAAAATATGGTGCCCCAAACTCTAAAACTGAATTTTGGCAAGATATTAGCAGTTGCCAGGTAGCACACATTCATGATTGTTCATTGCATTACATTACAATGTATAAATATGTATTGAATTTTGAATATGTGGTGTATATCATTAATTCTGAAGTATTTGCCAGAAACCAAACGCTGTAGTTACCTACCTTCTAAAAAAAAAACAAAAAAAAAATGCTCCTTCATAGTATTTATTTTGATGCAGAAGAAAGATGCAAGTGTAAACACTAATTTCACCACTGCAGCAAAAGTTGGCATTATGCCAGTTATGAGCATCGGCATGGACAGATTAATTCCACATATACTATGTACAAAGTATGTACAAAGTCACAGGAAAATCCTAATATTGCACACAAGTAGAGATATATGTGAGAGGGGAACTCCTCAGAGTAATTGAACAGACAAGTCTGATAAAGGGATTCATTCCTGGAAGTGGATCTCACCTACAGTTAAAACCACCCATTTAGGGTACATACTAGAAGCAGGTATGAATGGAGAAATGCTTGTCAAGCATAATTTACTCAATATTTTGCTTGTGAGAAGTTTATAAAAGTATAATGATCATGAAATTTGCTGTAGCACTTCAGGGCTTGTGAAGTATATAATTTTGAGTAGTGGAACTGCAATATATTTTTTTCCTCCCTAAATTGATCTGATAAAGATTGCCTTTGTGCCCCTTAACCTCCCTAAAAAGAAGCATAGCTACTGCTTAAAAGTGGATGGCTTTCCAAGCTGCCCTGAAAGAGGTAAGT
>BLSH010448672.1:24572-39691 GCA_018402905.1 Glandirana rugosa | reverse complement strand
TTTTTTCCTCCCTAAATTGATCTGATAAAGATTGCCTTTGTGCCCCTTAACCTCCCTAAAAAGAAGCATAGCTACTGCTTAAAAGTGGATGGCTTTCCAAGCTGCCCTGATTTCTGTTGAACTCTGAGTTTTAAAGTTTTTTTTAAAACTGTATTTTAATGTTTAGTATGGGAATGTACTGTATGATGAATAATAAAAAAGTAAAGTCTTCCAGAAACGTAAGTTGTAAATGGGATCTTTCAATACATTTAGGCAGATCTACAGGGTGCTATAGTGAACTTTCTCAACCTTTATACCCCTGGGGAACCATTAAAAAAAATTTGAGGTTCTTAGGGCAGTGTTTCCCAACCCAGTCCTCAAGGCACACCAACAGGTCACGTCTTCAGGATTTCCATTATTTTGCACAGGTGATTTGATCAGTTTCACTGCCTTAGTAATTGCCACAGCTGTTTCATCTGAGGGAAATCCTGAAAACATGACCTGTTGGTGTGCCTTGAGGACTGGGTTGGGAAACACTGTCTTGGGGAACCCCTGCGAAAAAGCTTACAGCTTGTGGGTGGATGCAGCTTGGTGCAGCAGCAGTAAAGCCTAGTACACACAGGCCGAAAGCCAAGCTACATCAGCTGGTTCAATAAAAATTGACCGACATTCAGCCCGTGTGTATGGCAGCCGGTCCGACAAAAGGGTAGAACACACTATCTCAGTCGACCTAAGCTGTCAGTTTTGGGGGGGTTTTTGTTCAATGGGTTGAATGAAAAAAAAACCTGATAATGTGTACTAGGCTTAACACACAAAGTCCAGATGCAATAGAAAAATCTTGTATTGTAGTCAGAGTATAACAGTTCACAAAAAGCCCAATGGGAAGGCAGCACACACAGATGAACAACAGATTGTAGCAGAGCAGATCTCAGTCAAACTGACAGTGTCTGTCTTGAGGGATAGAATGTGGCCTGGCCAGTCCGTGCCCAAACATGGAGGTTTCTAGGAAAAGAAACCGATCCCTATGCTTTCCCTACTTGTCAGGAATCTTTCCCTTTTGACCTGGCCCTTCACTACCCACATGATAAATGTGCACCAGAGCTCAAGAGCCAAGGTCTCAAATAGACTCTGCCTGACCCAAGATGGCCACCAGAGTCAAATAGGCAGTCATCCAACTGGATCACTTCCCCAGCGACCCAGGAAACCAAACAGGAACCATGTTCCTCTTGACTTCCTCTCCCTCTGCACTTTCGCCGCTGTTGAGCTCCATCTGCAATATAGAAACCAGACTTGGCATGATTAATATGTTAAAATGTTGAATATAGAAATGAGTAATGTGGTATACTTGGTGTCCACTGTAGAAAATACTCCTTTGCATTGGTGACTAGTGGAGCTGGGAGATCAATCCACCATTGTGCAAAGCCCAAGGAATCCCTAGCAACCTCAGGAAAAGCCTTTAGGCTCCACTGAACCCTGGTTGAGAAACACTGCTGTAGATAGAAACAAAGAGCAGCACTGCTACCTTGATTTCTGTGTAAATTCTCTGTGTAGCTTCTGTATTTTAAATAGATTGAATATAAGGAGATTTTGTTACTCACTGCTGTATATTACATTTCCTATATTTAACTGCAATACTTTATAAAACGTATCAGGCCTGTTGCTGAGTGACAAGGGAGCAAGGAATTCTGCTTTTAAAAAGATCTATTCACAACTACGTGTTTTACTGCAGTGCAGTATGTTAAACAAATCCTGCTTGCTGCATTCCATAGAGATGAAAGGTGATGCATGTAAAAGGTAATTTACGTTGTAGAACAACTACAAAAAAGTGTGCTGAATAGTGGATTTACAAATGGATCTTCAAAGACCGATTTAATTTTTTTTTTTTCCTTGGGGTGGGGGGGCATTATAATATTTGTCACTGATGAAACTAAGATGGTAACTGTGAAATATTCAAAATTTTAGGGCGATGACATATTGTAAAATACTGTCCAGGGTCCTGAAACAGTACAGTAAAACTGTAATTTCAGAGAAGCAGTACTGTTTTAATTTTTTTAAATTTTTATTTTTTGATATATATATATATATATATATTACATTTATTTATTTTTTTTCTCCTCGTCACATCACAGCAAGCTTTTGGTTCAGCTGCTTATACTGTTCTTTTCATATCTGAAGCTGAGCTATCCTTACCATCTGTGCTATTCCCACATTTATATAATATAACAGGCATGTCCCACTTCATATTGTTTTTTTTCACTTTTTTAATAGTCTATTGAACAATTTTATACACAACAAAACACAGAGAGAGAACACAGAGAATTAAAGTTTGTCGCAGACATTAAAGTGTAACTATGGCCAAAATAAAAAAATGATATACCTGTATAAGATACAATCTTTTAATGGCATTAACACAACAAGCTTTCCTTTTCCCTTCCGTAAAATAGTTTATTACCTGGTAATCCGGCCAGAAAGGGTTATTCCAGATATGCACTATAGCAGTGACTGACAGGCACTCGGGAGGCACCACTGCCACCTCCTGACAATTTTTCTAAAATGTTTCTAAAAATGCCAGGACCGCAAAGCATTGCAGCTGCAGCCCTGTCAGGCTGTAATGTTAGAATTCGGGTGGGCTTCACCCAACTATTTATCATTCACCGCACATATGGTACCCCTATAATTTACATAAATAGCATAGAAGAGACAGCCCACTATGTCCCTGATGTGAAATAGACAATGGTATGCTTATACACATGCCATGGAAATGTCCAAGTTGATAAGATATTGGACAGTAGTGATAGGTTCTATTAATAGAATATGGAATCTCACTCTTGAAGTAGACCCAAAACTCTGCCTACTTGGTTGGACGAGGAGCTACGGGATCTCACAAAAATGAGTACACCCCTCACATTTTTGAAAATATGTTATTATATCTTTTAATATGACAACACTGAAGAAATTACATTTTGCTACAATGTAAAGTGGTGCGTATACAGCTTGTATAACAGTGTAAATTTGCTGTCCCCTCAAAATAACTCAACAGTCATTAATGTCTAAACCGCTGGCAACAAAAGTGTGTACACCCCTAAGTGAAAATGTCCAAATTGTGCCTAATTAGCCATTTTGTGTCATGTGACCCATTAGTGTTACAAGGTCTCAGGTGTGAATGGGGAGCATGTGTGTTAAATTTGGGGTTCTCGCTCTCTCCCCCTCATACTGGTCACTGCAAGTTCAACATGGCACCTCATGGCAAAGAACTCTCTGCGGATCTCAAAAAAAGAATTGTTGCTGTACATAAGGATGGCCTAGGCTATAAGAAGATTGCCAAGACCCTGAAATTGAGCTGCAGCATGGTGGCCAAGACCATACAGCAGTGTAACAGGACAGGTTCTACTCAGAACAGGCCTCGCTATGGTCGACCAAAGAAGTTGAGTGCACCTGCTCAACGTCATATCCAGATGTCTTTGGGAAATAGACGTATGAGTGCTGCTAGCATTGCTGCAGAGGTTGAAGGGGTCAGCCTGTCAGTGCTCAGACCATACGCCGCACACTGCATCAAATTGGTCTGCATGGCTGTCATCCCAGAAGGAAGCCTCTTCTAAAGATGATGCACAAGAAAGCCCGCAAACAGTTTGATGAAGACAAGCCGACTAAGGACATGATGAGACCAAGATAAACTTATTTGGTTCAAATGGTGTCAAGCGTGTGTAGCGGCAACCAGGTGAGGAGTACAAAGACCATTGTGTCTTGCCTACAGTCAAGCATGGTGGTGGGAGTGTCATGGTCTGGGGCTGCATGAGTGCTGCCGGCACTGGGGAGCTAGAGTTAATTGAGCCGAGCATGATCCCCTCCCTTCGGAGACTGGGCTGCAGCACAGTATTCCAACATAACAACCCCAAACACACCTCTAAGATGACCACTGCCTTGCTAAAGAAGCTGAGGGTAAAGGTGATGGACTGGCCAAGCATGTCTCCAGACCTAAACCCTATTGAGCATCTGTGGGGCATCCTCAAATGGAAGGTGGAGGAGCGCAAGGTCTCTAACATCCACCAACTCCGTGATGTGATCAAGGAGTGGAAGAGGACTCCAGTTGCAACCTGTGAAGCTCTGGTGAACTCCATGCCCAATAGGGTTAAGGCAGTTCTGGAAAATAACAGTGACCCCACAAAATATTGACACTTTGGACCCAATTTAGACATTTTTCTCTTAGGGGTGTACTCAATTTTGTTGCCAGTGGTTTAAACATTAATGGCTGTGTGTTGAGTTATTTTGAAGGACAGCAAATTTACACTGTTATACAAGCTGTACACTCACTACTTTACATTGTAGCAAAGTGTAATTTCTTCAGTGTTGTCACATAAAAGATATGATAAAAAATCGCAATCAGCGTTTATTCATTGGTTTGCGCAAAAGTTGCCGCTTTTCTTTTTTTATCACTGGTAATGGCGGCGATCTGCCATATATTTTTTTTTTTATCAGGACTGCGATATCGGGGCGGTAATGTCGGACATTTTTGACACTTTTTATGGGACTAATGACATTTATACGATAGCGATAAGATATTTAAATATCCACTGATAACTGTATAAATGTCATTGGCAGTGAAGGGGTTAACCTGGGGGGAGATCTAGGGGTTAACTGTGTTCCCTGGGTGTGTTCTAACTGAGGGGGCTGGACTGTCAGGGGCACCAGAGATCTAACTGATCCCAGTGACAGGGATCAGTAGATCTGTTATGCTGCCTGACAGTGCGTGGAACCACCGTGTTTCTCCTCTCCTAAACAATCGCGGCTCGCCGGCAGAGATCGGGCCCGTCCGAGCCATGGGCACAAGAGCGCACTGCTAGTGGTGCGCTCTCGCCTGCTAGCCACGCATGCGCGAGATGCCGTTTAAAGACGCCGATTCGTGCTACAGCGCCACACTGCAGCAGTAAATGTACGCGAGCCAGTCAGATACCGGTTAAGGAAACAACTAACATACAAACATAGGTTTGAATTCTGTCAGGTTACCCCTATATGGGATGCTTGGCTAGATGTTCCCGGGTTAGCTCCTTTATAATTAGTTCAGAAAAGAATTCTTGGTTGCAGGACATCATCTATTTAACTGAGAAGATACTAACTTTTATAGGAAATACCTGTAGCAAGGGTGGGCGAATATTGAAGTTCTCTCTACAGCTCTGTTCAATACATTTGATGTGGTGGTACTTTCACTTGCAGAGGTCCACTGTTTTTGTTTTTTGTTCTTATGTTTATTTGTGTTTTTACAGAATCTCACAAAAGTGAGTTTTCATGTAAGGCCCCTTTCATACGGGCGGATCGTTTGGGTTTGCCTGTCAGTTTTTCAGGCGGACCCAAACGGACGCTCCATTGTCCTCTATGGAGCGGCGGATGTCAGCGGTGACATGTCCACTGACACCCGATCCGCTCTGATCCACCAAAAACAGACGGATGGAAACCCTATTTTCCATCCGTCTGGTGGATCGGATCGGATGAACACGGACAGATGGTCCGTGTTCATCCGATTGTCCAAAGAGGAGAATGGAGCTGTGGCAGGACAGTCTCTGCACGGAGTGCAGAGTCTGTCCTGTAATCCGCCGGCTCAGGGGGATAAACGGACGGATCCCCGCTGAGCAGCGGAGCCCGTCAAAACGGGCTCCGCTGGTGTGAAAGGACTCTAACACAGAAGAAATGACACTTTGCTACAATGTAAAGTAGTGAGTGTACAGCTTGTATAACAGTGTAAATTTGCTGTCCCCTCAAAATAACTCAACACACAGCCATTAATGTCTAAACCACTGGCAACAAAAGTGAGTACACCCCTAAGTGAAAATGTCCAAATTGGGCCCAAAGTGTCAATATCTTGTATGGCCACTATTATTTTCCAGCACTGCCTTAACCCTCTTGGGCATGGAGTTCACTAGAGCTTCACAGGTTACCACTAGAGTCCTCTTCCACTCCTCCATGACGGCATCACAGAGCTGGTGGATGTTAGAGACCTTCCATTTGAGGATGCCCCACAGATGCTCAATAGGGTTTAGGTCTGGAGACATGCTTGGCCAGTCCATCACCTTTACCCTCAGCTTCTTTAGCAAGGCAGTGGTCATCTTGGAGGTGTGTTTGGGATCATTATCATGTTGGAATACTGCCCTGCAGCCAAGTCTCTGAAGGGAGGAGATCATGCTCTGCTTCAGAATGTCACAGTACATGTTGGCATTAATGATTCAGGGAATTTTTTAAATGCAAAACAATGCTTTTTTGTTCAATAGACTTCAATGTAGAAGCTGCAGAAAAGCATGTAGTGCATTTTGCTGACTTTGCCGCAATTTGCGTCTTTTAATCTGCTAATTGGCCCAAAAAAAAGCAGAAAAAAAAATGCAAAATCATGGTAAAATCGCGTGTGAAAAATATAGCAAAACGCACAGTAAAAAGCACTGCATAAATAATCAAAAGCAAACTGCATAGGTGTGAACCAAGACTTAAACCATGGCTCAGCTGCTTGTTTTCACTGCGCCCAACCACCCAAGTTTGAACAGCCCCTGTGTTTTTTGTTTTTTTTTTGTTCTTTTTTATTAAACCATTTAACACTGATAGGTGTGCTTACAATGGTCAGATTTTATTCATTAATGTAAAACATTTATGCCAAAAGGGAAAAAAAACATTGCTGTAACTACTTAATAGGTGTTAGCTGGAGTTGGGCTTTACATTGTTAGTCATTAGTCAATAATGTAAAGTCCATCAATGTCACCCTCTGGACTGATTGGCAATGCTGCTGTCCAAGGGTAGCTACACTGCTCCTCCATAAAAGCACTGGAGGAGGGAATGGCCATACATGGGTCGAATTCCGAACAATATTTTTTTTTTTTTTTTTTTTTGAAAATCAGAAATTTTGTGCGTTCTGTGATCTGATGGTGCCACCGTTGATTTCAAAATATGACCAAGCGAGCCTTCAAATTCCCCTCATGTTGCTACAGAAAAAAAATTTTGTGGCCAGGAACCTTCTTTTCCTTCCAGGTCACAGTTTATGCGCATCTGTTTTTCGATTCGATTTCTCGCACGATTCTCCCATTACAGATTAGAAATTCGTTCATTCTTCCAACATGGCCAATCCCTCAAATTCAATGGCTACACTAAAATTGGTCTTTGCTGCAGCCCACTAATGATGTGAAATTCTAAATTTTTTTGTAAGAAAAATCTTTCAGAATTCGACCCATGGCTTGCATAAGGCTACATTCACACCAGCATTTTGTCCTGGCGTGGATGGCAGTTGCAGGAATCTGCTGATTTCTGCTGCTATTTTTAACACCTGTGAGAGGCTAGCTGCGTCTACTGAACTGTACAGTTTAATGACAGGTTGCCGGCAACCACAGCTATTCATGGCTGTACTCACAAAGTGCATCCAGCAGCAATCACCACAGGTAATCACTAGCTATGCGAAGT
Source organism: Glandirana rugosa (assembly GCA_018402905.1). Taxonomy (NCBI): domain Eukaryota; kingdom Metazoa; phylum Chordata; class Amphibia; order Anura; family Ranidae; genus Glandirana; species Glandirana rugosa. The sequence goes on along the minus strand of BLSH010448672.1, from coordinate 32,281 downwards.
GCCACAAATGGCTGCAGCTGCTGTCATTAAAGTGTACAGGGTCAGCGGCCGCAGCTAGCCGCTCACAGGTGTCAAAAATAGCAGCAGGACTGCTGATAGATTCCTGCCACTGCCATTTGTACCGGGTAGATGCTGATGCGGGTGTAACCTTAGAAAGGAGGTGTGTCACTGGCTGATCACCAGATAAAAATAAGGACATGTTTGAAAAAAAACGAATGCAGCCACCACAACCAATATTTGGTAAGCTACAATATAGTTTCATTTTTGGGTTTAGTTACACTTTAAGTATTCAGTTATCTACACAGTCATTAAGCATACTTTAACTACCTCATTAGTATGGTAAATGTATTCCGAAAGAGGTCCAAAGCTATGCCTTCATTCTGTGTGCCCCAGTGCATATTGTAAATGTACACATGGAGACAAGATGTTTGTTATTTGTTGATAAAAGGGTTTGAAGGCAACTGAGTTGTAGGGTAATGAATATAAGGGTGTCTTTATAATGCTTGAGGTCTCAGCCAGCTGGAGGAAGACCTGCCCACTTGTCTGCCAAAGGACAAAGATAGGAGCAATACAGGGAGGCTAATTAACCTATACATTTTATTTTATAAAAAAAAAAAAGTCTAGGGTGGCTTTGGAGTGGGAATTGCACAAAAATTACTATCCTGTGTGTTTTATGCTAAAGCTATATTTTTTTTTTCTCGGATCAATTATATTTTAAATGATTAATCAATAATGCTGTGTAATGTTTTAATAACATTAGGTAGATACTGTTGGTATAGAAAACAACCCCCCCCCCCCCCTTTAAAATAATCACACTTTGTTACTTTGCAGCCTGAAATGAAGACACCGTTTTTGTTTTATCCCGCTGTATTTACTAGTGCAACTTATAACATCCAAGTGGAAGCTATAACACCAACATGTCAGAGAAAAAATAAACTAAAAAACAGAATCACTGAGTTGGAAAAGAGATGACCCCCTTTATATCAGTATTTTGTTGGACCACCTTTTGCTTTAATTACAGCCTTTAGTCGGTTGGTATATGTCTCTCTCTCTACTAACTTTGCACATCTAGACTTTGCGATATTTCCCACATTCTTAGCAGAACGGCTCAAGTTTGGTTACATTTGATGGTGACCGTTTGTGGACTTTTTCTCATTCAACCAGTGTGGTCAATTTTTGCTGTGTGCTTTGGGTCATTGTCATGCTGCAAGGTAAACCTTCTTCCCATTGACAACTTTCTGGCAGAGGGCAGCAGTTTTTCCTCAAGAATTTGATAGTATTTTGCTCCATCCATTTTCCTTCTATCCTGACAAGTGCTCCAGTCCCTGCTGCAGAGAAACACCTCCTAACAGGATATTACCACCTCCATGCTTTACTCTAGGAATGGTGTTATTTGGACGGTGAGCTGTATTGGATTTCTGCCAATATTTTAGTGAATATAATTCAATTTTAGTGTCATCTGACTGTAGCTGGGGCCTGCTTTGCAGTCCGCTATTTCTGAGACTTTGCCAAGGGGCCACTGAAAGTATACAGACTCTTTTAGCAGGGAGCATATGTATATTTATGCCTGCATTTCAGAGACAGAGTGCAGTGTTGTCGTGTGGAGCAGACTCCCTCTATTGGCCAAAGAAAGGAAGATGATCTTGTCACTGTCAGGGCACCAATAGCAGGAGGACTCTAGGACCCAGAATCCGTAAGAGCAGGATGGCCCTAGGACCCAGGATCTCCTGCAGCACATCACATGGGCCTTTATAAGGAAGTCAGACCTTGGCTGGAGTGCTGTCTGATCTGCAGCTTTACCTGTGATTTTGTGTTACCTGCAATCTGCTATCTGGAATTGACCCGGATTGTTCTGACCTTGCTTATCAGTTTCTTATGCCTGCTTACCGTTGTTGTATTATTTGCTTGTGACCTGACCATTCTCTGTCTACTGTCTGATATACCTGATGTTCCTGTATTGACCCGGCTTGTCTCACCTGCTCCAGTCTGCTGTATCCAGTATCCAGGGTTGCCTCCCTGTACCAAGTGCCCAGCTGTCATCTGCAGTACATCTGGTGAAGATCTGCACTCACCTGCATCTGGTAACCTGTCAGCCTCTACAGCTTCCACCAGGCACTCCTACCCCACTGTGCTCATTGACTGCTGTCTCCACTCCAGTGGTCAGTAAGCCAGAGTTGTAAGAGGTCTCCTCATATGGAAGTCAGGCTCTCCACCAAGGTACGTGACAAACATTACAGTCACGTTTTACAATCAGTCTTTATTCCAGCAGAAGCAGTGCATCTTGGCATTCGTAGTTCACTTCCAGGAAGTTTCCATTGGACTGTCTTCAAGAAGAACTGCCTTCCCCACAAGACGTGGTGGAAAGAGATTTCTGTGGAAAAACTGCATCTTGGGGGACTATTTAAGTTGAGGCTGTGGCCTGCTTCAGTCTCTTGGAACAGCGTGGTTGACCAGCAAGGATCCTGTGTGTCTCTCCAAGGTGGGCTGCAGCCTGAGGTCTACCTGCAGCGATCCAGCCAGCTAAATTTCTGCGGTGTCCCAGCCAGCTGCGGTGATACAGTATTCTAAAGGGTTACCAGTGGGACCAGCAAACCAGCGTTTAAGTCTGTTCCTGAGGAAGTGGCATTCAGTGAGCATCGGTCATTCTGGAGGAGACTGCAGTCGAACAGTGGAAGCTGTCTTCCCTCAGAGCAAAAAAAGGGCAAGAGGATATAATTTCCAGCGCCTTCAGCACACCCTGAACAGCCAGACTGACTTCTGTATCGATCATTTGGTGTGGTGAGCAAACAATGCATCTGTGTCTGAATATATTTGGTTGTTTTTCATACATCTTGCATAGAGATAGATCCCTCATTAACAGATGATATATTGATTCCAAGGGTATCTGTGCCAATTTGCAGGAGACAGGGACACTGCACAGACTGAGTGATATTAAATCCTGTGTACAGGTGTCATTGCTCTTTTGCTCTGCTGTTTGGCTACTACAGTTCACTGATACCAGGACATCAAGTGCACCAACGCCAGGCTAGCCATAGATTTTGAACTTCTCAATTGTGAGGACGCTCACTATCACTTTTTTGGTATCAGTAGTTTAGTGATCATAGTGACTACCTTTTTAAAGGGAACTCTCATTACAACTGCTACAATAATAATTTGTATTGGTGGCCTATAGCTTCACATTTTCATGACTTGGGTCTGTGATCTCAGAATTTGAAGTAAACAGACTGGTGGTTACTAAGCCAGATTAGTTCCCCTTTATGCCTGAGTGCATAGGTCATTTTAAGAGCCATTCAGGCTGACTGCCTGTATTTAATTTGAAGTGCATATTTGAGTCCTTGTTTTATACCATTGTATATCACAATTTACTATTTTTCTGTCATCTGAATCTCAGTGGGTGGTTTGTTTGAATGTGGACAGTTAACTAGTAAACCTTCTGTTTACTCCAATTGTGTCTGCCTTACTGTGCATTGCAAGTGCACTATTGCTAGGTGTCCCAGAGGGGCTGGAACAGTTATTTGGAGTTGAGAGGCAGAGGCCCAGAAACAAACATACATTACATTAGCAGCTCCTTTGGGGGTACCACTACATGACCATAACACCTTTTCCCATGTGGCCTCAGAATCGCCTGTGCTTAAGGTGGTCGGATGGGACTAAAATGTAACTGGCCTCACCAAACGATATGTCTAGCAGAAATCCAATACAGCTCACCATCCAAATAACACCATTCCTACAGTAAAGCATGGAGGTGGTAATATCCTGTTATGGTATTTCTCTGCAGCAGGGACTGGAGCACTTGTCAGGGAAGAATAAAAATGGATGGGGTAAAATACCGTCAAATGCTTGAGGAAAATCTGCTGCCTCTGCCAGAAAGTTGTCAATGGGAAGAATGCTTACCTTCCAACATGACAATGACCCAAAGCACACTGCAAAAATGACCACACTGAGGTTGAAGGAGAAAAAGGTGAATGTCCTTGCATGGCTTAGAGATCACATTGAAAATCTGTGGAATGACTTGAAGACTGCAGTCCAGAAACGGTCATCATCAAATTTTCACTGAACATGAGCAGTTCTGCAAAGAAGAGTGGGCAAAAATTGCAAAGTCTAGATGCTCCAAAGACATGCTGTTAGGTTAATTGGATCCTGTCTAAAGTTGCCCTACTATGTGTATGTATGAATGTGAGTTAGGGACCTTAGATTGTAAGCTCCTTGAGGGCAGGGACTGATGTGAATGGACAATGTATATGTAAAGTGCTGCGTAAATTGACGGCGCTATATAAGTACCTGAAATAAATAATGTGCAAAGTTAGTAGAGGCATATCCCAACCAACTAAAGGTTGTTAAAGCAAAAGGCGGTCCAACAAAATACTGACATAAGGGGGCGATCCTTTTTTCCAACCCAGTGATTCGGTTTTTGATTTATTTATTTTTTAATCTTTTCTGACATGTTGATGTTATAGCTTTCACTTGGGTGTTATAATTTGCATTAGTAAATGCAACTGGATAAAATAAAAACCGTGCCTGTCTTCATTTCAGGCTGCAAAGCAACAAAATGTGATTATTTTAAGGGGGGGGGGTGATTCTTTTCTATACCCACTGTAACTATAGAACTATATACACCTTTTTGAATTATACCCTACAAAGAGTATTTATGAAGGCAATAGTCTCTTCTATGAATGATTTATATTCTGATAAATGTGTATCCCATATATGAAAAGTTACGTAGTAAACAAGGCTGAAAAAAGGACACAAGTCCATCAAGTCCAACCTATGTGTGTGTTTTTAATATCAGTATAAAAATGTATACCCCGCAATGTTGTGGTCCCTTAGGTGCGCATCTGATAGTTTTTTTACATTTTCTAGACTCCCAGCAGAGACTACTGCTTATGGAAGAGAATTCCACATCCTCACTGCTCTCACCGTAAAGAACCCTTTACGCTTTTTAAGTCTAAACCGCGTTTCTTCCATTTTTAATGAATGGCCGCGTGTCTTTGTGTGCTCCCTTGTCCGGAATAGTTTTGTACCTACTGTGGGGTCACCGGTACAGTATTTGTACATTGAAATCATATCCCCTCTCAAGCGTCTCTTCTCCAGAGTGAATAAGTTCAGTGCTTGTAATCTTTCCTCATAACTTAGGTCCTCCAATCCATCAGCTTTGTGGCCCTTCTCTGTACCCTTTCCAATACCAGGACATCCTTCCTGAGGACTGGTGCCCAGAACTGGACGGCATACTCCAGGTGCGGCCTTACCAGAGACTTGTATAGTGGGAGAATTATTGATTTATCCCTGGAGTTGATCCCTTTCTTGATGCATGCCAACACTTTGTTAGCTTAGTTTGCAGCAGCTTGGCATTGCATGCCACTGCTGAGCCTGTTCTCCACCAGGACTCCTAGGTATTTTTCCATTCTAGATTCCCCCAGAGGCTCTCCCCCTAGTGAGTAGTTTGCTTTTTTGTTCTTGCCACCCAAATGCATTCTTACATTTTTCTACGTTAAATCTCATCTGCCACTTGTCTGCCCATCCCACTAATTTATTCAGATCTTCTTGCAAGGTTTCCACATCCTGTGGAGAGTTTATTGCTCTGCTTAGCTTGGTACAATCCGCAAATATTGAGATTGAGCTCTTCACCCCATCCTCTAAGTCGTTTATGAATAAATTGAATAGGATTGGTCCCAGGACAGAACCTTGGGGAATTCCACTTTCTACACCAGACCATTCTGAGTATTCCCCCTTTATCACCACCCTCTGGACTCGCCCTTGTAGCCAATTTTCAATCCAGGTGCTTACCCCTTGATCCATGTTGAGGGACCTTAGTTTGTATAGTAAACGTTTATGGGGAACTGTATCAAATGCTTTCGCAAAATCCAGGTACACCACATCTACAGGCCTTCCCTTATCTAGATGGCAGCTCACCTCCTCATAGAAGGTTAATGGATTGGTTTGGCAAGAACGATCCTTCATGAACCCATGCTGATTACCACTAATGATACCGTTCTCGTTACAATAATCTTGTATGTAACCCCTTATTATTCCCTCCAAGAGCTTGCCAATTATTGATGTTAAGCTAACTGGTCTGTAATTCCCAGGGATATAGCTTGGTCCTTTTTTATATATTGGTACTACATTGGCTTTCTTCCAATCAGCTGGTATCATACCAGTCAGAAAACTGCTTTTAAAGATTAGGTACAAGGGTCTGGAAGTTCCTTAAGGACCCTCGGGTGTAAGCCATCTGGTCCCGGTGACTTAGTGTTCAGTTTTTCAAGCCTATTTCTGATTTTATCCTCAGTCAGCCATGAGGGTGTTTCCTGTGACGTGCCTTGAGGATCAGTATTGTAGTTCTGAATAATTGAGCCCCCGGTTTCCTTCGTGAATATTGAGGAGAAAAATTAGTTTAACACCTTTGCCATTTCTCCATCTTTTGCAACCAGATTACCTTCATCATTCTTTATGGGGCCAACATGATCTGACCTCCCTCTCTTACTGTTTATGTACTTAAAGAATTTCTTGGGATTCCTTTTACTCTCCTCTGCTATGTGTCTTTCATGTTCTATCTTAGCTGCTCTGATTGCCCCTTTGCATTCCTTATTGCGTGTTTTATAGATGCGAAAATCTTATATGGTCCCCTCAGTCTTGTATTTTAGAAGGCCTTCTCCTTTGCTTTTATGTGTGCCCTTACGTCGGCATTAAGCCATCCTGGTCTCTGGTTAGCCCTTTTAAATTTATTCCCCGTTGGGATACACTGGCTAATACCTTTGTTTAGTGTGTTCTTGGCACACTCCCATTTCTCCTCTGCATTCATTGTTCCTAGAATTTTATCCCAGCTAATATCTTCCGGCATAGAGCGTAGTTTATGGAAGTTGGCTCTCTTAAAATTCAGCGTCTTTGTATTCCCCTTATTTTTCTTATTTGTGTAATTTATACTGAAACGAATTGTCCTGTGATCGCTATTTCCTAGATTGCCCCTTCCACGTCTGTGATCAAGTCTGTGTTAGTGATCAGAAGGTCTAATAATGCTTTTTTCTCATGTTGGTGCATATACTATTTGACCCATGAAATTGTCCTGCAAGACATTTAGGAAATGGCGAGCCTTAGCTGAACATGCAGTACCTTCCTCCCAGTCAATATCTGGGTAATTAAAATCCCCCATTATAACAACACTTCCCATCCTAGCCGCTATTCCAATTTGCGATTAGGAGGTCTGTCTTCCCCTCCTCCCTCTGATTTGGGGGCTTATAGCATATTCCCAGTATTAATTTCCCCCTGCTATCCTCCCTTTGTAGCTCTAGCCATAAGGCTTCAACTTCCTCCCCGGATCCACTACTAATGTCTTCCCTCACATTTATTCTTATGTCATTTTTTATATACAGGCATACCCCTCCCCCTTTTTTGCCCACCCTGTCCCTGCGATATAGGGAATACCCCTGAATGGTAGCCAGCCAATCATGAGAGCTGTTGAACCAAGTCTCCGAAATTCCCACAAAGTCTAATTCCTCCTCGTACAGTAGTAACTCAAGTTCTCCCATCTTGTCTGCCAGACTCCTGGCATTAGTGAACAAGCCACAGAGTTTTGTCTGGACACCTACTATTCCCCTGTTGGGTAATCCTCTTTTGCATATCGGATATCGATCTCGATGTTTCCCTCCTATCGTCCCCCTTTAATTATGACCCTTATACGATATTCGGGGGTTTAGTCTCCCTCCTCCCCTTCTGTC
>BLSH010448672.1:5547-17126 GCA_018402905.1 Glandirana rugosa | reverse complement strand
CTTTTGGCCGCAAGGTATTACAAGCGGCAGTTTAGGCGCGGTTAGCGCCGCCTGAGAGGGCGTCTTTCTGTTGGGTACATTTGTTATGGTTTGCCCACCCCTCTTGATTGGCACAGCTTTGGGACGTCCCCATGTGTCATAAGAAGGCTGCGTCTGTCAGTGAACGGAAGAGAAAAATTGATTTTTTGTATAACTTACCGTAAAATCCTTTTCTCTGAGTTCACTGACAGACGCAGCACCCACCCCTCTGCGTTGGTTTTGTACAGCTTGTTACGAACTGATGTGCTATGCAGAGCAGGGGGATTATATGCTGAGGTGAGGACGGCCCCCTGGGAGGGGCCAACCTACGCTTTTGTTTGTTTTTGCCTAGTCTACTCCTAGTAGGATGAGCATAACCCCATGTGTCATAAGAAGGCTGCGTCTGTCAGTGAACTCAGAGAAAAGGATTTTACGGTAAGTTATACAAAAAATCTATTTTTTCCTCCTTGCTAGAGAAGAAAACTGTAAACAAAAAGTGTATGTAAAATAAATGAATAAGTACATAAGATAATATAGCTAGATGAGAGTTTGATCTAGGTCAGTGTTAGGCCCCTTTCAAACTTATGCAGCGCAATTTTACCGCGACTTTGCCGCGATTTTGGATCAGTACGACTTTGGTCCGACTTTGTTGCAACTTTGCCACAACGAAAACCTATTACAAAGTCGTACAGAAATAGTACAGAAATCGCATCTATATTATTCAGGTGCGATTTGAGGGTTTAACATTGAAGTCTATGGACCTCATGTTGCATCAAAGTTGGGCCAAAGTAATGCAGGGTAGGGTTGCCACATCATCCCTTTAATCCAGGACACATATTAATTACAGATTCTGAGGCTGATTAAAGTGGTAATTAAGCCTGGATTAAAGGGATGATGTGGCAACCCTAATGCAGGGACTACTTTGAAGTTGGCCCGACTTCAAAGTCATACAGATATAAATAATGGGGAATGACTTGTCATGGGACTTAGCAGTCCCAAATCGCAGGACTACTCGCACAAGTGTGAAAGGGGTCTTAAGAGTTAAGGCCCATACACACAGTCCAATTATCATCCGAAAATTTTCGTAAGACAACCTGTCGTCCGATAATCTGACTGTTGGTATGCTCCATTCGACAGCTGATTTTCAATTATCATCCAACAAAAGCTGGATGAGCCAACTAGAAATTTTTTTTCCTGCCGACAAGGCCACGTCCGATTTTCGTCTTGTCTCTACAGAAGTTGGACAAACAAAAGTTGAAAGTGCAAACACACATGTTCGTTCCCAGGTACGAGCCGGAAGTGTTCGGTCATGTAAACACAAAATCAGCGGAAGGAGCCCAAAGGGTGACGCACGAAAACTGAACTTCCTCTTTTTACACTCGTAGCACATCACTAAGTTTGCCTTTGTCGAACGATAATTTTACTAACGTCAGTACGCTAGGCAAAATCACGGACAGCCGAATTTTTAAAAAATTGGACGTGCGGTCGTCCGACAATCGCAGCGTGTGTACAAGGCTTTAAGGTCAGAGTCATTTACCGAGGTCCGTGTATTTTCAGTACGATTAAAAAATGCATTTTATATTTAGCATCAGTATCATTTACTGTCAGTGTCTTTTTATGCAGGATAAAAAGCAAAATGTGCACTTTTGTTTCTGCGCCCTCCTACAGATACAAACAACAACAATTAACATACACATATGTGGTATTGCTGTGATTGTCAGGAGCAGGAGACTTTATTTTTCATTCTTTGGCAGTAGGTTTTAGTAATTTATTTGGTAAAAAAAAATCTGTAAATATCCATTACTATATACCATCAAATGAACGGCCAATTTGTCTTATAAAAAAAGGTATAATTCACCTGGATACACTAAGTAGTTGTGATGACATGTGCAGGTTCACTAAGGCCCAGTTCACACAGGGGCGATCCGACTTCAGGGGCGACTTTGCAAAGCGATTTTAAAGCGACTTCAGCGCAACTTAAAGCTACCTCCCATGACATGCAACTTTGCCTATGGCCAATCAGAGAATCGGCTCTGTGGGAGGGAGGGGGTTGCCTGGGTAATTTGTGGGGAGTACCTGGGTAAAATTATTTTCTTTCCTGTAAAGTCGCTTCAATATAGATGAGGATTCGACTTGGAGGCAACTTCCATTGAATTCTATGGGCACAAGTCAGATAGAAGTCGCCTTGAAGTCGTACAGGAACCTTTTTTGAAGTTGGAGCGACTTCAGTAATGTACATTAAGACGGCTCTCATTCACGTCAATGGGATTTTTTATGTCAAGCCACTTGGGGTGACACAAGTCGGATCCAAAGTCGCTGTAGTGTGAACAGAGCCTAACACATGTCAAAGTTGCAAAACTGTGTTCAGGCATTAAGATTTGTTCTACACTCCGTCACGAAGGGGTTAAAGAAAATTGCTTTTTTTTTTTGTGACTGCATATCCAATTTCTGGTCAGTGTCTATAGTTCGTACTATACTTCAAAGTAGTCCCTGTACTACTTTGGTCTGACTTTGGTGCGAGTTGAGGTTAGGGTTTCCACATCATCCCTTTAAACCAGGACACATATTAATTACACAGGTTCTGTGGCTGATAAAGGTGGTAATTAAACTCACTTTATGCCTCATCTGCATTAAATTCGCCTCAGAACCTGTGTAATTCATATGTGTCCTGGATTAAGGCTGGGTTCACATATGAACCGCATGTGGCTCACAGCAGGGGTCCGGTGCGTCCTGGTTCACTGTTTCAGGTCCGATTTCAGCCCAAATTTTGGGCTGAATTCGGACCTGAAACAGACAAAAGTCGCACCTGCTGCGGAGATATGTGAACCGGCTCCATAGAGAACCAGTCAAAATCTCCTGCTATTGCGAATTGGGTGCGGGGAACCCGCAGCCAATTCGCAATGGTGTGAACCCAGCCTAATGGAATGTTGACAACCCTAGTTGAGGTCCATAGACCTCAAGTTTACCCAGCTTTTTTTTTTTTCCAACTGCATTTCCAAGTTTCTGGTCAGTGTCTATAGTTTTGTTGTCAAGCTTCCACCCCCTGCCTCTGCTTGGCTATTCACAAAGCACAGCCTGTGATGATGCTGCACCCGTGCTTTGGTAATTGGCTAGGAAGAGAAAGCTGGTGGAAGCGCGATACCTAAACTACTGTTTGTAATAAACCCTGTTCTAATGTGGCTGGTAGGTGGGCCTTATCCACATAATTTCAGTAAAGCCTCGTACACACGGTTCGACGGTTGTATACAACAGGTCGTACTTACGACCGTCGTATATGTAATCGATCGTTCGTATGCGCGATTTGAACAGCCGAACATACGACGGTCGTATAAGGGGAGTTGTATGAGCAAACTAGAAAACGTGGTCGTACCAACAAGCGCTCATACGACCGTTGTATCGTGTGTACAGAGCAGTTGGTACAACAAGTTGTATTGTGCAAAACACGCATGCTCAGAAGTCAGGAATGGCCGGATGCTAATTACATGCACCTGAACGTTCTTCTGCGGTCGTACAATCGTGTAGTGCAGTCAGTATGCTAGATACAACAGCCAACATACAATTTGAGCCGATCGTACGTACGATCGTCGTCCCGTGTGTACGAGGCTTAAGACATTTATTGCTATTCAAACAAGAATTTTACAAAATGGTAAAAATTAAAACCATTGTGTCTGGAGTTGGGCTTTAATATTTAGCTAAATTGTATTTGAGGCTTGATCTTTTGACAAGGGTGTGGCATGCTCAGGGTAGTGTGTGAAAAGATAAGATATACAATATGAATTTGGCCGAATGCCTGGCATTTTCTTTTACTTTCACTTTTAATGATAATGGTAAACAGGACAAATAGAGAGGGTGAATCTCGCTAACGGGCACAGACAGCAATACAAACTGATAGGGGTGCTAATCCCTCTCCACTCTGTGTAAAACTAAAGAAAAAGTTTTGCCTTTAGTTCTACTTTTAAGGCCTCATACACACGGACATTTCTTTAAAAATACACAAAACGTCGGGCCCGACGTTAAGAAAAAAAAAATCGTCTTTTTTCGGCGTTGTGCATCGGCGTTAGTGAGCGTTGGCGTCAATATGCGTTTTTTTAAAAAAATCATCCCTCTGCTATTTTTCAACCTAAAAACGTCGGCATCAAAAAACGCCGGTTAACGCCGTTACAGCGTTAGTTGGCGTTAGTGAGCGTTTTGCGGCATCGGCGTCAAAAAGCGCCAAAACGTTACAGCCTCAGAACGCGCTGGCCGTGGGTTCTAGATTCAGCTCACTAACGTCGACGCCATCTACAGCTCAAAAACATTGGCGTTTTTATGGGGCCATTGACTAACATGGAGAGCTGCAAAAAACGCCGGCGCCAAAAAAAGTCCGGGTGTATGAGGCCTTAAAGACACAAAGTACTAGATAGTGGGCCTTTAGTTCTACTTTAAGAATAGAGACTTGAATAGATTTTTTTTTAAATCAGAGTTTAGTGTCACTTAACTGAACTGTTCCTTTCAGCTGTGTGAAGTTGGCACCCCATGTTTGTAAAACCTGAATAAAAATATACCATTCGTTTGCGCTGCAAAAATAAACATTTGCGCCGGTTCGGTTTCTGAGATATTAATCATTCAATTTAATGCAAGCCCCGCCCACTTTGCACCCCATGTTGCTGAATTTTAAAAACAAACACGCCATTCGTTTGCGCCGTGTTTGTGCTGGTTTGCGCCGCAAAATTAAACATTTGCGCCGGTTCGGTTTCTGAGATATTAAACATTCAATGTAATGCAAGCCCCGCCCACTTTGCACCCCATGTTGCTGAATTTTAAAAACAAACACGACATTCTTTTGTGCTGCGTTTGCGCCGCAAAAATTAAGGTTTGCGCTGCTTTGGTTTCCGAGATATTGTGCGTTATAGTTGCCGTAACCCCGCCCACTTTTCACCCCATGTTGCTGAATCTTAAAAACAAACACGCCATTTGTTTGTGCTGCATTTGCGCTGGTTTGCGCCACTAAAATAAAAGTTTGTGCAGCTTTGGTTTCCAAGATATTGTGCGTTATAGTTGCCGAAACCCCGCCCACTTTACACCCCATGTTGCTGAATTTTAAAAACAAACACGCCATTTGTTTGCGCCGCGTTTGCACTGCTTTGCGCCACAAAAATAAACATTTGCGCCTCTTTGGTTTCCACGATATTGTGCGTTATAGTTGCCGAAACCCCGCCCACTTTACACCCCATGTTGCTGAATTTTAAAAACAAACACGGCATTTGTTTGCGTCGCGTTTGTGCCGCAAAAATAAACGTTTGCGCTGCTTTGGTCTCCGAGATATTGTGCGTTATATGTTGCCAAACCACACTGACTTTACACCTCCCTATTAAATCTTACAGGCAGAACCTATGCTCCGCTTGGGTTTCCTTAATGTAATGCTCCTCCCACTGTACCGGGCACTGCACTTCATACCCTGGAAAAGACAGTAGAGCTCCAACAACTTTTTGCCTGGTGGTCTAGGATTAGCTCCCTGGTTGTCAGGATTGGCTCCCTGGTGGTCCTAGTGGGCTCCCTGATGGTCCCTGGGCAGGCTCCCTGGTGGTCTAGGGTGGCGATCCGGGGGGGGGGGGGCAGCGCTGATAAACACTCAGCACAGACCCCCCTGTCAGGAAAGCAGCTGATCGGCTCCCCACTACTGCAGATGTGAGTAGAGGAAAAGCTAATGAACATCTCTTCCTGTTTACACTGTGACTAGCCGTGATTGGTCAAGGCTGATCACATGGTAAAGAGCTTCCGACTGAAGCTCTTTACTGAGATCGGTAATGCGGTGGGTCAGACTGACACACCACAGCACCGATCGCCGTGATGCGTGCCCCCATGTTATCCTGCTGGACGTCATATGATGCCTAGTCAGGATAACTGAACCACTTCCCGGCCGTCATTCTGCATATGGCGGTAGGGAAGTGGTTAAACACATATGTAAATTTAGACAAGTACACATGCGTACGTGTGAAAAACGTGCATGATTTGCAGACCCAGACGCACCTTTGTTCCTTTTTCTGAGCACATTTGTTAGCCACACAAAAACACAGCCCCATATGTAGCTGTGTGCATGGGGCCATGCATTTGCATGTGCAGCATGTAGATGACAGGTTCCAGGGAGTGGCACTTGGAGAGGTTCGACCTCTGGAGCCACCACAGGAGAGATTGTCTCATGGGTGAAGTTACACGGATGCGTTGAATCTTGCTGCTTGACTCCCACTGTTGTAAGAATCCTCTCTGAAATGGGCGCATCCTCCACTGGGCCCACTTCGCCATGGGAATGGATGCTGTCATTGTCCCAATTACCCTCAGACACCAGAGAGCCGAGAGCCAAGGTGACGAGAGGGCTTGATGGACTCGGTCCCGGATTACATCGATTTTTTTTTTTCTTTCTTTGGGAAGCGAGATGGTGCCTGTCTTCGTATTGAAGAGCGCTCCGAGGAAAACTACAGATTGGGACGGCTGCAGGTGACTTTTGTGTAAAGTCAGTAGCCACCCGAATTCTTGCAAGGTGGTGATGACTAAGTCCCGGTGATCCAGCAGCTGCCCTTTGTCTTGGGCTAGCAGAAGGAGGTCATCCAGATAGTGAGAAAGACGGACTCCTATGACTCTCAACAGCGATACCACTACTAGCAGTACCTTGGAGAAGACTCTCGGTGATGTTGTCAGGCCAAAGGGCAGGCAAGTAAATTGACAGTGTAATTGGCCTATGGCAAACCACAGATAGTGCTGGAATTCTGCTGCTATGGGGACATGGAAGTGGGCATCCTTGAGGTCGATGGAGATCAACCAGTCTCCTGGTTGCACTGCTTGCTGGATAGAGTGCAGAGACTCCATTTTGACCTTTCCCATTTGGATAAATTGAGATGGGTTAAATCAATCACGGGTCTCCATGAGTCATTCTTCTGTACTAAGAACAAGGGGGAATACACCCTGGCCCCTCTCATTGACTGGGATGGGTTATACCGCTTCCTGTTCTAGTAGAGATTCCACATATGCAGACAGGATCTCCCTCTTTTCTCTTGAGGACTGAATGGTCGTGGAACGAATCTTAGCTTGGGACTTTTGCTGAACACCCAAGCATGGCCTGTGGACACTGTCTTGACTGTCCAAAAGTCTTGGATTGAGGCCGCCCAGACATGCCGAAAGTGATGCAAATGAGCACCCACCATGCCTGCCTGAGTGGGCACAATCTCAAAAGGATTTAGATGGCCCTTGTCCACTTGTGGAACCGCCTTTCGAGGCTTTCTGGTTTGTTGACCACCTGGCCCTCCAGGGCCTCCCGAACTCACGCCCAGGTTTATAACTGCATGCTTCCTTGACCCAATCAAATCCTTGTTTCTTTGCCAAAGGATGTCTTTGACTTGGCTGGCACCAATCCTGGGGAAGAAACCCAGACTTTCCTCCCGTGGCCTGGGTTACAGCCTCATTGAGCTTGTTCCCTCAAAAGGAATCTGGCACCAGGCTGGAGCCAGAGGTCCCGCTTAGCCGTGACTGATGCCAACATCACCCAGGCCATGAGACGGATGATGTCAAGGGACACCTCCCCCATGAAGGCTGATGCCATCCTTAGTTCTTGTATAGGCGAACTTCTGGCTGCTTCAGTGGAAAACCCTGCCAAGGTTTCATCAACACTATCGGACCAAACCTCCATAGCTTTGGAGAGTGTCGCTAGGGCCAAGGCCGGTTTACAGGCCATTCCAGCTGTCAGATATATTCAGCTGAGGACTCTTGATTCTCCTCTCCAGAGGGTCCTTGAAGGAGACCGTATCCTCTAATGGGAGTGTCACGTACCTTGCAAACCTCATCAGGTCTGCATCCACTAGTAGAGCTGCCTCTGTTTCACCTCTTCTTCTTTCAAAGGGTACAGCTTTTGGACTTTGGTTGCTAATGAGCCCCTTCTTTCCACTTTGCTCCATTCATCCGAGATAATTCCCCCTAGCTCCGCTAGAAAGGGGAAATGAGAGTGCTCCCTACTGAGCTGTTTAAACATTTTTTTTTTTTTGTTTTGGAGGCGATACAGCCAGCTCTTCCAAGTCCATCGCCTCTTTTACCGCCTTCAGCAGAGAAGGAACTAGGGCGTATTTGAACCCTACTTCTGGCGCTTCCATCTGTGACTCACTGTCCGATTGAGCCAGAGATTACCAATCAGGCTGGAAGGGATCCAATTGATCATCCCACTGGCTCTCACCCACTAGGGACCTTGGGGGATCTGCAGGGTGCACTTGAGGCTGATGGCTTCCCTTTCCTGCAGGGGGCACGTGAGGTTGATGGGCTTCCCTTTCCTGCAGGGAATTATTAACAACCCGTTTGATCAAAGCCTCCAGGTGCTGATCTAGGTTCTTCCTTTCGACCACCGATTTTTGGAAGCAGTGGTCACACAGGGACCTGTCCGCAGACACCACCCTCTTGCACCCCCAGCATAATTTCTCCTGGGAGCGTGGAGGAGGGGGGCGGTGTGTATCCCTACTGCGGGATCTGTGAAGATCAGATCTAGAAGACGACTGATGATAATGCTGATGGTGAGATTTAGATGAGCTGCTCCTTTTCTGCGAGCTTCGGCATCAGACCTATGAGGGCTGAGGGAAGAAAGAGAGTAGAAGAAGCTTTAGGCTTACTGCCGCAGTCTCACCATCCCCTGTCAATGCCTAACCCTTTCCCCCGGCCATCTCCCATCCCAAGGAACCTGAGTGGTACCTGTCGAGTGAGGGCTGGCCACCAGGGGGCAGAGAGGCATCCATCTGCAATGAGAATCTGCAGAGAGAAGGATAAAATGCCAGGGTACAGCATCCAGAGCCTGGAGTGGCCAGACTTCAGATCCAGATCCCCCCCTCTCCCCCACTGCCCACCTTACCCGAGGAGCTCACCCACGCAGCCCAGGGAATCTGCTGCAATGCCCGCATGCATTCCTGAGGCTGTGTGGGGCTACCCGGCCATTTGCAACGCAGCGTGATGTCATCGCCCGGTGCCACCGGGAACCCGCATGTGCATGCACGAGCCAGGCCTTGTTCTCGTCCCGCGGACACACATGCGCAGAGCGGCCGGTGAGACACAGGGAGGCGGAAGCAGTGGCCGGAGCACCGGCCCGGCAGACATAACTGTCACCAAAAAAAGGCACACAGGGCAAATAGGAGATAAAATTCAGACTACAACACAACAAACACTTGCTGTCATAAACCACTCCACCGCGATACGCTCAGCAGGGATCACCTTGTGTTCTTGTGCAGATAAGGGCCACCCGCTCTCAGCTGGGTTATCTGGCCGGCGCACAGATCCCCTGCTCTTCAGCACTACTCAGCACAATCCATACCCTGCTCTCAGCTAGGGCTTATCGGAGGGACATATTCTCCTGGCGCCAGCGGTATTTCTGCGGTAAGGAATCTTCAGGTAGATGAACCATCCACTTGGTCCAAACGGAGGAGGACAAAAAAGGAACACGGCAATCAGGACAGAGCAAAGATTTATGGGAGAGGAGTCCTATAGGGTAGCTGTGGAAGCGGAGCCACCCACACGTATGCTGCCATGGAGTCTGCCAGGAAAAGCATGTTTACTGGCATAGATGTTTTTCAAAAAATGCAATTTACAAAGAGCTGCGTGAAGTTGGCAGTTATTTTTGCGGCACAAATCAGCGCAAACGCGGCGCAAACAAATGGTATATTTTTATTTAGGTTTTACAAACATGGGATGCCAACTTCACACAGCTTTAAAAAAGAAGTGACTTGTATAAGAGCATTTGCTGGAGTGCTGTTTTGCTTGGTTAACACCTGGTTAAGAGAACTATGGCACAACATTTTTTGGCCTTAGTTCTCTTTTTGTTCACAAGATGACGTATAGTAAGTATGTTCTCCTTGACAAAAAAACTCAGCATGTGGCGGGCTATTGCCCACTATATGCTGATAGCGCACAGCCGCGCTGCAGCCGGGACAGATCCCGACAATACTGTCGCGAT
Organism: Glandirana rugosa; assembly: GCA_018402905.1. Lineage (NCBI taxonomy): Eukaryota > Metazoa > Chordata > Amphibia > Anura > Ranidae > Glandirana > Glandirana rugosa. Next base: position 7,153 of record BLSH010448672.1, on the reverse strand, counting down.
CCACCCTGCCGCCTGATTGACAGCTGGCTCTGCCTCACTAGAACCTGAGCCAGCTGTACCTGCCCCCTCACCTGTCCGAGAGGGGGAAGGGGGGTGGATCCCTGTGGGGGGTGGCAAAACTATGCATGTGAAGTAAAACCTTGTGTACAATATCCACCAAATCTGCGCAAACTAGGAACAAATAAATCTCTAGTTGTACGTAAGATTTAATAAGGAGGTGTAAAGTCAGTGTGGTTTGGCAACTATAACGCACAATATCTCGCAAACCAGCGCAAACGCGGCGCAAACGAATGGTGTGTTTGTTTTTAAAATTCAACAACATGGGTGCAAAGTGGGCGGGGTTTCTGCAACTATAACGCACAATATCTCGGAAACCAAAGCGGCGCAAACGTTTATTTTTGCGGCGCAAACCAGCGCAAACGCGGCGCACACGAATTATATATTTTTATTCAGGTTTTACAAACATGGGGTGCCAACTTCACACAGCTGTTTCTTTCTGTTGCATTCATACATATGTCCTATAGCACGGTACAGACAAGACGTCAGTGTTTACCATGGGAATTGTTGCATGCACATTTGGATGGATACATGGATTGCCCACAATAAATCTGGGCTCTAAAAAACATTGGAGTCAATTCACTAGGAGTTGTTACGGCTTGAAAATTGTGGTAAAATAATTCATGCAGTAATACAGTTTCAAACATGCAATTCATAAAGAAATGTTTAACTCATGGGGTAAAGAGTCAGATATGTGAAAATGAGCACATATATTTTTATTATTCCTTCTTTTTCACTTGTCCCTCCGTAGAAGGTAATGGCATTACCTCACTTACCGTTGGCACAGATGGAGAAACGGGTGTCAAAAGAGGAGAAGCCCAATGTGCTGGACATGAAGGAGGCAATTGTAAGGGCAAACATGCACACAATCCGCACGCTAGCTCTGCATAACCAACCATGCATGCAACCGTTAGCTAACGCTACAGCAACCATGCACGCAACTGCTATATAGTCTGCAAACTGCACATTGTTATAGGCAGTAATCCAGAGAGGGCAAGTTTTTTTTTCTCCTAAGAAGCAGTATACATGAGCATCATACAAGACTGATATGTACATATTTCCCTAAAAATGCAATACACGTTTTTGCTGGGCATGTCTCAAGACTAGTGTTGAGCGAACCCGGACTGTAACGTTCGGGTCCGTACCGAACTTTAGGGTGTCCGTGGCACGGACCCGGACCCGGACATTTCAAAAATCGTTCGGGTTCTGTGGGATTTCAAGCCATGCCTGGGCTTGCAATGTCAGGCCCAAGCGAGTTGTGATCAGAACTCTGTACGGGTCGTTTTTGCACATAACGTAAAAATCCCTTTATACATGTATAGTCAGAACATACTACGAGTACATATGACGAAGAATCCTCTTTTTTTTTGAACGGGAGAGACCTAATGACGGATATTGTTACACGTCAAACGTCTGATATATCGTCAACGCACGTACCAACGACATCGCAATCGATTGCCAACGTACGTACCAACCAATACGTCTCGATCGCACGCCTAACACACGTACAAACGGGAATGTTAACGGAGGAAGTACAGGTCGTGTAACC
>BLSH010448652.1:24363-34713 GCA_018402905.1 Glandirana rugosa | reverse complement strand
AAGGAAGGTGGGTGTAATAGAGGGGGTGGTATTAGTATATACACCCACCTTCCTTACTGTATATACTAATACCACCCCCCCCCCATATACATCCACCTTCCTTATGGTATATACTAATCATTTGATGGGGACAGTGAGGACAAAATTAATGGGGACAGTGACATTGCAATTAATGGGCACAGTGAGGTTGCATCTAATGGGCACAGTGAGGCCGCAATTGATAGGCACAGTGAGGATGCATTTGATGGGCACAGTGAGGCCACAATTTATGGGAACAGTGAGGTTGCAATTGATAGACACAGTGAGGAAAATATGTATGTGTATATATCAATTGCAACCTCACTGTGCCCATAAATTTTGGCCTCATTGTGCCCATCAAATGCAGCCTCACTGTGCCCATCAATTGTGGCCTCACTATGCCCATCAAATGCAACCTCACTGTGCCTATCAATCTATAAAACCACACCACAAAATATACACCCACACAGCACAAGATATAAATCCACAACACAAGATAAAGATAGATACAAAACTCCACAGCACTAGGTAAAATACAAAAAAAGTACAAAAAAAAGTACAAAATATAAACCTACAGCAACAGATTGCACTGACAGAGGCCCTCTCTATGTCCATTAGAGAGTCTCTGTTAGAAAGAGCCCCCTCTAGGACCCATTAGTGACTACAAAGGAGTTTAATGGGACCTGGAGGTAGGTCTCACTAACATGCCATCATTGTCATGACTCTCCCTCCTCCGTGGAAGTGCAGCCCCCCCCCCCCCCCCCCATGACATGCCAATTATGGCATGTCAGAGGGGGCCCCTCCTTTAAAGCGGAAGTTCCACTTTTGGGTGGAACTCTGCTTTAAGTTTTTGCATCAGGTTTTTTAAACCTTTGCATGCCTGTGCTTTATGTGATAATGACGTTATCAAAAAGAGGCAGCGCATGGGTGACCTTAAAATGTTGCCCCCCCCTGGAAAAAATTCTGCGGACGCCCATGAACGCACCCATTTTGTGCCGCAGTGCACTTCGCGCAATGCATTTCTTCGGGCTAGAGCCCCTGGTCTTTTTCCCACCTAGCAACGCCCCTGCTGCAGGGTATAACCTGTAATGCTGATTAGTGTATTGTGAGATGGCGGGAAAGCCTCCCCACTATCACAATACAATAGCTCAGTGGGGAGGATTCTCCCATCCACTTCCAATGTGTGGATGGGGGAAACAAGTCAGTTTTGTAAGTTCAACCTGCTGGTTGAACAAAAAAGAAAAACAGACTCATCTATTAGCTACCTTACAGATAGATCTTTTGTTCTGCCCCAATCCCCCACCCCTGCCATATAGAAGGGACCCCTAAAGTATGAGCAAGAGTTTACTGCAAATCTCTTTTATTATACCTTACAGATCAAAGGAAGTTGCCAACCACATCAGACTATCCAAATGGATGGAAGCGGCTGGCCGCTGCCTGTTTATCTAATTAACTCCAGTATGATTTTGATAATAAAAACCCTTCAAACTTTCATAGTGCACTCAACTGTTGTTCTGCTATTTGTAGATTTCTAACTGCATTACTCTATGCCTATCATAGCTATAGTAGTTATAGTACCATACAATTAGGAAAAATCACACAAGACAGCAACACAATCCATTCAGTGCTTAAACCAGGTAATTAGCTCAAATATGTGTTAATTGTTCCATTGGAAAATTGAAATTAAGGAAAAATTAAAATTAAAAATAAAATGACCACCAGGTGCCCCGAGAGCAGTCAGCTAAAAACCTTGGGGAAAGTTGGCGATAATGGAGAGAACAAAGAGCTGCGCTCAAGGGGTTAATCCGGTAAAATAAGCCAAGGTCTCTGGACAAATGTTAATAACATTTATTTGCTGTTTAAAAACATGCTACTCAATCTCAGGGCTGAAATGTAGATCACAGTGTGTTTGGTTTTAATCAAATAATCGAATTAGTAAACTCACAACCTCGAGTGAAACCACAGGAGTCCTCTGGGGAAAGAAGGAGCCACAGACTTGCTGGACTGCTGGCTGTGTAGTACACCCGGCTCACAGTGGTGATGTGTGGACATGCTGATCATTGCCTGGGTGAGCGGGGGGGGGGGGGGGGAGACCGCTGCTGGTAGTGAACACCGTTGCAGTGCGGGATATGTGCCTGGTTCCACTGGGATGCTGGCTGGGAGCGGGAGAGATGGAGAGAGTAGGGGGGGTGGACCAGCCGACGTCTCTGTTCCCATGACCGCCTGCCAGAGACTGGGGATCGATACAGGCTGGTGGAAGAGAGCATCAGCCGTACTGTGTTCCCGTAATGCTTCAGGCTCCAAGGTTGGTCACGTGGAGTGGATCAGCTGACCATAGGTAGGGCTGGAAGCTGGAGGCTGGAGCAGACTGGATCTCCTAAATCTCCTGTCAGTCAGCTGAGCCACCTGCAAGGAGCAAAGTGCGGGGGTCTCCAAGAGGGTCACAGAGGGGCTCCAGCGGACAATGCTGAGGGAAGGGGAAGCTGAGGACTGACACCTTTCGCGCTCCTGCACTTTTTCAAAGTCAAAATCTCCATAGATTGTGGATTGATTTTATACCTCTTAAAGGAGGGAGGGATGGGACAGGGAAGGGAGGAAGGGGCATGAAGTGGGTGGAACTACGGGGCAATCCAGGAAATCCTTGACCCCTTACTCCCCACACACATAAAAAAACGCACATTAAAAAAAATATATATATATATTTCAATACTTCAGTGTAGGCTAGCTGTACTTAAATGAGACTGTTTGTTTCCAATTCCACGTTCATTCAGTTTGGTGCAAGGGATTCAAGCATGAAGATCCAAAAGGCTTCTCTTCTGTAAAGGAGAGCAAACTTTTCATTATCAGTGAGTATCCCCTTTGGGATGGTTTCAATGGCCAGTACCTCTAAGCATCTAATATCATCATTATGGCCCTCATGGAAATGCCGTGGTACTCTATGCTCCTCGTTCCCTTTCTTAATAAATCTTCAGTAGTCCCCAACTCTGGCCCTCAGGGCACGTATGGTATGGCCCACATATAATAAATTACATGGGCACTTTAGGACTGTATGACAAACTCAGGGGAGCATGTAATAAATTGCTTAATATGGAAGACTCTGCCTTTTGTGGTGATGATTTTTGTGCTCCCATGTGTGATAAATTGACAAGTCAAGCACCCTTGCTTCTTGCATTGATAAATTCCTGTCCTGTTAACGAAGTAGGTCCTGATGTCTATGGGCCTACTCTTGTTTGGGGCTTGTATCTTACTGGGAGCCACAATGTTCTTTATTGTACGGGCTTTTTTAAAAATCTGTGGGGCCTCTAGGAGTACCGGGGCAAGCCTTAATCCAGCAGAAGAATGTTATAATGTTTCTTGATTATATTTGAGACACATTTATATTTATTATTAAAAGTGGTTACAAATCTTACAGTGTTCTCTCTGTTTTTTTTTTCTCATCCATTCCAGCTCTTTGTTTAATAGGAGGGTCCGCCTGTGCCAGAAAGGCCTCTTTAATTAATTCAGGGGGGTAGCCTTTCTCTATAAACGTATTTTTCATGACTTCCCCTTGTATCATCTAATCATTTAGCTTGGAGTAGTTTTGCCTAAGTCTGTTAAATTGCCCGCTAGAGATATTCTTCTTCCATTTGGGGTGGTGGCAGCTGTTATAATGAAGGTAAGAATTCCCGCTAGTAGATATTACATGGTGCTTCGTAATGATCTTTCCTTGGTCGTAGGTCATTACCAAGAAGACCAGTTCATTTGGGTCGAGTATGTGCGTAAAAGACAAGCCCAGTGTGTTGTTATTACAATGGACCACAAAGGAGGAGAACACCTCCGGACCACCATTCCAAATGAGCACAATATTATCATGTACCTGTGGTAAAATATAATGTGTTCAGCGAAAGGGTTGTTGGTCCAGATGTTCTGCTTCTCCCCGTAGCCCATGGTGAGGTTGGCGTACACGTGGGCGAAATTTGCCCCAATGGCAATGCCTCTGGTTTGTAGGTAAAAATTATCAAGACATGTAAAATAATTGTGCATTAAGCAAAACACAATGCACTTGACCAGAAACTCAGACTGCCTTGAGTTCATATTACCATCCTTGGTCAAAAAATATTGTGTAGCTTTGAGGCCTACTTCATGGGGTATTGAGGTATATAATGACGTGACATCGAGACACACTAGGGGTTGTAAATAGAAATCAATATAAATTGAGAGCCAGCTAGTGAAGCTATTGGTGCTTGGCACTATAGGTTTTATGGGAGGATTCACCAAGGAACCAGGCACACATCCCACACTGCAATGGTGTTCACTACCAGCAGTGGTCTCCCTCCTTCCCCTCCCTGCTCACCCAGGCAATGATCAGCGTGTCCACACATCACCATTGTGAGTGTGTACTACACAGCCAGCAATCCAGCAAGTATGTGGCTCCTTCTTTCCCCAGAGGACTCCTGTGGTTTCACTCGAGGTTGTAAGTTTACTAATTCAATTATTTAATTAACACCAAACACACTGTGATCTACATTTCAGCCCTGAGATTGAGTAACATGTTTTTAAACAGCAAATAAATGTTATTGACTTTATCCAGAGACCTAGGCTTATTTTATCGGATTAACCCTTTGAGCGCCGCTCTTTGTTCTCTTTACCACAAAATTAAGGATGGGCCGAACACCCCCCGGTTCGGTTCGCACCAGAACATGCAAACAGGCAAATAATTTGTGGGAACACGCGAATCAAGGGCACCCGAACATGAAAAATCAAACGTGCTCGTTTCAAAGGCTTATATGCATGTTATTGCCATAAAAAAGTATATGGGGACCCGGGTCCTGCCCTAGGGGACATGTATCAATGAAAAAAAAAGTTTTTAAATTGATTGTTTTTTCAGGAGCAGTGATTTTAATAATGCTTAAAGTGAAACAATAAAAATGAAAAATTCCTTTAAATATCGCGCCAGGGGGTCCCTTAATCTGCCTCTAAAAGGGCGCAGCTCTGTGATGTTTAGAACATAGCCAGAGCAAAATGACATTTCCAAAGGAAAAATTGTCATTTATTATCGCGGCTGTAATGTATTGCCAGTTTCTGGCAATATACATCAAATCACTGAAAAAGCATTGCCCCCCCCCAGTCCATACCAGGCCCATAAGGTCTGGTATGGATTTAAGGGGAACCACGCTCCGAAATGTAAAAAAAATTGAGTAGAGTTCCCCCACAAAGCCCGTAACAGACACTTCAGGTCTGGTATGTATTTTAAGGGGACTCCTGTCAAAAAATAAATAATTGCGTAGGGGTCCCCCCAAAGTTCGTACCAGACCATTCAGGTTTGGCATGGATTTTAAGGGGAACCCCGCACCAACATTTAGAAAAAAATGATGTGGGGTCCCCCCCAAAGTCCACACCAGGCCCTTATCCGAGCACCCAGCCCTGGCATGGCAGGAAGGGGTGGGGACGATCGAGCACCCCCCGCCGAACCATACCAGGCCACATGCCCTCAACATGGGGAGGATGCTTTGAGGTTGCCCCCAAAGCTCCTTGTCCCTATGTTGATGGGGAGAAGGCCCTCATCCCCACAACCCTTGCTGGTGTTTGTGGGGGTCAGCGGGTGGGGGGCTTATTGGAATCGGGAAGCCCCCTTTGATAAGGGGGCCCCCGGATCCTGACCCCCCCATGTGAATAGGTATGGGGTACATTGTACCCCTACCCATTCACCAAAAAGGGAGTAAAGTGTTAAAAAAAAACAAGAGGCAATTTTTGATAAGTCCTTTATTGTGTAAAATAGCTTTTTTCTTCCTCCATCTTCTTCTACCCCAGCGCTTCTTCTGGTCTTCTGCTTCTTCTTTCGGTCTTCTTGCTTCCTCTCTTTGTCTTCAATCTTCATCTTCTTCTTCTTTCTTCTTTCACCGTCGCCGCTCTCCCGCTGCCGCAGCTGTGCCGTCCACTTCAGAGGCTTCTCCCAGAATGGGCGGTCTTCAGTTTGACATTTCTTTTATAAGAAGGGTGGGGCCCCCCGGTGATGTAAATGGGTGACCCGCCCCCTCTGGCGGCGAATGATGTCAGAAGGGGCGGGGTCACTCGTTTACATCACTGGGTGGCCCCACCCTTACCTATAAAATAACTGTCAGACTGCACAGCTGCGGCAGCAGGCACCGGGCTGTGAAACAAGAAGGAAGAAGATAAAGAGGAAGAGAGGAAGCAAGAAGACATAGGGGCCCCCAGATCCCGACATCCCCCCCCCACCAACCGGGAGAGCAGAGCACCGATCCGGCGCGTCCGCCAGCTGTGTGGAGTCCCTGTGGACTGATTGATCTGGACTCCTTCGCACATTTCTGGAAGCAACGTTACAACGTGTGAAGTGTAAAGGAGGGATGGGGGGGTCTTTTGGACCCTCGATCCTTCCTTAAAGAGTACCTGTCACCACATATTACTATCACAAGGGATGTTTATATTCCTTGTGATAGCAATAAAAGTGATCAGAATTTTTTTTTTTAAAGGAACAATGTTAAAAAAAATTAAATAAAATAAATAAATTAAAAAAAAGTTGCGCCCGCATATGAAAATGGTGTTCAAACCACACATGTGAGGTATTGCCGCGATCACCAGAGTGTTAGCAATAATTCTAGCAAAAGATCTACTCTGCACCTCTAACCTGGTGACTGTTAAAAATGTTTAAAGCGTCGCCTATGGAGATTTTTAAGTACCGGAGTTTGGCGCCATTTCGTGAGTGTGCGCAATGTTCAACCGTAACATGTATGGTATCTATTTACTCTGCGTAACATCCTCTTTCACAATATATAAAAAATTGGACTAACTTTACTGTTGCCTTATTTTTTTTTTTTTTTTTATTTATTCAGTTTTTATTGGATCTATAAGCATATACAGATACAGATAGTAAGACAGTTGTATTATCATTGTAAATGATACATAGCTTTACAGACAACATTTGGAGTGTAGTTAAATAAACTCCTTCATCATGTGAGGCTTAATGAGAACTATGTTTAACAAGCTTTAACTGTGTTATTCATATATAGTCACTTCTATTCCCCCCTACGTTGCCCCCGATAGGGATCTTGCTGCGACGGGGGGAGAAGTGCGTCGCTTAATCCCATTGATTCAATTGTTTTATCAAGTACAGGTGCGGTTGGTAGTGGTTCATGACTGTACACAGCGTTCATGCTGCATTTTCTGGTTGTGCCGGCGGGACTGACATTTCGTCCAGAATCTTCAAATATGTTGTTTTATTAGTTGCAGATACGATTTCATAGGAGGAATGTAAGTTGACTGTTTCCAGTGTGTTTTCTAGATTGGGAATTGATGTGGATTTCCACAGTCTAGTGATATTCAATTTGGCAGCAAGGAGTATATGCGTCACAATATTCCTATTTTTGGGGTGGATTTCTCCTATTTTTAGATTTAGTAAGGCCAACTCAGGGGTTTGTGGTATGTTCTGTTTCGTTATGTTACCTAGCACTTGGAATATTGTTTTCCAAAATGGTTGTATACGTGGGCAATCCCAAAGTACGTGTATCAAGGTTCCTTTCTGGTTGTTGCAATGCCAACAGAGATTGGAGGTACCAGGCTTAAAGGTAGCTAGCTTGTCTGGTGTTAAATACCATCTTAAAGATATTTTGTGATGGATTTCTCGTAAAGTAGAGCTTTGGGTGTATTTGGGGATTGAACGTATTGCTTCTGTCCACTGTTCGTCTGAATATTGATTATTAAGGTCAGATTCCCACCTTTGATATGGTTTGGATTTATGAAATTGTTTTTTATTGTGGAAGATATTGTAGAAGAGAGATATGCCTTTTTGTTTGAGCGGCTGGTTATTAAGATAATGCCATGCATCTTTGTGTATGTGGTAAACCGGTGTTTTGAGTGATTTGATGCAATGTTGTACGCGGAGATATGTGAAAATTTCTGATTGGGGGAGTCCATGCTCTGAGCATAGCTGTTGGAAATTTTTAAGTTTTGTTCCTGTGAGGATATCTTGGATTTGTGATATACCTTTCCTTTGCCAATGTGTGAGGTTCAGTTCCGGTGTGAGTTGTGTAAGAACTTGAATGGGGATTTGTGGTGAGATTCTATTTGGTGTGGGAACTTTTGTCTCCACTAGTCTTTGCCATGCCTGAGCTGTAGCTCTGATGGTTGGGGGTAATGCTGTTGAGACTTTAGGCTGAAAAGGGGTACTAAGGAGCCAAGTGCGGATGTTTACACGTGGTAGCGATGCTTGTTCAATGGATCTCCACAGAGATTTTGTAGTGGGTTGTAGCCAATTTCTCGTTTGTGTTAATATGGAGGCTGAGTAATAATCTTCTAGTTCGGGAAGCCCTGTGCCTCCCGCTAGGGCGTGTTTTGTTAGGTAGGTCCTAGCACACCTAGGTTTCTTTCCCTGCCAGATGTATTTATTCAGTTCAGTTTGTAGTGAACTAAAGAATTGTTTCGGGAGGGGTATTGGAATAGTTCTGAAGATATATATTAATTGTGGTAGTAGTTGCATTTTAAACGCCGCCAGTCTCCCCGTCCAAGAGAGTGTGTGTTTGGCTAAACTTTGTAATTCTGCCTGGATTTTGGCGAGCATTGGGGCGTGGTTTGTGGTATAAAGTTTCGTCACCGACTTGGGGAGTTGGATCCCCAGGTATGGTATGCTTGTGTTTGCCCAAGTGTAGGGAAATTGTTGTTGCAATAGGAGTTTGGTGGTTGAGTCTATTCCTAAGTCTAGAATATTTGACTTGGTGTCATTAATTTTGTAGTAAAGATATATTGCTGAATTTCATCAATTACTCCTGTATTGCTGCCAGGGAAGGGACCGGGTTGGTTACCATTAGAATAATGTCATCAGCGAAGAGACTTATTTTGTGGTTGTGTTGACCAATTGTGAATCCTGTGATTTTTGGGTTTGCTCTAATTTGGGTTGCTAGCGGTTCCATTATTAAGTTAAAGATCAGTGGTGAAAGTGGGCAGCCTTGCCTCGTGCCGTTGCTTATGTTAAATGGTTGGGAGAGAGCATTATAGGTGAATACCCTGGCTGATGGACGGGAGTAAAGTGCCATAATTGCCTGGACTATGGTCCCCTGAAAGCCAAATTTGTGTAGGACCATTCTGATGTAGTTCCAGTGAACCCTGTCGAACGCCTTCTCTGCATCCAACGATAGGAGCAGAGAAGGCGTTCCGGTGGTTTCCGCATGGTGTATAATGTCTATTAGACGTCTGGTGGCATCAGAGGTTTGTCTCCCTCTGGTGAATCCAGATTGGTCACTATGAATCAGGGTTGGTAGGATATCAATTAAGCGAAGTGCAATGACTTGGTGTCTAGGTTGAGAAGTGATATTGGCCTGAAGTTTTGGGGTGTGTTCGGTTCCTTCCCTGGCTTGGGCAAAGTTATAATAGTAGCTTGCAACATTTCATATGGCAGAGATGAAGAGGAGGCAGCGTTATTGTAGATCGTGGTCATGTGTGGTGTGAGGATATGTGCAAATTTTTTGTAGTACTCACTTGTTAGGCCATCCGGCCCTGGTGCCTTGTTTGCTGGCATTAACTGGATGGTATGGGAGATCTCTTGCTGTGTAAAGGGGGCGTTAAGTAAAGCCAGCTGAGATGAGGTCAGTCTTGGTAGTGTTAACTGTTCCAAAAATTGCTCCATCTCAGCGGGTGTTGGTTGATGTGTGGTTTGATCTTGAGCTAAATTATATAGGTCGTTGTAATATGTGCTGAATGCATCCGCTATTTTTTGGGGGTCTGAGAGTTTGTTTTTGGTGTGTGGGTGTATGAGATAATCAATTCTTGATTTGACGCGACAACCTTTGATACGGTTTGCTAGTGTTTTCCCAGCTTTGTTAGAGGTGGAATATAGGGTAGCTTTGATTTTATGTTGCATCTTATTGTATGAGTCTAAGAGTAGCGTACGGAGCTCTGATCTGAGACTCATAAGTAGAGTTGAGCGAACACCTGGAAGTTCGGGTTCTGCTGGTCCGTCCGAACTTCGGGACAAAGTCCGGGTCCGGGTCCGGACGGAACCCGAACGATCGCACTAACTAAAGTTACCCCAAGCAACAGGCACGCTAGCAAGCCCAAGGCAGGCCTGGGCCTGGGCCTGAAACAGGGCTTCAAGCCTGCCTGGTCGTCTTGGGCTTGAAGGTCCACAAGCGAGTTGAGATGAATACTCAGAGTCTAGTCTCGAGGCATGCGATGAGAATCTGAGTATGTTATTCTACGTTGTATTTTAGTTTCGATGGGATATAAGGTGGAGATTGTTTCGACCCTTTTGTGATCGTTTGGCATAGTTTCCAACAGCGCAGTTTAGTTCTTAACTAATAGAGTATGTGGGTGTGTGGTTTTTGTTTGAGAGTCTGGGGGTTT
>BLSH010448652.1:5621-24353 GCA_018402905.1 Glandirana rugosa | reverse complement strand
CCCCCCCCCCCCCCCCCCCGCCCGGTTCAGTTTGCACCAGAACATGTGAACAGACAAAAAGTTCAGGGCGAACATCCGAACACCATTAAATTATATGGGACCGAACATGAAATATCAAAAGTGCTCATTTTAAAGGCTTATATGCAATATTATTGCCCTAAAAAGTGTATGGGGACCCGGGCCCTGCCCTAGGGGACATGTATCAATGAGAAAAAAAACTTTAATACGATCGTTTTTTCAGGAGCAATGATTATAATAATGCTTAAAGTGGAAAAAAAAAAAAAGAATTCCTTTAAATATTGTGCCTGGGGGCGTGTCCTTAGTCCTGTGTGTAAAAGGGTGCATCTCTGTGAGGTGTAGAACATAGCCAGAGCAAAATGACAATTCCATAGGAAAAATTGTCATTTAAAATCGCGGCTGTAATGTATTGCCGGTTCCCGGCAATGTACAAAAGAATCGCTGAAAAAAAGTGCGTGCAGTTCCCCCCCACCCCCAGTCCAAACCAGGCTCTTCGGGTCTGGTTTGGGTATTAAGGGTAACCCAGCGCCAAATTTTTAAAACAATTGACATGGGGTTCCCCCTAAAATCCAAACCGGAACCTTATCCGAACATGCAGCCCTGGCCAGTTAGGATGGGGGGGGGGGGGGCGAGCGAGCACCCCCCCCCCCTTCCTGAACCGTACCAGGCTACATGCCCTCAACATGGGGAGTAGGGGTGCTTTGGGGGAGGGGGGGCTCTGCCTTGTGCTTGTTCATGGGGACAAGAGCCTCTTCCCCACAAGCCTGGCCGGTGCTTGTGGGGGTCTGCAGGCGGGGGGCTTATCAGAATCTGGAAGCCCCCTTTAATAAGGGGGGGCCCCCCAGACCTCGCCCTCCCCATGTGAACAGGTTTGGGGTACAGGGTTCTGGCACCGCCAACACCCCATGCCCAATTTTTCACCACCTGTTTGACTGGGGGCTTTCATCACAATTTGTAAACTAATTTACAATTTCAGGCCCAGTTCCTCCGTCCAACAAGAGTAACTGCAAGGGGTTACAGTGTTCTGGCACTGCCAACACACAAGGCCCAATTTTTGGCCACCTGTTTGACTGGGGGATTTTATCACAATTTTTTAACTAATTTACAACAGCAGGGCCCATGCCAAAATAAACAAAAAAATGACGTGCGATTCCCCCAAAATCCAAACCAGGCCCTTCAGGTCTGGTATGGAACTTAAGGGGAACCCCGCGCCAAATGTAAAAATAAAAAATTGGCCTGGGGTGCCCCCCAAAATCCCAACCAAACCCTTATCTGCACACGCAGCCCTGGCATGGCAGGAGGGGATGGGGATGAGCGAGCCCCCCCCCCCTCCGAACCATACCAGGCCACATGCCCTCAACATGGGGAGGATGTTTTGAGGCCCCCCCCAAAGCACCTTGTTGATGGGGAGAAAGGCCTCATCCCCACAACCCTGGCCGGTGGTTGTGGGGGTCTGCATGAAGGGGGCTTATCAGAATCTGGAAGCCCCCTTTAATAAGGTTTATAAACGGTGGCTGCTTTAAGTGGACGTATTGGGGTATAGTCTGCAGCTAGAGGCTATATACCCTGGTACCGTTTTTTAGAGCAGACGGCCAGCTATCCAATGATAACAGCCGATCCGGCTCGGGAGCCGCTCAGTCATTATCCCAGGCAGCGGGTGGGGACATCCCCTCCTGCCCCCCTGTCGCCACAGTCCGCAGCTCTTCTCCAGCCTCCATCCCCCACCCTTCCATAAAGTGTACCTGTCACCATATATTACTATCACAAGGAATGTTTACATTCCTTGTGATAGCAATAAGTGATCAGATTTTTTTTTTTTTTTTTTAAAGGAACAGTGTTACGATGAAAAATATAATAAAATAAATTAAAAAAAATCACAAAATAGAAAAAATTGGGCTAACTTTACTGTTGTCTTATTTTTTAACTCAGTGGTTTTTTTTATTTTTTTCCAAAAAAAAAAAGCGCTTGAAAGACCGCTGCGCAGATACCGTGTGACAAAAAGTATTGCAATGATTTCCATTTTATTCTCTAGGGCGTTTGAAAAAAATATATAATGTTTGGGGGTTCTAAGTAATTTTCTATAAAAAAAAAAAAAACCTAATTTTAACTTGTAAACAACAAATGTAAAAAAAGGGCTCCGGGGGTTAAAAACTGTATATGTTTTAATACACCAAGTCAAGTGTACTGTATACCTTATGTACAGTGTACACTGATATATAGTAGTGTGTATAGAGATGGAGCTGAAAGCTCTCACAGCAGGCTGCCCGCTGATTGGCCAAAGCATGCAGGTCATGTGCATGCTTTGGCCAATCACCGGGCAACATTCTGCCGACATTTTAAAACATTATGGGGGCGCGCGAAGTTGCTGCGAATGCCCCATAATGTTCGGCTGACAATGAGCAGCAGATGTTCCGGACGAACATACGTTCAACCCGAACTCGAAGAGCATCCCTAGTAGGCATTCATTTGCAGGAAACTATAAATGAATGACATGGCTGTGTGTGCGGAGCCCCGCACTGCCATGCTGTTTTTAAATTGTGACAGCAATTTTGGGGAGAAGATCATGGGGGTAGGAATAATGATGATGCTCCTGTGTATATTTTATACTTTCCTTTCACTTGTTTATTCTATATAGATAGCTTGGTGGTTAGCATTTCTGCCTTGCAGCACTAGGGTCCTCCAGTTCTTATCTCAGCCGAGATACAGTCCGCATGAAGTTCGCATGTTTTTCCTGTGTTCACATGGGGTTTCCTCTGGGTACTCACTGCAATTTCCTCCCACACTCTGCAATCATGCTATTTAATTGGTTCCTGTCTAGATTGGCTGGGGTACATGTGTGTACAAATTGGCTATGTTGATGTGATCTTGCATTTTCCATGCCAGCCTCAAGTTAAACTACTGGGGATGGTTCAGGAATCTACCTCATTAATAATTGGCAAGAAAACTCTATGGCTAAGGCTTTCAAGTGTATGAGACATGCTAGTAATAAATAAAATATATCATATAGCACAACCGTTCCAAATGTACCTGCACAAAGGGCAGGCACGCATCTGTCATCAAAAATATGAGTGTCTGACACTGACACTGATCACCAGGGACGTGCAGTCAGGGGAGGCAGTTGAGGCAGAGTCTCACCTGCCATGAACATAAAAAAAGTGACTTTGAGGGTCGTAGCTCGGCGACCTGGGGTCACAGACCCCCAAATTTGGTAGGCAGGTAGCTGAAGTCCTACCCCACCAATGGTAAAAATTTGGGGCTCTTATCTATGGTTCTGGAGATACGAGGCTCCTTGCACAGCCTGTCAGAAGCTACATACATAGCTGCCAGTTTAAATACTCTGTTTGCAGCAGACTGAGAGGATGAGCTCACAGTGCCTCTCACTACTTGTCAGAGGCACTGAACTCAATGGATAGCTTGACGCCTTGGACAAATGGTAAAGCACCATTGGCCCAAGCTGTCCAATAAAAATGCTGCAGTGGAGGCACGCCTCACTGCAGTGTCATAGAAGGGGGCATGTGTCTAAAAGACAAATGCTCCCTTCCAGCCTAGCCCTCTTAACTACAAGGAAAAAAATGGGTTTATGTGTTTAAGATTTACCCATAATCCCGTGTTTTTCTCACACAGTTAAGAGGGAGAATAAGAATCTGCTGCTGCTGAAAAGGTACAAGCTAAATCATATACAGTCAGGTCCATAAATATTGGGACATCGACACAATTCTAATCTTTCTGGCTCTATACACCACCACAACGGATTGGAAATGAAACAAACAAGATGTGCTTTAACTGCAGACTTTCAGCTTTAATTTGAGGATATTTACATCCAAATCAGGTGAACGGTCCTGCTTGTTCTTGGGGCATTTTCCCTTCAGTTTTGTTTTCAGCAAGTGAAATGCATGCTCATTCGGATTCAGGCTGAAAGTCTGCAGTTAAAGCACATGTTGTTTGTTTCATTTCAAATCCATTGTGGTGGTGCATAGAGCCAAAAAGATTAGAATTGTATTGATGTCCCAATATTTATGGACCTGAATATATTATCATGCTATATGTTATAAGATAATAATTAATTATTTATATATTTACTGTAAAATTACTGGTTAGAAGTTATAACTTCAAACTTTAGTAATGTGTCATTTAAGCCACCTGCTTGAGTACAGTTTTTGAAAATATAGTAAATTACCTTAAAAATAATATATAATAATTATTTGTATATTACTTACTTACCCCTTGCCACCCAGGTCAATTCTGACACAAAAATCATCATTTTTTTGCTAGAAAACTACTCAGAACTCCTAAACATTATATGTATTGTTTTAGCAAACACCCGAGGGAATAAAATGGCGGTCATTGCAACTTTTCATGTTACATAGTATTTGCGTAGAAATTTTTCAAACGCATTTTTTTTGGAAAGAAACTGTTTCATGAATATAAAAAAAAACAGTAAAGATAGTCTAATTGTTTTGTATAATGTGAATAGATACCTTACCTAACATGCCATGCTTTAAAATTGTGCACACTTGTGGAATGGCGCCAAACTTCAGTACTTAAAAATCTCCATAGACAACGCTTTAACATTTTTTAGAAGTTACCTGTTTAGAGTTACAGAGGAGGTCTAGTGCTAGAATTATTGCTCTCGCTCTAACGTTCACGGCATATGTAACCATCAAGTAAATAGATACCAAACATGTCAAGCCTTTACATTGTTCATGCAAGTCAAATGGGGAAAATGACTGTACCCAAAATTGTCCATAGGTGACACTTTAAAAGCCTTTACAGGTTATCAATTTAGAGTTATAGACCTAGTCATGGATTATAACCTTAGAATTATCCTTTCACTCCAACATTTGTGGCAATACCTTACATGTGGTGCAATCGCAGTCTACATAGAGGAGGACATACTATCTACCTCCAAAGAGGCAAAGTAGATTAACTGCATCAACTTGCTTCAAGCTGCTTTCGAGCTCCCTTTGACATGAATGGGGAGAGAAGCAGCTCTGATGCGAACACAAGCCTGTCAACACATACCCTTAGAGTCTTTTAAAGAGACCCATAATGCACTATCATTAGAGGAATATAGAAATGCTTACTATGCAGCTTTATTGTATAAGGTGCGTTTGGAATAGGTAAAACAAGATCTTTTCTAACTAATAAGAGGCATGGAGGAGCTCAGCTATGAGGAAAGATTAGAGGATCTGAATTTATTCTCTCTTGACAAGAGGAGATTAAGGGGGGATATGATCAACATGTACAAGTATATAAGTGGTCCATATAGTGAACTTGGTGTTGAGTTATTTACTTTAAGGTCATCACAAAGGACAAGGGGGCACTCTTTACGTCTAGAGGAAAAAAGATTTCATCTACAAATACGGAAAGGTTTCTTCACAGTTAGAGTTGTGAAAATGTGGAATAGACTCCCTCCAGAGGTGGTTTTGGCCAGCATGGTTGATTGCTTTAAAAAAGGCCTGGATTCTTTCCTTAATGTAAAAAATATAACTGGGTACTAACATTTTTAGGTAAAGTTGATCCAGGGTGAATCCGATTGCTTCTCGGGGAATCAGGAAAGAATTTTTTCCCCCGTTATAGCAAATTGGATCATGCTTTGCTGGGGTTTTTTGCCTTCCTCTGGATCAACTGTGGGTGAAGGATTGTATATGGGATTATTTGGTTGTGTATATGTATATATATATATGTAAATGTTTTTTGTTTTTGTTTTTTTGGTTGAACTGGATGGACTTGTGTCTTTTTTCAACCTGACTAACTATGTAACTATGTAATTACCATTAATACCAATATCTTATAACAACCTATTTGGTGAAAGAGACTGAGGTGGAGGAACTCCTTGAAACACGTTAGCCTATGGCCCTGCAAGATAGTCCCTTGGGATGGGGACAGCTTCACATGGACTCTTATGGAGGAATGTTATGATATGCTTTTATTCAAGCTTTTACTTGTGATTATGAAACCTATTTTTATTTAAT
Source organism: Glandirana rugosa (assembly GCA_018402905.1). NCBI lineage: Eukaryota > Metazoa > Chordata > Amphibia > Anura > Ranidae > Glandirana > Glandirana rugosa. Next base: position 18,360 of record BLSH010448652.1, on the reverse strand, counting down.
AAACAAAACCTATATTGGGGATAATACGCTAGGCCACATGCCTTCTATTTTATTATGTTCTAGTACTTTGGACTTCCCCAGTCTGTGAAAGGCAGCAGGCCCACCGCACAGCGTAGGAGATTTATCTGAATGAAAAGCTATCATTTTAAAGACACAGATTACATATCAAGCAGACCCATGAAAGAACATAACCAGAGCAAATAGAAAGCCCCAGGATGGACATTGACCGCAATAAAATCCTGACAGTTATTTGAACTCTTCCCCACTCTATACTCTACACTTTAGGAATGGCATTGAGGGTTTTATTTAAAGTTTTATCAGCATACTGTACATCAGTGCCATATAATTATATTTTATTATTTGAAATCAAGTTTGAGATTTTAAAAATAAAGAACGCTAATATTATTGACATATGAATTAGTTGTATGTTGTATTAGAAAAGGATTCCCTTGCTGCATTTTCAAACCCAATATCAGCCAGAATGGATTAAAAGGATAGTTTTTATTCTCTTCAAGAACCTGAATCAAAAGTGTGTTGTGAGCTGACAAAGGTCAGTGATCACTCGTTTAGTGTAAACTTATGATTCATGGAGTAAGCATTTTTCTTGCACATCAGCCTGTCAATAAGCCTTTTGAGGATCCCATCAGGGAGCTACTTGAGACCTAAAATAGAAAAGTAAAGATAACAGCATTTCCACCGGAATAAATAAGGTGAACACATGTTGAATAATGTCATTGTTATTAATCCATTTTAACTGACAGATCTTAATAGTTACTGCTATATTACTGAGATAACAATATACTGTATGGTCCAATGGCTGGGTAGGTATATCATTTTAGACATAATATGATGGTAATTTGGCCATTAAAGAGGCGTGTGTTGAGTTGGATGGTAGATGCCTTTATATGACAACTGCATCAATGCATATGTACAGTATCTCACATAAGTGAGTACACCCCTCACATTTTCATAAATATTTCATTCTATCTTTTCATGTGACAACACTGAAGAAATTACACTTTGCTACAATGTAAAGTAGTGAGTGTACAGCTTGTATAACAGTGTAAATGTGCTGTCCCCTCAAAATAACTCAACCACACACACACAGCCACTAATGTCTTAGCCGCTGGCAACAAAAGTGAGTACGCCCCTAAATGAAAAATGTCCAAATTGGGCCCAAAGTGTCAATATTTTATGTGGCCACCATTATTTTCCAGCACTGCCTTAACCCTCTTGGGTATGGTGTTCACCAGAGCTTCACAGGTTGCCACTGGAGTCCTCTTCCACTCCTCCATGACAACATTACGGAGCTGGTGGATGTTAGAGACATTGCACTCCTCTACCTTCTGTTTGAGGATGCCCCACAAATGCTCAATAGGGTTTAGGTCTGGATACAAGCTTGGCCAGACCATCACCTTTACCCCCAGCTTCTTTAGCAAGGCAGTGGTCGTCTTGGAGGTTTGTTTGGGGTCATTATGTTGGAAAACTGCCCTGTGGCCCAGTCTCCAAGCACTCATACATCTATTTCCCAAAGACAACCTCTGGATATAATGCTGAGCATGTTCACTCGACTATGGCGGAACCTGTCCTGTTAAACCGTTGTATGGTCTTGGCCACCGTGCTGCAGCTCAGTTTCAGGGTCTTGGCAATCTTCTTATAACCTAGGCCATCTTTCTGTAGAGCAACAATTCTTTTTTTCAGATCCTCAGAGAGTTCTTTGCCATGAGGTGCCATGATGAACTTCCAGTGACCAGTATTAGAGAGTGAGAGCAATAACACCAAATTTAACACACCTGCTCCCCATTCACACCTGAGACTTGGTAAAACTAACAAGTCACATGACACCGGGAAGGGAAAATGGCTAATTGGGCCCAATGTGGACACTTTCACTCACATTTGTTGCCAGCAGTTTAGACATTAATGGCTGTGTGGTGAGTTATTTTGAGGGGACAGCAAAATTACATTGTTATACAAGCTGTACACTCACTACTTTACATTGTAGCAAAGTGTCATTTCTTCAGTGTTGTCACATGAAAAGATAGAATAAAATATTTACAAAAATGTGAGGGGTGTACTCACTTTTGTGAGATACTGTATGTATAATTTAATGCAATACATCAGATCCATTACTAATAGGAGATTAGCCTGCTAATTTTTGATAACTTTTCACCTATATTTAAGTCCTAGTAAGTAATATGAATGCTCAACTGGTTCAGTAAATAAATGTGAAATGTAAACACCTCAATTCTGGGCACTTTCACCCCCATACTGCCCAGGCCATTTTTCAGCTTTCAGCGCTGCCACACTTTGAATGACAATTGCACGGTCATGCTATACTGTACCCATATTACATATTTATCATTTTCTTCACACAAATAGAGCTTTCTTTTGGTGGTATTTAATAATTGCTGGTTTTTTTATATTTTACTAAAAAAAAGACTGAAAATTTTTGAAAAAAAAAAGTTTTCTGTCAATAAATTTTGTAAATAAGTAATTTTTCTCCTTCGCTGATGTGCACTGATGAGGCTGCACTGATGGGCACTGATAGGCTGCACTGATGAGGCGGCACTTATGGGCACTGATTAGGTGGCACTGATGAGGAGGCACTAATATGCCATACTTATGGTCACTGATAGTTGGCACTGATATGTGGCACTGATGAGCACTGATAGGCGGCACTGATGGGTGGCACTGGTGAGCACTGATAGGTGGCACTGATGGGCACTGATAGGTGACACTGATGGGAACTGATAGGCTACACCTGTGGGCACTGATAGGCAGCACTGATAGACAGCACTGATGGTCATTGATGGGCAGCACTGATGAGCAGGCACTGATGGGCACTAAAAGGCAGCACTGACTGGCATCACTAATGGGCAGCGATTGGTGGCACTGATGGGCACTGATTGGTGGCACTGGTGGGCACTGATTGGGCACTGCTGGCGCTTTACTGTAATCAGGACACTGATGATCAGAGCCCTGATTACTTGTCTTGGTGTCCCCTGCGAGGAGATTCCACTGATCGGCTTTCCTCGCCACACACTTTGTCAGTGTGAAGTTCAGCTGAACTCGCACTATTTCATTCCCGCACCAATGTGAACCTGGAGCCCCAGTTCACACTAGTGCGATGCGGGAACCCTGCGAATCCACTGAAGGTTCCCGCATCGCACCCAACTCGCACGGCAGTTCACACTGCCATATGCGAATTGAGGGGAGTGTCAATACATTGTTAACAACACCCCCTTTTCAGCTCGCACATCGCAGTGCGATCTGACCGTTTGGACATGAATCAGATCCAATAGGCGTGAACACCCATGCGATCCGATTCTGGTGCTGACGCAAGAAAGGGTCCTGTGTTTTGAGTCCAAACGTGATGCGATTTCAGCCATACTATCTGTATGGCTGAAATCGCATCAGACTGACATCGTATGTGATTTAGACTGCAATGCAATGTGAATCACATGCAATATCGCACAGCGTGCCTGTGTGAACCGGGGCTTAGAGTAAATGATAAAATCCCAAATGTGATGTCATTTGAATTTTGCAGCTTTCACTAAAAACCTTTTACAGAAGATTTGTGTGTGAGATTAAACGTTTCTTAAACTTTGTGTTCTTGTTGATTTTGATCAGGGTGCAATGTCCTAGATAATAAATGGTCAATGTAACACAAAGGCTAATGACTTCCTCTGGGAGTTATAAATGTGTTTATAGCAACCCGTATTGTATTTACGCTATCATATACTAAGAGCACAGTCCACATTATCATCATTAATGCTCAATGACTTGCTTGCCCGCATATCAAACCCCATTGACTCATCACATTATTCAAACATAGGTAGTTGAACCTTCAACAAGCTATTCTCTTGTCTGTAACCCCATTTCCTAACGTATATGGTCTTGTGATTATTCTAACTGGTTATCCAGTTCAGCTTTTGTATTTCTTTACGGCAGTGTAATTGCCCCCAGAAATGACAGTGTAATCTACTCTTACATAATGAAGCAGGCAAAAATAATGGCAATAATGAAGCACATGACACCATTGCTACTAAGGTGTATTGAGGTGTGCCAATAGGTCAACCAGTCAAATTGTGCAACAGGTGCATGCTCAGTTTCCTCGACCTCGGATATTTTCTTGATGACAGGTAAGGAACCAAAGGCTCATATCACTAAGCTTTAACACAAGAAAAATTATCTTTATTCTAGCCATGTGACAGTTGTTTTTAAATCTCATTGGATGCATCTAAAAACAACTGTCACTTTTTTTTTTTGGAACTAAGTATCCTTATGCCGGTATTGTGGCTTTGTGACTTGAGCCTTAGGATCACTTCACTAATTAAGCAGCAGGGTCATTAACAACTAAGTGTAAACCCCATCACTAAATTATTATATGAGCTATACAAGTTTAATATAATTTAAAAGTTTTTTCAGATTTTAAGTATGCTGGTTTCATTAAAATAATACCAAGAGCTTTGCTTAGGCACTTCCTGTTATGCAATTGACTGTGATGATTTGACATGAATTATATGCAGACAGCATGGAGCTTTAACATCGGGCTTGTCTTTAACCACTTCAGCCCTGGAAGGATTTCACACTTTAGTACGAGAGCACTTTTTGCGATTCGGCACTGCATTGCTTTAACTGACAACTGCGCGGTCGTGCGGCGTTGTACCCAAACGAAATTTGCGTCCTTTTTTCCCCCACAAATAAAGCCTTCTTTTGGTGGTATTTGATCCCCTCTGCATCATTTCTGATCGCCGCTATGAACAAAAAAAGTGACAATTTTGCAAAAAAAAAACAATATTTCTTACTTTTTGCTAAAATACAAATCCAAAAAAAAAAAAAAATAAAAAAACATTTTTTTCATCTGTTTTGGACGATTTATATTCTTCCACATATTTTTGGTAAAAAAAATCGCAATTGGCGTTTATTGATTGGTTTGCGCAAAAGTTGCCGCGTTTATGATTGATGAGAATTAATTTCTGGGGTTTTTATTTTTTTTAATTTTTTTTACTAGTAATGGCGGCGATCTGTGATTTTTAGTGGCACTGCGATATTGCAGCAGACATGTCGGACCATTTTGACACTTTTTTGGGACCATTGGCATTTATACAGTGATCAGTGCTATAAAAATGCACTGATTATTGTGTAAATGCCATTGGTGGGGAAGGGGTTAACCTGGAGGGGGCGCGCTAAGGGTTAACTGTGTTCCCTCAGTGTGTTCTAACTGCATGGGGGCTGGGCTGGCAGGGGGAGGGGAGTGATCACAGCTTCCATATAGAGGAAGCCTGTGATCATAGCCCTTCCCCCTCTGTCAGAACGGAGATCCGTGTTTACATACGTGGGTAGCCGGTGGAGATCAAGTCCACAATACCCGCTCCCTGGCCCCCCCGGAACACAGTGAGTGTGCGAGCGCGCCTCCGACGGTGCGCGCGCTCAAAATGCTAGTTATCGCGGGGTTTGTGATAGCGAGCCACTTTTCCGCCGTCACACTGCGGCAGGCGGTCGGCAAGTGGTTAATCAGCAGCATCCATCTTACAACTACTGCTCCCCGCCCCCAGATCGCATGATTAGAAATGTTAACTGTTATCTAACTGCATAAAGAACTAAGCATAATAATTGAACTGATGTATAACATAAAGCATGCACATCATTACATATTCCCTCTCAAGTATGAAACATTTAATATGAGACAAAGTCCTTCCGTATTTTTGGTTTAATGGCTCGGCCATAGAGAGAAAGTAACAACTGGCTCATCATCCGTAGGATTGGTGCTCAGTTGAGAGTCACTCCCAGCATTATCACATGGTGATATGTTTATGTTGTCCTCCATATCCTCAATAGACTCAAGATCCGTGTTTAGGAATTCTCTGCCATCATGGGTTTGCTCTTTATTTCCATTGTCATTTAGTTCCTCTGATGAAGTACCCGCGGCAGTGTCTGGACAAAGATGACGCCTGTTTTGTCTCAGCTTCTGTCCACACTTGGTTTCAATCACATATGATTTTGGGGAATTGGCTTCTCTGACAATTCAAGCAGGTTCCCATGTATTCCCAGTGACTCTGTGTCTTACAGCTTGCCCAACACAGAGTGGACAAAGGGATTTAGTAGATTTATCAAAATACAGTTGCTTTTACATGTTTCTGATCCTCTGAGCTGTTACCCGGCCATGTGGGATAGACTGAGGCTGCAATTGCTGTGGTGTAATAGGCACTGTGGTTCTCAGTGTTCTACCCATTAGCAGCTGTGCAGGTGAGCATAAACCTTCGATAAGTGTTGCACCATAGTTTAGCACATCCTGCCCTGATGATTACACTTTCAGTACAATGGATTTGGCTATGCCAACATATTTTTCTGCTTGACCATTGGCCTGTGGGTGATAAGGGCTTGTGGGTTTGTGCCTGATTCCCCATTCACACAGGAAGCACTGCAATTCCACACATGAGAATTGTGGGCCCTTATTAGACACAAGTTCTTCACACACGCCATGTCTTGAAAGTATTGTTTTGAAAGCCCATATGACTGTTGCCACTTTTAGATTCCTCAGCTGCACTAGTTCAAAGTATTTGCTGTAGTAATCTAGTACTATCAGGTAGTGGTCCTTTTCAAGATGAAAAATATCTGTAGCCATGCCACTAAAGGAGCATTCCACGGTGTAAGAGGTTCTTTTGCATTGTTTTTTGAAATGTCTGGCAGGTTTCACACTTCTTCACAAGCATCTCAATATCAAAGTCCAAATTAGGCCAGTACACCACCTCCCATGCTCTGTGCTTACACAGAGTGGTGCCAAAATGCCCCTGGTGAATTTGTTCCAGTACTTCTGCCTGCTGTGACTTAGGAATAAGAATATGGTCCCCCATAAATATGATATCCGTATGAATGTATAGCTCATCTTTCACAGGCCAAAATCCCTGTAGTTCCTCTTTCGTTTTTCTGGCCAGCCATTGCACATGACACAAGTTAGTTGTTCTAGGACTTTATCCTGTTTGGTGTCTTGTCTTATGTTCTCCAGCTGTACATCCGATATTGGAATGTTCACTAGTACTGTATGTACCTGTTCTTCCAATTCAGGTTTATCCCGTGCATCATGTCCTTCAGGAAAAACCCTAGACAGGGTATCTGCCATTGGAATTTCCTTTCCAGGCTTATACTTCATTGTGAGATCATACTGCTGTAGTTTCATGACCATCCGCTGCAGGCGTGGAGGTGTAGAAGCCAACGGTTTCTGTAGGATGTACTCCAATGGCTTGTGGTCCATTTTCACAACTATCGGGCGCATGGGCGTCTGCAGAATTTTTTCCAGGGGGGGCAACATTTTAAGGTCACCCATGCTCTGCCTCTTTTTGATAACGTCATTATCACATAAAGCACAGGCATGCAAAGGTTTAAAAAACCTGATGCAAAAACTTAAAGCAGAGTTCCACCCAAAAGTGGAACTTCCGCTTTAAAGGAGGGCAGGGGGTGTCAGATCTTCAACTCTCAGGGGTTCATGCTGGGACCTGTAGTCCTTAACTTTTGGGGGATGTGACCCCCCAAAAGCGAAGGACTACAAGTCCCAGCATGAACCCCTGAGATCGAAGGGTGTGCTCCCATAGATTTCATAGGTTCATGCTGAACCAGTAGTTCTGTAGCTGGGGGAGGGGGGGTTACATCCTTAGAATCAAGGCAGGGTCCATGCTGGGACTTGTAGTCCTTCAGTTTTGGGTCACATCCCCAAAAAGTGAAGGACTACAAGTTGCAGCATGGACTCTGCCCTGATATCTAAGGATGTGACCCCCCCAAAACTGAAGGACTACAAGTCCCAGCATGGACCTTGCCTTGATATCTAAGGATGTGTCCTCCTCCTTCTATTCCTCTGAGGGTGTCATCTCATCTGTCCTCTCCTCTTCTGCAACTGCCACTATACACATCTCTCTGCAGCCTGCACACACACACTAAACTCTGCTACGAAGTGCTGACAGTTCAGCACAGAAAAACGCTGGCTGCTGGGGAGACAGCTGATAATCAGCCCTGATCTATCATCTGTAAGTGCTATGATTTGTTTTGTTTTTTTACCTAGACTCTTGAAAGGTTTGGCTCCATGCAGCTCTCTCTCCCTATGTGCACTGTCTGTAGTGATGATGCATGCCAGGCTCCGAGGAGAACATACTGGGAGGAGGTGGGTGGAGCTAGCAGAGGATGAGGAAGTTAAAATCCTCCTCTGCTCTGAATGCTGGGGCTTCTCTCTCTCCTTCTCCTCCTGAGTCCTGACGTCACTGGTTGCTGATGCGGGGCCGCGCTGGCCGAGTCACGCTGCTGTGCTCAGTGTGACTCAGTCAGGAGGGAGGAGAAGGAGGCTGGGCTTGCTGTGCAGCAGCAGACAGCCCAGCCACAATTAAAAACGTAAGATTCCAGGGGGGTAAGATTCCAGGGGGGGGGCACCCACCCCCCCTTGCGGACGCCCATGATCGGGCGACCATATATGTATTGGTGAAATTTCTCACATCCATTCACAATGGCCAGCATTTATTTCTCAATTTGAGCATAATTGGCTTGTGTTGTGGTCAGTGCTCGTGAAGCATATGCCACAAGATGTTCACAGCACCTAACCCAAACTGGGATATATCCACTAGAAGTACAGTGTCACACTTTACGTCAAATATTTCAGTATTGGCCCTGGATGTTTAGTGATCAGTTGTTTCACTTGTCAAAAGTCTTTTCCATGTTTGCATCCCAACAACAGGTAGCATCCTTCTGTAGCAGTGCACGTAGTGGTGCTATCTGTTGAGCAAGGCCCTGAGAGAATTTGGATAGATAGTTGAAAATGCCCAGTAATGTCTCCAGCTCCTTTCTGGAGGATGGGGCCTTCATGTTAAGAACTACTGTAATCTTCTTTGGATCAGGCTTCAAGTCCACTTTGGTTAGTAGGCGTCCAAAATATGTAACTTCTTCTACCCCAATTTGCATTTTGTTTGGATTGAGTTTAAGATTCTTCTCATGACCCCGATTGAGCAAAGCAGTAAGGTTTTTGTCATGTTCCATTTGATCCTTTCCATAGACCAACAATTCATCAACTATTACTTCCACACCCTGTAGACCAGCAATCAATTTGTGTGATTTCTTTTGAAATATCTCCTGTGCAGACGCTATGCCCAGGGCCATCTTTAATATTGATTGGACCCTGGGCAAACATTATCTTGCCCCCCCCCCCTTCATTCTGAGACATTCAAAAAATAGCTAGTAGACTCAAAATCAGTTTGCTGCAGCAGATCACGCAGCGATTGCAATTGGTTGCCTAAGGTTACAGCTTATCCTTATCACTCACTGACTGGTCGCTAGAGGTTACAACACATAATCTCTGCTTGCTGATTGGTTGCTAGAGGTTACTGCACATTATTACTGCCCACTGATTGGTTGCTATAGATTACAGCACATCATTACCACTCACTGATTGGTTGCGAGAAGTTATAGCACATCATTACCACTCACTGATTGGTTGCTAGAGGTTACTGCACAACATTACTGCTAACTGACTGGTTGCTAGAGATTACAGCAGATCACTACTGTTCACTGATTGGTTGAGTGACACAGGTTACTGCACATCCTTATCACTGAGCAGTGGAGCAATCCCAAATATTGGAGCAAATAAAGCAGCACACTAATATACATACTACAGTAGACGGTGAGAGACTGCAGACACACTTCAGGAGACAGTGAGAGACTGCAGACACATTGCAGGGGATGGTGAGAGACTGCGAACATACTGCAGGAGACAGTCATCGACTGAAGACATACTGCAGTAGACAGTCATCGACTGCAGACATGCTGCAAGAGACAGTCAGAAACTGTAGACATACCACAGGAGACAATCAGAGACTACAGACATACCGCAGGAGACGGTCAGAGACTGTGCACATACTACAGGAGATGGTCAGAGACTGTGTACATACTACAGGAAACACTCAGAGACTGCACACATACTACGGGAGAGGCTCAGAGACTGCAAACATACTACAGGAGATGCTCAGAGACTGCACACATACTACAGGAGATGGTCAGAAACTGCGCACATACTACAGGAGATGACCAGAGACTGCACACATACTACAGGAGATGACCAGAGACCTTTTCAGAAATGCACTGCAGCTTTACAGCTGAACAACAGCTGAACAACAGCTCAGGGTTTAGGATAGCAGTCAGGCAGTCTATGGGGGGGAAGGACATACCTGGCCAGCCGGTCTCACCATGCACTTTCAGAAGTCAGGGGGTGGGGATCCCACTCTGAGCTCTGCTCCTACTACAGCCACTCCCTCCTGAGCATACAGGCTGTATGGGGCTGGGTCAGAGCGTCAGTGGAGTTTCCGGCCCCACCCCCTCTCTGCTGGCTGGGGAATAAGAGCTGCCTCCCTCCTGAGCATACAGGCTGCATGGGGCGGGGTCAGAGCCTCAGTGGAGCTCCCAACCCCGCCCCCTCTCTGCTGGCTGGAAAATTCCCGAGCCTCCCTCCCAAGCGTACAGACTGCATGGGGCGGGGTCAGAGCATCAGTGGAGCTCCCGGCCCTGCCCCTTCTCTTACAGCGCTGCCTCCCATGTCCCTGTGCACTATGCAGTGCCCTCATCGTGGCCGCAATTTGCAGGTAGCGTGGGCTCAAGGGGACAGCTGCTTTGAGCCCTACAGCAAAAAGAGGGCCCAGGGCAGCTGCCCCATTTGCCCTGCATTAAAGACGGCCCTGGCTATGCCAAAAGGTACCCTTGTGAAACGCCATCGACCCAAAGTGGAGTTGAAAGTGGTCAAGTAGCTGCTAGCTTCATCAAGACGCAATTGCCAGTAACTGGACTGGGCGTCTAGTACACTAAATACTGTTGCTCCTACTAGCTTGTGCGCTATATCCTCTATGGTGGGGAGTTTGTAGTGTTTTCTCATTATTACTTTGTTCAAATCACGTGGGTCAATGCATATACGAATTGCACCTGTGTTCTTCTTCTCCACCACAACCAGGGAACTGACCCATTCTGATGGTTCTGTGACCTTTTTTACTACTCCCAGCTTCTCCACCCTAGTGAGTTCTTGTCTGACTTTATCCACTAGAGTTAAAGGTAAAGGTATTCTCCTTGGGGCGTGAATGACAGGCTGAGCACCCTCTTTTATACAAATGTGGCTTATACCCGGGAGGCACCCCAGGCCCTTGAATAGATCACAGTACTCACGTTTAATGTTAGCCTCTGTAAGACCTCTGTTCCCACCATCCACAGTTATTATGATCTTCACAAGTCCAATCTCTTTACTTGTTTTGAGACCTAGTATGGCTGGGACTTGTGTTTCTATCACAAACAATTGCAAAACCTTTTCAGATCCCTTGTAAGAACATATCCCATGACAGCGACCCATTACTTTCAGCTTTTCAACCCCATATCCCATTTGTTTCGGTAAGTCCTTAGTCTCTAGGGGGATTTATTCCTGATGTAATCCAGGTACAGTATCTCAAGAAAGTGAGTACACCCCACACATTTTTGTAAATATTTTATTAAATCTTTTCATGTGACAACACTGAAGAAATGACACTTTGCTACAATGTAAAGTAGTGAGTGTACAGCTTGTATAACAGTGTAAATTTGCTGTTCCCTTAAAATAACTCAACACACAGCCATTAATGTCTAAGCCACTGGCAACAAAACTGAGTACACCCCTAAGTGAAAATGTCCAAATTGGCCCCAGTTAGCCATTTTTCCTCCCCGCTGTCATGTGACTCATTAGTGTTACAAGGTCTCAGGTGTAAATGGGGAGCAGGTGTGTTAAATTTGATGTTATTGCTCTCACTCTCTCATACTGGTCACTGGAAGTTCAGCATGGCACCTCATGGCAAATAACTCTCTGAGGGTCTGAAAAAAAGAATTGTTGCTCTACATAACGATGGCCTAGGCTATAAGAAGATTGCCAAGACCCTGAAACTGAGCTGCAGCATGGTGGCCAATACCATACAGCGGTTTAACAGGACAGGTTCCACTCAGAACAGGCCTCACCATGGTCAACCAAAGAAGTTGACTGCACGTGCTCAGCGTCATATCCAGAGGTTGTCTTTGGAAAAAAGACACATGAGTGCTGCCAGCGCTGTCGGCAACTGAAACATTTCGGCCGAAAATGGTGTTTTCGGCATGTTGCTGAAAGAAAAAAATGCAGATACCGAAAGGGGGCAGGGTCAGCCCCGGGTGTCCGTGTGTATGGAGGAGATGAGTAGTGTTGAGCGAACCCGGACTGTAACGTTTGGGTCCATACCGAACTTTCGGGTGTCCGGGACCCGGACCCGAACACGGACATTTCAAAAAACGTTCGGGTTTGGGTCCGGGGTTCTGGTATTTTACTCCACGTGTTGGGAAGCTGCAGGGCAGCCAATCAACAAGCATTTCACTGGTTTGCCCTTAGAAGCCATCACAGCCATGCCTACTAATGGCATGGCTGTGATTGGCCAGTGCATCCTGTGACCCAGCGAAGGGTTGTGCACCTCATTTTATGGTCTTGGGGCCTGGGTTTGGGCTTGCAAAAAACTTTACAGGCACAAGCCCAGGCCCAGGGCCTGTGGGCTTTCAAGCCATACCTGGGTTTGCAATGTCAGGCCCAAGCGAGTTGTGATGAGTAGAGGAGGTATGTGTGCCTGTGGGCCCCGACTGGGACGGGGGAAAGCCATAGACGTAAAAAAAGAAAGTCGTTGTACGGCTTTTGTGGTAAAAGCCGGCTTTACAAAGTCAACGGCTGTCGCGACCGTCG
>BLSH010448650.1:246976-260804 GCA_018402905.1 Glandirana rugosa | reverse complement strand
CACACTTTGATGTCGTATCTCTTCTTGTCCCCATACCAAAGCGGAGCGAAACCATACCCCTGTTCTTCTCTATGCTGTAGTTTCACACACACAGTTTCCAGATGTTTGCAGAACAGTGATATCATATCACTGTTCTGCAAACATCTGCAAACTGTGCGTGAAACTATAGCAGAGCGAAACCATATCCCTGTTGTTCTCTATGCTGTAGTTTCACACACAGCTTCCAGATGTTTGCAGAACAGTGATATGGGTTCGCCCCGGTTTTTGTTAAAGTGTTACACAGACTTTCCAGATGTTTGCAGAACAGTAGTTCAGTTAGTCCCGGTTTCATTTAAAGTGACGCACACAGTTTCCAGATGTTTGCAGAACAGTAGTTCAGTTAGCCCCAGTTTCATTTAAAGTAACACACACAGTTTCCAGATGTTTGCAGAACAGTAGTTCAGTTAGTCCCGGTTTCATTTAAAGTGACACACAGACTTTCCAGATGTTTGCAGAACCGTAGTTCAGTTATTCCCCGTTTCATTTAAAGTGACACACAGACTTTCCAGATGTTTGCAGAACAGTAGTTCAGTTAGTCCCAGTTTTATTTAAAGAGACACACAGACTTTCCAGATGTTTGCAGAACAGTAGTTCAGTTAGTCCCGGTTTTATTTAAAGTGACACACACAGTTTCCAGATGTTTGCAGAACAGTAGTATGGTTTCTCCCTGTTTTAGTTAAAGTGTTACACACAGTTTCCAGATGTTTGCAGACCAGTAGTTCAGTTAGTCACAGTTTTATTTAAAGTGACACACACAGTTTCCAGATGTTTGCAGAACAGTGATATGGGTTCTCCCGGCTTATTTATACTTTTTTGACACAGTTTGAAGATGATTTTAGAACAGTTACATGGCTTCTACCGTTAATTAATACTTTTCAGACCCAGTTTGAAGATGGTCCACATCCACCTCCATTTTTGCTTTTTTTAGGTTTATATTTTTAAAAAAAGCTTTTAGTTATTTCCCTGTCCCCATTTCTTTGTAGGGCACTTGTGCCACCCTTACCCCCATTTTCCTTCCTTTTGCAGACCTCTAGGACTTTCCTGGACTTTTTTACAGCAATTTTCAGAACTTTTGGTAAAATTACCAGAACCCTGGCCATGAACCCAGACTTTTTTTGAAAAGTCCGGGTTCGGGTCCGGGTCCCGGACACCCCAAAGTTCGGTACGGACCAGAACTTTACAGTCCGGGTTCGCTCAACTCTAATTGTGAATAAACATTGGCACATCTTATGAATGGACCCCTTAGTGGGCCCATACGTTCCTGATGTTCCAGCATTTACCTTCCGAAGAGTCATATCCCTCAGAGATTGCCTAACTTCAAGTGAATTCAGACCGGGGGGCAAAAAAGACCCCTGTAAACGATTAGGCACATTTATATGCGGGGGATGCACTTTCTGTCAGTATGTGAGGGTGTATCCCACCACATTACCGAATGGAGAGACATATAGACCCCGACACTACACCAATTGTGGAACCAAGGGGGTAGTGTACCTTTTGTTGTGCGAATGTTCGGGCTTCTATGTAGGGAAAACAATCAATGAATTTAGAACTAGAGCCTATAGACACCTCATGTCAATGAAAAAATGTGACAGTGAGCTTCCATTGGGTAGACATGTTATTCAGCAGCACCATGGTCTTCTTCCCAAGGTATCCTTTCTAATTTTGGATAGGATACATATGGGTATGAGAGGGGGAGATTATAATAAGATCTTACTTCAGCATGAACAGAAATTGATTTTTCGCCTCAATGCTACTACATATCCAGGAATCAATGAGGCAATATCATACAAACCCTTCTTGGAGGGCTTTGTATCAGCTGGCCCTGAAATGGAATAGTATCAGAGGCTATCAGTCGCTCCTCGCTTCATTTCTGCTTTTTGCTTTTTTCTTTTTCATTTACCCTTTTGATAGGCTCATTTGTACTACATATATATATGCCCTGCCGCTTGTGCCTTTCCGCAATCTGATATTCAGCTGTTCTTCAGCTATAGCCGATTAAGCCTGGTTTTATTGCCAGGCCCACTTGGTCTCATTAATGTACATGAGCAAACTATATATTCATGCTATTTTTTCAATCTGAACTGCTGTTTTTGATTTTGCCCTTTGAGAATACTGTTAGACAAATTCCTCATTTTAATTTATATCTTGCAGTCTACCTTTTTTACCTTTTTCTGTTTCTTTCTCCCTGTTTAAGTTGGCCATAACATCAACTTTTATCTAAATTGTAATTCCATCTTTCAACCATCGGATGGAGTCTGGGCGTTCGTACTAATGGGCATACAGGCTCCATTGTGGCAGCAGGCGCAATACTCTAGTACACCACCAAACCCAGTGGCTCCAGGCATCGGCCACTGAGATTGTGTCTCGTTATGTCTTTTTCTTTGTTTTTCTTGTGCATCATTTCCGCCGCGACTTGTGACGTACTTCCGGTCCGTGCGGCGCTCCTTCCGCATTACCAGCAGTTAGTATATAATCGATAGGACACACGAGGCTAGCTAGTGTTTGGCACCACTGACTCAAATGATCGTATCCGATTGGTTGATATCAAGCTATTCTACTAGTAACCACCAGGGCAAGATACGTTTGTCTATATCCCATGATGCTTTTAAACCAACCATTAAGTTGGACACCCAGGTGTTTCTGGTAACCCCTAAATCAATGGCTCTATTTATTCTCCTTTGAACATGAGGTAAGATCAGGGCATTTTGGATTGCTGCAGGGCCTCGTGTGATTAGCAAGTTTACACTTAAGTTAAATTATTGCATTTTACTACTCATCTTTATGAATACCATACACATATTGCTATCGTATTGGGGCACCTCTTTGACCGTATAATTTAGTGCCTAATCTTTTTGTATGCTTTACAGACCCATGTGATGTGCCCACTTTTGTGGGTTTGGGCTTTCTGTATTGGTCCTTGACCGGATTTTCTGCCGGGGGGACTTTGGTGGGTTCTTTGGCACCCGCTCCAGCCCCTTGATTACTCACCATTTTTCTGACAATAGATGGGTAAGTATGGTCTATGAGACTTCTCTCATACATTGTGTACTTACTGCTTTTTTTAGTTTATCTATGTGGTACATCTATCTCCTCTATTTTCATCTTTTCTTCTTTTTTTAGTGTAAATCTATATGCCATCCACAAGTGTTCATTCCTGCTCCACTTGGTCTCCAGATTGACCCCCTTATGAATTTTCTATCGGCATCGGCAGTAGGTAACCATCAGGGATAGGAATTTGTTATATATCACTATTTTCCCCGAAGACCATTGTCAATCATTTTCTTATATACTATATATATTTTCCATATTAGATGCCCTATGGATAACTGTCCAATACCTATCGGACTGCTAGACAATCGGTATGTCTTTGTCCTTGCCTGGCACCCTTTTCATTATCATTCTAAATAAACCAACAAGTTTACAGTCTTCACCAATACCCTCCTTTTTCTGTTCTTTTCTTTATATTTGAAATTTAGGAAGACTTTTACCCCCCTGTTATTTTGAGGGGTTACTTACTACTCAATAACAGTCATATGTTATTAGACACTACACCCAGACTTCATGTGATTCAGCTAATCTCTCTTGTCTCACTCTGATGGTGAACTGAGGCAGGACTGACTGATTGATATTCATACGTCTTCCCAATTGATACCTTGTATATATGGATAGTACGGACTTACTAAAATTGTTATAAATTTGCTGACTATTAGTCATGTATTCTTTTTGTATTATATATAGAGGTTTTTATTGTGACCACTTATCGGGCCTTCCCGCCACCTAGTGGCGATGCTAGTGGTCTCCCATGTAACTGTATTTTAAATGTTTTGTATTTTTGTTTTTTCTTTGTTTTCCACTTTGTTATGTATATCGATGTCAGTCTTGAGTATTACACACCAATGTTACCCCCCTTGATGGCAGACCTACTGGTGTAGGGCCTGTCCTTTTAATCATATAAATAAACTTTTTTCATTTATCTTGGGTTTGTTTTTTGCTCCTTGAGGAGTTGGTTTCCGCTAAAGTCCCAGTTTTTTCGGGGGCTTTTGCTTCTTAATGGAACCCCATTACAAGGACAATGTGTCATCCTTAATTCCCTCACTGGAGCATGATCAGAAGATGCCCGACTATAAGCGCACGCTGTTAGACACGCTGCTGAGGGCATTCCTAAATGACACCGGGGGCTCAGTAGAAGCACAAGGCGAAGGCAGAGGAGGAGGAGGAAGAGGTCACCAACGCAGCTATGGCACCACCAGCACCTCAGAAGGCAGGGTTAGCATGGCTGAAATGTGGAAAAGCTTTGTCAGCAGCCCGCCACAACAAACAGCACCACCAGCTGATAGGCAATGTCTGATAGGAGACAGCATTTCAGCAACATGGTGGAACAGTATGTGTGCACACGCCTAAACGTACTGACTGATTGGTCTGCCCCATTCAACTTCTGGGTCTCCAAATTGGCCACATGGCCTGAGCTTGCCCTTTATGCCTTTTAGGTGCTGGCCTCCCCTGCAGCCAGTGTATTGTCTGAACGTGTGTTTAGCATGGCAGGGGGCGTTATCACAGACAAACGCAGCCGCCTGTCCACAGCCAACGTGGACAAGCTAACGTTTATTAAAATGAACCAGGAATGGATCCCCCAAGACTTGTCTGTACTTTGTGCAGAATAGACATTTAGACTGGCCTCACACAGCCATTGGTATACTTGTTTTTATTTTAATATGTCTCAATATTTTGGGGGCTACCCCAATTAGAAAAAAAAAACAAACAAACTTAAACAGTGTTGGCTACCTCCTCCTCCTCCACCGCCGCCACTTCCACCTACACGGTCAAGGCCTACTCAACCTCCTACTCCACATCCACCTTCTCTTTTTTTTTTTATGTGATTTTAAGTTATTTCCCTATCCACATTTGTTTGCAGGGTACTTGTCCTACTCTTACCCCCATTTTGCTTCCTTTTGTAGCCCTTTCCAGGACTTTTTAGAGCCTTTTTTGTGTCCAAAAGTTCAGGTCACCATTGACTTCAATGGGGTTCGAGGTCCGGGGTCAAGTTCCGGTCAAGCTCAGTACCGAACCCAAACTTTTTTGCGAAGTTTGGCCAAACCCGTCGAACCCGAACATCCAGGTGTCCGCTCAACTCTAAACGCAAGTACCACTAGCAATGCATCTTCATTATTATCTCATTGAAAAAGATGCTAATGTGAGCTGCATTTCGCTATTTGAATTCAATTGCCGATAGACGAACAAATATGAATTGTGAAATTGGAATGTAGGTTTACCCAAACGGACACTTCCGGACCTTCCTGACTTGGAGCATGAGTGTTTTTGCAGGTACAACTTGTTGGACCAACTTCTCTGTACACACGGTACAACAGTTGTACGAACGCTTCTTGTATGACAAAAGTTTTCTAGTTTGCTCATCCAACTTCTGTTGTACGACTGTAGTACATCGGCTGTTCTAATCGCGCGTACTAACGGTCGGATGATCGTACAGTGAGCAGTTGTACGACCGTTTGCATACGACCGTCGTACAGTGTGTATGGGGCTTTAGGCTATAAGAAGATTGCCACAATCCAGAAACTGAGCTGCAGCACAGTGGCCAAGACCATACAGGGGTTTAACAGGACAACTCAGAACAGGCTTCGCCATGGTCGACCAAAGAAGTTGAGTCTATTCCTTTGGGAGATAGACATATGAGTGCTGCCAGCATTGCTGCAGAGGTTGAAGGGGTGAGGGGTCAGCCTGTCAGTGCTCAGACCATACGCCACACACTACATCAAATTGGTCTGCATGGCTTTCATTCCGGAAGGAAGCATCTTCTAAAGATGATGCACAAGAAAGACTAAACTGTTTGCTGAAGACAAGCAGACTAATGACATGGATTACTGGAACCATGTCCTGTGATCTGATGAGACCAAGATAAACTTATTTGGTTCAGATGGTGTCAAGCATGTGTGGAGGCAACCAGGTGTGGAGTACAAAGACAAGTGTGTGTTGTCTACAGTCAAGCATGGTGGTGGGAGTGTCATGGTCTCAGGTTTCATGAGTGTTGCCAGCACTGGGGAGCTACAGTTCATTGAGGGGACCATGAATGCCAACATTCACTGTGACATACTGAAGCAGAGCATGAATCCCCTCCCTTCGGAGACTGGGCAGCAGAGCAGTATTCTAACATGGCAACGGCCCCAAAGCCACCTCCAAGACGACCACTGCCTTGCTAAAGAAGCTGAGGGTAAAGGTGATGGACTGGCCAAGCATGTCTCCAGACCTAAACCCTTTTGAGCAACTGTGAGGCATCCTCAAATGGAAGGTGGAGAAGCTCAAGGTTTCTAACAACCACCAGGTCAGTGATGTCATCATGGAGGAGTGGAGGACTCCAGTGGAAACCTGTGAAGCTCCGGTGAACTTCATGCCCAAGAGGGCAGTGCTGGAAAATAATGGTCGCTACACAAAATATTGACACTTTGGGCCCAATTTGAACATTTTTACTTAGGGGTGTACTCACTTTTGTTTCCAGTCGTTTAGACATTAATGGCTGTGTGTTGAGTTATTTTGAGGGAACAGCAAATTTACACTGTTATACAAGCTGTACACTCACTACTTTCTATAGTGTGCACTTGTCTAAATTACGAGCACATCTGTCTGCTTTTTTGTTCATCTGCTATCAGCATAAATCACTTCTAACACGTTTTCCTGACACCAAATGAAAAAAAGATGACAGGGAGCTCCATCTGATTGACAGCCTCAGCTCTGTTCTTTGTGCTGTGTGAAGGGGTTGTGTCCCTTCCCTCCAATCAGCTCTCAGAGCTCTCCTCACTTAGCTCTGCAGAGTGTAACTTCAGCTCTCTGCCCCTTTTTTCTGACAGCTCAAACACGCTTTATAAATAATGGACTTTGAACAGATGTAGAGAAGAGAAGACTACAGATAAACAGCTACAACTTATGTGGGAGGATGTGTTTAATCTCTGTGTATCACCAGAGGCCATTCACGTCACTGGGTATATAGAAGGGTTTACAACCACTTTAACAAGTATTTCAATCCAGATGCCAAGTTGGAAAGTGTGTGGTTGTGATGGAAACCAAATCCCAATGCTTAACAGACTCCCTTCTGTTGTTTTGTGTAACCAAAACTTATCCACAGTCTATAACAATTCTTACCCATGTTAAATAAATCAGAATAGCTTTTAATAATGATATCATAATGTGTGTCCACTAATTGTTAGGCTGCTGGATCTTCAGACAGTCTTGAGATGTTAGGTGTAAATATATACACCTAATAGGCTATTGTAATGTCATAAGTGGAACTTTTGTTAACGTAATAGTAGAAGTCCAACTGCTACAACTTTTAACATTACATTTAACCTGTTTCCATTTTAAATATGGCCTGTAGCAGCCAGCAAAAGGTCAGAGCTATGGATAGAAGGAATTTAAGGAGAAGTTTAGGGTATAGTAAAAACAAACTTTCATAATACCAACCAAGCTGCCCTCTTCGGTCCTCCCAAGACCTCCTGCTCTCTAGCTCCCTTGTCACCTCCTCCCATGCTCGCCTCCAGGATTTCTCGAGAGCTTCTCCCATCCTTTGGAACTCCCTACCCCAATCTGTCCGACTGTCTTCTAATCTATCCATCTTTAGACGATCCCTGAAAACCTTTCTCTTTAAAGAAGCCTATCCTGCTTCTACCTAATACTCTCTTTCTTTTTACATCAGCTAATCCCCCACTGTTATTACCTTTTGTATCAATTGACCCTCCCTCTTAGGCTACTTTCACACTGGAGCGGTACCCGCGGTCGCGGTAAAACCCCGCTAGTTTTAGTGGAGTTTTACCAGCGATAGGGCTCCGCTATGCAGGCGGGAGCGCCACGCTTTTCACCCCCCACAAGGGGTTAAAAAGGGGTTAAAAGTGCTGGCGCTCAGCGCTACCGAGGCGGTGTGCAGACGCTTCGGCAGCGCTTGGCATGCATTTTAATGGCAGGGGCGGTAGAGGAGCAGTATATTACCGCTCCCCTCACCGCCCCAAAGATGCTGCTTGCAGGACTTTTTGTAACGTCCTGCTAGCGCACCGCCCCAGTGTGAAAGCACTCAGGACTTTCACATTGGGGGGGAATTTTGAGGCACTTTACAGGCACTATTTTTAGCTAAATAGCGTCTGTAAAACGCTCCAGTGTGAAAGCAGCCTTAGATTGTAAGCTCTAACGAGCAGGGCCCTCTGATTCCTCTTTTACCAAATTGTGATGTAACTGTACTGTCTGCCTTAATTTTGTAAAGCGCTGTGCAAGCTGTTGGCGCTATATAAATCCTGTATAATAATAAAAAATAATAATAAATACTCACCTCTACCATTACACCAATGCAGCAACTGTCCCACATCAGCTCTAAGACCACTGATCACTCATTTCTCCTTCTGCTTGGAACAGAGAGAAGTGGCAGTCTGTTACTGCTCTCCCCTCTACTTCTCCAGCACTCACTGGATGGCTGGGTTGGAGAGGGTTGGAGGCAGCTGGCTTCAGCTTCCAACCATGTGCCAAGAGGTAGAGTCAGCTGTCAATCAGGCAGTTGGGTGAATCCTGGCAGTATGGTTATGATCCTTCCAGAGCATGGGGCATCTCTGTGATGTCACCTGACATCGAGCAATAGCCCACTATAAGCTGACTCTGGGTCACAGGAGAGCAAAAGTAACTGCACTCCTATGACTCACAAGAGAAGTAAGATAAAAAAAAGCATTGTCCATACTACTGTGTTAAGTTATTTAGTTGACATATATAATTATGTTTTAATAAATCAACAATTAAATTACTATGAAAGCAGTATGAAACCCAAAAGCAAATGATGGCTGTATTCTGTTTTTTTATAGATATATATATAGGCTTTCTTTCTACTTTTTTATTTGTGAATCTGCCAGTAAGTATGTTATTTTTCAACAAAACAAGCTCTCCTGCAAAAGTAGCAGTTAAAGTGTTGAGACAAGTAATTTAGCAATGACAGGTTGCTTACAATGATCAACTTTTATTTATTATGTAAAGCCTTTATTCCCCCCCCCCCCAAAAAAAAACCCCGAATGTTTACTGTGACTGCTTGTGTAACTGCAGTGTGAGCTGGGCTTTGGCTTAAATTTTTTGGTGTATCTAAATCTGCTAGTACATCTAACATCACCCCTCCTTTCCCCAGACTGACAATGCTGCTGTCCAAAGATGCTGCTGTACTCATCCAGAGTGGAGACACTAAAATACAGGAGGTGTGTTACTGGCCAGATCAGCAGGTGAAAGAGAGATTAAGCCTAAAAAAAAAAAGAAAAAAATGCAGCCACCACATCTAATGATTGATACACTGTAATATATTAATTTTTTTGGTTTTGAGTTTAATACCCCTTTAAGCATTGTCACTCAAGAACTTTTTTTCAGACCAGACAGTTTAGCATTTCAAAGTGACTCTGTTAAGTAGCAGGGAGTGACCGCTCCAGGTGAGGACAAGTTGATTACCGCTACCTCCAGGTGCCCGTCCAGTCCGTGGGCTGCTGAGGAATATTGGAGATAAACAGGTGATGGCACTCCAGATATGGGGTAAAAATAGTAGATGTTTATTGCGAATAACTTACATCAAGTGAAATACAAATCCATAAATCCATAAATCCAAAAATCTAAATCAAAAGTCCATCAGGTACATGCAGGTGAGATAGACACGTTTCACGAATCTATGTACGCTTAATCATAATCATGGATTTATGGATTTGTATTTCACTTGAAGTAAGTTATTCGCAATAAACATTCACTATTTTTACCGCATATCTGGAGTGCTGTCACCTATTTATCTCCAAAGTGACTCTGTTGCCTAACTACTTAAAGACTGCCCACCGCATATATACTGCGGCAGGGCGGCTCTATTGTGCAAAACAATGTACCTGTAAGTTGTTTAGTGCAATAGATAGTGTGGGAGCATGCCCCCTGCACAGAGGAGGAGCCGATGCACGTGTCCAACGGTCCCAAACTCCCTGGCCACCGACAATCCCTTCACAGAGAGGCAGAACGGGGATCTGCCTATGTAAACAAGGCAGATCCTCATGCTGACAGGGGAAAACATGGAGATTGTCTGTTCCTAGTAATCAGGAACAGCGATCTCTGTGTTCTTCCTGTCAGTACTTTCCCTACACAATGAGAAAGCACAAACAGGGAACACATTTAACCCTTTGATCACCCCTGATGTTAACCCCTTCCCTGCCAGTGTCATTTATACAGTAATTAGTGCATTTTTTAGCACTTAGCACTGGTCCCCAAAAAGTGTCACTTAGGGTCAAATTTGTCCGCCGCAATGGACTTATATGATGGACTTGTGTCTTTTTTTAAACCTCACCAACTATATAACTATGTAATGTCACAGGCTCACTAAAAATCACAGATTGCCACCATTACCAGTAAAAACAATGAAAAAATAAAAAGTCCATCAATCTATCCTCTATTTTGTAGACGCTATAACTTTTGCACAAACCAATCAATATGTGCTTATTGCTATTTTTCACCAAAAATATGTAGAAAAATACATATTGGCTTAAACTGATGAATTTGTTTTTTATATATTTTCTCTAATATGTAATATAGCAGAAAGTAAAAAATATTGTTTGTTTTTTTCAAAATTGACGGTCTTCTTTTGTTTATAGCGCAAAAAATAAAGGTGATAAAATACCACCAAAAGTAAGCTCTATTTTGGGAAAAAAAGGACATCAATTTTATTTGGGTACAGCGTCGCACGCCCACGCAATTGTCAGTTACAGTAACGCAGTGGCGTATCGCAAAAAATGGACTGACCAGGAAGTGGGTAAATCCTTCCGGGGCTGAAGTGGTTAAATAAATGTGCCCATAAAAGATTCCCCTGTAAATGGACCGTACATACCTACTCCTTCCACTTTCTGCATTGCCAAATGCCAATTTAATGTAGAGAAATCATTCCATAAAGTCTCTTCTGAAACCAACACATCTGGGATTACCCATTTTGCTTAGTGGTTCCTCTCACTTACCCTTTGTCATTACTGTGCCTTGAAGCAGTGTAGAGGTCAGTGAGAGGAACCACTGATGATTGACACTCCCCAAAGTGTCAGTTTCTGAAGAGACTTAGGGAGATGATTTATCTTTTCAGCAGTGTTCTGCAGCAACAGCATCAGGACAGGTAAGTATGTATTACAGTCAGGTCCATAAATATTAGGACATTGACGCAATTCTAATCTTTTTGGCTCTATACACCACAACAATGGATTTGAAATGAAACAAACAAGATGTGCTTTAACTGCAGACTTTCAGCTTTAATTTGAGGGTATTTACATCCAAATCAGGGGAACAGTGTAGGAATTACAGGTTTGTATATGTGCATCCCACTTTTTAAGGGACCAAAAGTAATGGGACAGATTAACAATCATAAATCAAACTTTCACTTTTTAATACTTGGTTGCAAATCCTTTGCAGTCAATTACAGCCTGAAGTCTGGAAGGCATAGACATCACCAGACACTGGGTTTCATCCCTGGTGATGCTCTGCCAGGCCTCTACTGCAACTGTCTTCAGTTCCTGCTTGTTCTTGGGGCATTTTCCCTTCAGTTTTGTCTTCGGCAAGTGAAATGCATGCTCAATCAGATTCAGGTCAGGTGATTGACTTGGCCATTATATAACATTCCACTTCTTTCCCCTAAAAAACTCTTTGGTTGCTTTCGCAGTGTTCTTCGGGTCATTGTCCATCTGCACTGTGAATGAGTTCTGAAGCATTTGGCTGAATATGAGCAGATAATATTGCCCAAAACACTTCAGAATTCATCTTGCTGCTTTTGTCAGCAGTCACATCATCAATAAATGCAAGAGAACCAGTTCCATTGGTAGCCATACATGCCCACGCCGTGACACTACCACCACCATGCATCACTGATGAGGTGGAATGCTTTGGATCATGAGCAGTTCCTTTCCTTCTCCATACTCTTCTCTTCCCATCACTCTGGTACAAGTTGATCTTGGTCTCATCTGTCCATAGGATGTTGTTCCAGAACTGTGAAGGCTTTTTTAGTTGTTTGGCAAACTCTAATCTGGCCTTCCTGTTTTTGAGACTCGCCTATGGTTTACATCTTGTGGTGAACCCTCTGTATTCACTCTGGTGAAGTCTTCTCTTGATTATTGACTTTGACACACATACACTTATCTCCTGGAGAGTGGTCTTGATCTGGGCAACTGTTGTGAAGGGTGTTTTCTTCACCAGGGAAAGAATTCTTATCTCATCCACCACAGTTGTTTTCCGTTGTCCTCTGAGTCTTTTCGTGTTGCTGAGCTCACCGGTGCATTCTTTCTTTTTAAGGCTGTTTCAAACAGTTGATTTGGCCACACCTAATGTTTTTGCTATCTTTCTGATGGGTTTGTTTTGTTTTTTCAGCCTAATGATGGCTTGCTTCACTGATAGTGACAGCTCTTTGGATCTCATATTGAGAGTTGACAGCAACAGATTCCAAATGCAAATAGCACATTTGAATGAACTTTGGACCTTTTTTTCTGCTCCTTGTAAATGGAATAATGAGGGAATAACACACACCTGGCCATGGAACAGCTGAGCAGCCAATTGTCCCATTACTTTTGGTCCCTGAAAAAATGGTAGGCACATATACAAACGGTTGTAATTCCTACACTATTCACCTGATTTGGATGTAAATACCCTCAAATTAAAGCTGAAAGTCTGCAGTTAAAACACATCTTGTTTGTTTCATTTCAAATCCATTGTGGTGGTGTATAGAGCCAAAAAGATTAGAAATGTGTCGATGTCCCAATATTTATGGACCTGACTGTATGTCCATTTATGGGCACTATTTCATTCTAGTGACAGAGTCTCTTTAAGTTCTTCTAATCATAGAAGCATTATCAAGGTACTTTATTAAATTCACGTCTGAGTGCACACAAGCAATGCATTGGCTTATTTAACTTAGCAAACATAGTCTGCAAAAGATTTATTTTGTAGTGAAATGTAATTGACCACCTATTTTTCACACTGATATAGATGTAGCATTCTACACAAAATGAAAGGAAATTTAACTTTGCAACATGGTCCATAAATGTTATTACTTAAAGTTCAAGTTTGGGTATTTTAGTGCTTAAAGCTTTAAAAGCCATTGGAAATACAATGGGCTAATCATTTTCTTAAAGTCAGTCTGAGAACATAATCATTTCTCGTCTTCAAAAGACAAATTTCCTTAGAACCATTTTTTTAACCTATATTATTTCCTCTCATTTCCTGAAACCCTACAAAGAAATGATTATTTGTTTGTGATTAAGCATGTCCTATTAGTGTGTACAATATTATCCCCATAATCCCTGCCGTTATGAGTTATGCAGTTCATGTGGAACCAGCTAGAGAATAATGGAATGTTATGTGAGCCAGTAGTGTACACAATGGCATTTGAAATTCTTTGTTGGCTTAACTTATTTACTATGTAGCAGATCGACCAAGGTGTACTTGACGTATTGAGTATTGCCGTCCCTAATACCCCTATTATAACATGTGTGATTATCCTGTACGAATTAGTGTTTGTTTATTAGTAAAGAAACATCCCAAAGTCCTTTACTCTCCTTTATTATATCCAATTTTTTTACCAAGATTCCTTTAAACAGAAAACTTCTGCTCTTTACTAATACAAGAGTCTGACTGAAATTCTTTTACTAATCGGGTAACATAAAGGTTACCGAAAATTTCGAAATTCGTGATTTTATGGGTTTGAACTTGAAATTCATTATTGTAAATACCTGGTACAACGTTTCAATTTAAAGGAAAGTAAAACACGTCTTAC
>BLSH010448650.1:228827-246066 GCA_018402905.1 Glandirana rugosa | reverse complement strand
ATCCACAATATCCACAATCTTATGATTTTAGAACATCGATACTAAATTCGTAGGCACAGATCCTACACTTTGCGCAATCACACACGAGATAAACATGACGAACCTGGAACCTTATTTCGTAACTTTTAAACTCACGCCGAGTGGCCTAAAGACAGATGACGATGTATGATTTAAGAACGGGACTACTGTTGTCACAAAGATTGGTCTGTCACTCTCTTTAGATGTTGACCCTGTCTCTGTACAAATTTTTAGACTGTCCTCAAAACCGGAGGTGGGAGAGGAAAAAAAAACAAAACAAAACAAAAAGACAGTTTCTCAATTTGAGAAATGGTCTCGGGGTCGGTTGTCACTTTGGGTTGTCCCTTTTTTTACCTTACTAGAAAGGGTTAGAACCCCTGTTGGGTTTCACTGTTGGCTGGGGCTCTGGTAAAGAGTTTAACTCTTTGACAGAAAAACAAAACAAAACAAAAAAAAAGGAGAGGGTGGAGGCCAAAACTCCTGTCAGATTTTTAAACATGTCTCTGTCCCAGTTGTAGATTTCTCTCACTGTCTGGTTAGAAACACTGTTGTCATCAGGGCAAGAATTTAGTATGTAGCAGTAGACAGAAATCCGGTGAGCCGCACTCAAATTTTCAATGCTTTATTCCAAGGTCCAAGCAGTACAAATAGAGCACACACTAACGCGTTTCACATCCTAGACACGGATGCTTAAATCATAGCTACAAGATTTTAGTATTCTAACACCTATAACACCTATACAGAATTTAGCTTTTCTGTATAGGTGTGCACAGCCTATTGCATTAAGGCATGCACACCAAAGCTCAAATGCACATTCCTTTTTCTGCAGCCTCAGCTGCACTGGACAGAAAGGAAGGCACTGGTAAATTGCATATTTACTAGCCCCATTCCCCAATCTCCATCCTGAAACATCCCCAGCAGCAGCTGGGGGGAGAAGAGGGAAGCCAGCAGTACTGCGGGGGGGGGGGCAACAGCCTGGTCAATGGGGGAATCTGCACTGCATGTAGTGATTAGGGTGTGCCCAGGCACACCTAGCACACCCCCTGCGTTTGCCTATGCTTTTCTGACACAGCCCTAGAAAGCAATGAAGACGGGGCTATAATCCTTTCCTAAAATAAAAGAAAAAACATTGCACTCAGAAGAAAATTGTTTAGAAAAAGCTGCCAGCTGAGAGTCCAGTTACAAAACTAGAGATGCTATTGTATGAGGGGGATTTCGATTTTGTGGGAATTTTAGAGACTTGGTTCAACAGTTCTCATGATTGGCTGGCAACCATTCAAGGGTATTCCCTATATTGCAGAGAGAGGGAGGGTAAAAAAGGGGGAGGGGTAAGCCTGTACATTAAAAATGATGTATAAGTGAATGTGAGGAACAATATTACTAATAGAGCAAGGGAGGAGGTGGAATCCTGGGAAGTGTCATTATAATGGGGGATTTTAATTATCCTGACATAGACTGGGTGGAAGGGACCGCACATTCGTCTAAGGCTCGCCATTTCCTAAATGTCTTGCAGGACAATTTCATGGGTCAGATGGTAATTGAACCAACAAGAAACAAAGCATTACTAGACCTGCTGATTACAAACAATACAGACTTGATCACAGATGTGGAAATAAGGGGCAATTTAGGAAGCAATGATCACAGGTCAATTAGTTTCAGTATAAATCACACAAGTATAAAACATGAGGGGAATACTAAGAAACCAAATTTCAAAAGAGCCAACTTCCATAAACTACGCACCTTGCTTGACGATATTAAATGGGATAAAATAATAGGAACAATGAACACAGAGGAAAAATGGTTTTGTTTAAGAGCATATTAAATAAGGATATTAGCCAGTGCATTCCAATGGGACATAAATTTAAAAGAGCTAATAC
This sequence comes from Glandirana rugosa, assembly GCA_018402905.1. Lineage (NCBI taxonomy): Eukaryota > Metazoa > Chordata > Amphibia > Anura > Ranidae > Glandirana > Glandirana rugosa. Next base: position 244,171 of record BLSH010448650.1, on the reverse strand, counting down.
AAGTCCTGGGAGGCTCAACTCCAATGTAAAAGTGCTTATAAAAGCAAAGAAGAAGGCCTTCAAAAAATACAAGGCTGAGGGGTCACCATCAGCAGTCCAACTTTACAAACAATGAAATAAGAAATGTAAGGGTGCAATCAGGGAGGCTAAGATAGAACACGAAAGGCACATAGTGTAGGAGAGTAAGAAAAATCTCAAGAAATTCTTCGAGTATATAAATAGTTAGAGAGGGGGTTCAGATCATATTGGCCCCATAAAGAATGATGAAGGGAATCTGGTTACAAAGGATGGAGAAATGACGAAGGTTTTGAATATATTCTTCTTCTCAGTCTTTGTGAGGGAAACGTGGGGCTTCAGTAACCAAAGCTGTAATATTTATCCTCACAGCAAGTCACAGGAGGCACTGTTATAGAATTAGGAATAGACTTGTAAAACTTAACATTAATAAGTCACCAGGACCAGATGGCTTGCACCCAAGGGTCCTCAAGGAACTCAGTCAAGTAATTGCCAGACCATTGTTCCTAATTTTTACAAGAAATCTACTGACTGGTATGGTACCAGCTGATTAGAGGAAAGTCAATGTAGCACCAATATTTAAAAGGGGACCAAGATATATCCCTGGGAACTACAGACCAGTTAGCCTAACGTCAATAGTATGCAAGCTCTTGCAGGGGATGATAAGGGATTACATACAAGATTTCAGTAATGAAAACTGTTTTATTAGCAGTAATCAGCATGGATTCATGAAGAATCGTTCTTGCCAAACCAATCTATTAACCTTCTATGAGGAGGTGAGCTGCCATCTAGATAAATGAAGACCGTAGGTGTGTCTGGATTTTGCAAAGGCATTTGATACCGTTACCCATAAACGTCTACTGTAAAACTAAAGTCTGTCAGCATGGACCAAAGGGTGAGTACAAGGATTGAAAGCTGGCTGTGGGGGCGAGTTCAGAGGGTGGTGATATGTGGGGAGTACTTGGAATGGTCAGGTGTGGAGAGTGGGATCCCACAGGGTTCTGTTCTGTGACCAATACTGTTTAATTCATTCATAAACGATCTGGAGAATGAGATACACAGCCCAATCTCTGTATTTATGGATGATACTAAGCTATGCAGGGCAATCATTTCTCCGCAGAATATGGAAGCCTTGCAAGAAGATCTGGACAAATTAATGGGGTCGGCAACTACATGGCAAATTAGGTTTAATGTACAGGGCGGGCCATTTATATGCCCATATAAATGGCCCACCCTGTAGAGTAGCCCTCAAATTTTGCACTCGCCTACTCACATTTTGTGAGTGAAACATGAGGGCTGGCGAGCTGGGCTGCCTGGGAGCGAGGGGGATCTGGGGACAAGCACCGCCGGCAGGTGGGATGAATGGGAGATATTCTCCCAGAGCAAAAGAGCATGGAGGAAGAAGAGAGCTGGCCAAGATCAGAGAACGGGGGTTGCCCACTGTAACTGTTTACATTAGCATTACTGTCTGCTGAGCTCCCGGTTACACACAGATCCCGCCCTCCTGACCCGTACCTGTGACAGGCAGAATGCTGGTCCAATATCAGTCCATTCAGGGGGTGTACGGTATATAGTACACTACTTGACGTGGCATCTTAAAATATATACAGTCTAATATATATATATATATATATACACACACACACACACTACATATCAGTGCATTCGGGGGTATACGTACAGTATATAGTACACTTGATGTGATGTCTTAAAATATATACAGTCTAGTATATATATAAAAATAATACACACAGTGTATTGAGTGTACACTATATATCAGTGCGGTGTTAAAAAAATCCCCATCATGTCAGGAAGGCAACAAAGGAGAGGCAGATGCTCCGAGGCCACTTAAAGAGGGCAAGCAGCCTGTGTCTTCAGTGAAAAGTGGTGGTGGCGGACATGGTGCATCCTTTGCAGGCGGGTCACGCTTGTCCTTTTTTTCTGCTGTGGGCCATGCTATTCAGCCACAACATGCAGAAGAGTTGGTAGAGTGGATAACTAAGCTGTCCTCATCCTCCTCATCCCCTGTCACCCAGGCTCATACAAGATTGCCTTCCAACACAGCCAGCAAAGCAGCCTATTCCACCGGATCCTTGTCCACATTTACTCCTTCTGTAGCCCCACCATCATGCACGGAGGAGTCACCAGAATCATTCGACCATAGTATCGGTTACATGCTGATTGAGGATGCACAACAATTTGAAGGCTCCGATGTTGGTTCCCAGGTTGAGGAAGGGAGTAACGTGAGCCTAGAGACAGGGGGTGCCTCAGAAGCACAAGAAACTAGCAGTCATGTTCCCCCAGCTGAAGCATACTGCCAAGTTTGCTCCAGTGACGAGGAGGGAGGGAATGATGAGGACACAGCCTGTACTTGGGTGCCTGAGAGAAGAGAGGAGGAAAGTGAGGAGGAGGAGGCACAACTCCAATGAGGCAGAATGTCCTCCAGGGGCCAGCTTAAGGGCAGCCATCCAATTGTATCAAACCACAGAGCTCCACAGGTCCAGGGCACTGCTGGCTCTCCGCTGATTTTCAAAAGTTCTTTGGTGTGGGCATTTTTCAACACGTGCAGTAGACTGCACTGTTGCCATTTGTAATCTATGCCGCTTGGGCACTGCTGTCTGAACAAGACATATGATGACCAGCCATGCAGTCCGTTGGCAACAGCACCTGAAAAACCCACACCAGGAAACAAGGCAGACTTCTCCTTGCTCCTCATCTGGGATCTCAACCCCTTCTATACCTCCAGTCTTCTTCAAAACCTGTACTGAGAGGAATGAAGGTCTAGCAATGCGTGCCACAAGTACTTGCAGCCAATCTGCTAGCAGTACACCACCAAGTGAATTCAGCAGGCAAATATCCCTACCCCAGTTGCTGAACCATAAAAAAAATACTGTCCCAGCCATCCACATGCTCAGCGTCTTAATGTTAGCACAGCCAAATTGCTAGCACTCCAAGTGCTGCATTCTCAGCTGGTAGACTCTGCCCCCTTTCGTGAATTTGTGGAATGTGCTGTCTCATAGTGGCAGGTTCCCAAAATAAATTTCTTTTCATCTAAGGCCATTCCAGCTCTCTAACGTCATGTGGAAGGCAATGTTTTTGCCTCGTTGGACAGGGTGGTCAGCAGCAGGGTTCATATTACCGCTAACTCATGGTCCAGCAGGCACGGTCAGGGACCTTACCTTTCCTTCAAGTCACACTGGGTAACTCTACTGGCAGCTGAGAAGGATGCAGGACAGGGTTCAGTGTTGGAGCTAGTTCCGCCACCACACCTCCAAAAAGCTGGTGGAGATTTTGCTACATCCGCCCCTCCTCTTCTTCTACCTCTGTGGTCTCTTCTGCAGAATTGTCCTCTGAACCTGCAATGCTCCCTAAGTGTTCAAGGGGCTACGCAAGCAGTCAGGCTAAAAGATGCCATGCGGTGCTTGAGTTAGTCTTGTGTTAGTCTGTCTCGGGGATAGGAGCCACACTGGGCAGAGATTCTGTCAGCTCTGCGGGGGCAGGCTCAGAGGTGGTTGACACCACAGCAGCTTGAGCCAGGAATGGTTGTATGGGACAATGGCACCAACCATCTCTCTGCCCTCCGACAGGGACACTTGACACATGTTCCATGCTTGGCACACATCTTGAATTTGGTGGAGGATAACATGCAGCGGTCTTCATGGGATCATGGTTTTCAGTCCCCAGAAACCCAAGAAGTTGTACGTGGCTGGGAGGAAGTAGTTTCTGATAATGTCATCCTCAGTGACCCAGAGGACACTCATTCCTCCTCAAACTTATGCTGCATGTGCTCTCTGATTCTGAAAAGACCCTAGGATTTGGGGTATCAAGGAGAGGGATGCAACCCTTCTTGATCCATGTTACAAAGGTAAAGTTGCAGAGCTCATCCTGCCTGTGCAGAGGGAGCAGAGGATGAAACATCTTCAGGATACCTTGAAGAAAAGTTTGTGCAACGCCTTTCCAGACCCTGGGAGGCTACCATGTCCTGGTGCTGGACAACGTGTTTCTGAAGCTTTGGTCGTTCAGAGGCAGAGCAGTGGAGAAGGTGGGCTCCATTGCGGCCTACTAAGGCCCGAAGCGGCAGCCATCTTGGGACTCCCTGCCAACTTATCACACCCCGCCTACTAACCAGCCAAGGGGCGCAACAACTCAAGGTCCCAATAAGGATACTAGCCAAGCACCCACAATCCGCTGGAGAGAAAACAAAAAAAGGAATTAATACCCACTTTGGGCCCAAAGAAAACCCAGGGATCTCATTGAAGCCTACTAGGCCTAAAGCGGAGGCCATCTTGGGGCCCCTTATCATAATAACTTGGAGGCAGCAGGGATGAAAGTGTAGGATAACAAGCGTGCAGCAAAGGGGAAGTACCGGAGCAACTAAAGCCAGACAGACATCACCCATTTACCAAAACCACGCTATAACTATGTCCAGAAAGCGATTGGGGGAATATAAAACCCAAAAATTGACTTCACTATTTTTTAAATCGGCTCCCCCAATTAGGGAAGAGCAGACAGGGAGAGCAACCAGGGAAGCTTACACAGACCTTCCGGGCGACTTGAAAACATGCCACCAACAGGGGGGGGCATGGCTTGGCATGCAGGCAAGATGGATGCTTGAACAAGGAGCTCCGGCACCACGGGAGAGACAAAGCACCTTGAAACCAGCGATACACCAACTATGGGCAAGCTTCGATCCCAGCCTGCTCTGGCTACTGAGGCCTCCACGTCGCACTCATCTCCGCAGCCCCCAGCAATGGCATGGAAACAATCTGAAGGAACAGCCAAGAGAGGAAACCTGACAGACCAGGATACGCTCCTTTCTCTTATTCAACAGGTCCCCAAAATGTCAGAACTACAACTAATTGTATCTGACATAAAGGGAGCCCTGACTGACGCAGTAGTGGAGCTGAAAGATGAACTGAGGGGAGTATCCGATAGACTAGAGGAAGTAGAGAGGGCGGCGGGACCCCATGACGAAGACATAAGGGAATTACAACAACATGGAGCCCGCTACCACTACCATATGATTGAGATACAGCGACGAAGGAGTATGCCGGAGACTGTGGAGCACGTCCAGATACCCCTGGCACTTCAGTCCCTTATCAATAACCTGACAGAACGAGCGCAAGATGCCCCAGTGGAATTTGAGCGTGTTCATAGAGCCCTTAGACCAAGAGGAAGAGAAGGAGACCCTCCAAGAGACATTATATGTTGTTTCATGGATTATAAACGTAAAGAAGAAGTGGCTATCAGAGCCAGAGACCAGGAAGAAATTTGTTTCAATGGAGCTGAAATAAAGATCTTCCAAGATCTCTCTCAAATAACTTTGAATCACCGTAGAGCTCTGAGGCCCACCCTAGCGGCTCTGAGAGAAAGACACATAATCTATAAATGGTGCTTCCCTTTTGGCCTTTGTGTCACAATTCAAGGCAGATCGTTTACTCTACATACTCCAGCGGATCTCCCCCAATTCTTTGAATTCACCAATCTACAGGAAATACCTGTCCCAGAGTGGTATCAAGATTTTGCAATCCCAGACCTCTGGAAAGAACCTGCCCCTCCAGTGACAGATCAGCGCACTCCTCGCTGCCGCTTTAATACAACACCATATCACCGCGAACGAAGGGAGCGGAATGCTGCTGAGGAGCCACCGAATCCCCCAATACCTGCTGCGGATTGAGCTTATTGGAACCGTCAGGGTAAGTCATTGATCATCTCATCCTAGAAACATGGAAAATAAACTGCCTTATTGACTGGAAAATAGACCCATTTATGTTCAGTTACAGTTGATCAATTTCAATTTCAAGTTGCGCCTTTATCTTCACTGGCATAATCTTACGCTGCTCAGACGAGGACCTTGCTGCAGACCCATCAGACACTACTGTAAGCAAAGTGTTAACGTTCATAGGAAAGCTGCAAAAGTTGATTCCCCGATCCTGCCCCAACCATCTGAACTGTAAGTAACTGTTTCGCTTAAATTTTGGGAAGCACGGACCGTATTTTCTCAGGAACTATTTGTGCACAATGGGAAAAGCCTTTTTTTTAGACTGATACCCATCGAATGACCTAAGGACCTTCTTAATGCACCTCTTAACATGGAAGCAGACATCCTGAATCAAAGAGAAATACATTGAACAATAGTGCATTTGTGAAGAGCACAGAACCAGGTAATACAAAAGGATATCTAAGAGAGAAAAGACCTACCCTGCACTAAGCATGCCCCACAAAAAGTGTTAACTCCCTCCCTACAAGGCTCCCATTCATAATCCTCGAGACACCTCTACGAATACAAAATGTCTCCTATTGAACAGGTACCTTGGATGGTTTGGAGGTTTGATCACCTTCCTTACTGACTAAATGTGGCAAGCCTCATTTGGATTGGATACACGAGACTGTGAAAGACACTGAAGGTATGATTATTAGTGCTCCAACCGGGGGAGACGTAGTCCTCCCTGACCGGACCACTGAGGCTTCCATTCATATCCCACGAGATACTTCTACGAATACAAAATGTTTCCTATAGAACGCTTACCTTAGACTATTCGTAGGTTTGATCGCCATCCCTACTAACTAGATGTAGAGGGGCGTGGCCTGGCGCATGGAGGAGGAAGACGCTTGATCTGACTGCTCCCGGTCCTCGTGGCGCTCGCGGGCTTAAAAATCCTCCATTTCAGCAGCAAATCCTCCCAAACCATACCGATGGGCAAAGGGAAGCCGCGGGATCACACTAAGCCGGCCGGCGGTGGACAGAGCGGAGATTTGGGCAGGTTTTTCACCCGTTCATCTGCGGCCTCCCAGCTCCCGCCGCTCTCCAAGATGGCGCCGACATCTCCCACACGCTCGGAGCCTGCAGACACCTTACAGGTGAGACCCAGGGGACGCTCTGCCTCTCTCACAGACTTTGACTCGGCTCCTCACCGCTCCCCAAGCCCCTCACTACAATCCCAGTGTTCAGGGGATGGATGGGATATGGAATCGCAGATGCGATCTCTGCAGGGCTACATACGTTCCCTACCCACTAAATCTGACTTTGAGCACTATGTAAAACGCATAGAGAAAACCTATAAACAAGAGATATTAGATCTTAAGAAAGACATAGGAGCTCGCATTGAGGACATTGAAAATACGTCAGAGGGCTTATGTACTGCTTTGCAGTCGCATGAAGAAACGCTAAATACCCACACTATCATGATCCAGCAACTTATGTACCAACAAGATGACACAGAGAACAGGAATAGAAGGAATAATATACGGATTAGGGGCATCCCTGAGTCAGTGGAACATAAGGATCTCCCTAGTGCTGCAGCAGCCATATTTAACCAAATCCTGCAACTGCCCAAGGAATCACCCATAGAATTGGACAGGGTCCATAGCACCTCAGGGCAGCGACCATCTGACCCCTCCTATGTCCGGGACACTCTATGCAGAATTCATTTTTACAAAATAAAAGAACAGATCATGAAAGCTGCCAGCACACAAGATACCATACTCTTCAATGACACCCCAATCATGCTTCTTCCTGACATCTCACGCCAGACCCTGAACATGAGACGCGCCCTGAAGCCACTGACCTCTATGCTCCAGGAAAGACAGATTAAGTACCAGTGGAGGTTCCCTTTCCAACTCAGGGTTCGCCATGAAGGTAAAACTGCGGTATTTCGCACTTTAGGGGACCTTCCCAATTTTTTGAGCACCCTGGAATTACCCCAAGTTGGTTTACCTGACTGGCCCTTCCAACCCACCACACCCGGTCTCCCTTATCTACCGCAGTGGCAAAAGCAAGGCAGGAAGCGAAGCCACAGATCATCTGTTTCTATTCCCCCTACCCTCCCCCTCCCCATATCCTTTTTCTGGAGAGCGTGTGCCAGCGGCGGTGCCTTACTGCCTTATCCTGCAATTACAAACTTAATGATGTGCTTTTTATTTTTCAGCCATGCAATCACATAAAAATATCACTTTATCCTCCTACAACTGCAGAGGCTTCAATACGCCGGAGAAGAGAAGTCAGGTACTATATCATTTTCACAAGGCCAGAACCAAAATTTTACTCTTGCAAGAGACACATTTTAAGGGTTCTGCTATCCCCATAGCCAGAAATCGTTTTTATCCTACTTGGTATCATAGCACAAACCCGCACTCTAAAACAAAAGGTGTCTCCATAGTTTTTCATAAGTCATTTCAACCAGAGGTATTAGATACCTTGGTTGACCCACTAGGACGATTTCTCTTCCTCAAATTAAAATGTCAAAACTTTGTTTTCACAGTGGCAAATGTGTATGGACCAAACCAAGACCAAGGCACTTTTTTATCTATGGTTATAGATCAACTGAAGGTTTTTGGGGGTCCTTGCTATGTTCTGGGAGGCGATTTTAACGTAGCCCTGTCCCCGTCCTCAGATACATCCTCTGGTAAGTCTGCTGTACCACACTCTACATTAGCCAAGATCAAAAATCTACTACACTCGCTGCAAGTAGTAGATGTATGGCGCATCCAACACCCTGTAGATAAAGACTACACCTGTTACTCGGTATCGCACAACTCTTATAGCTGTATAGACTATTTCTTTATCTCCCACTCATTGTTAGACTTTCCCATCCAGACTGCTATAGGCCAATGTCTATGGTCTGACCATTGTCCCATACACCTCCATCTAGACTGTCTACCGGTTAAACCAAAGAAGTCATCCTGGCGACTAAACGACAACCTTTTGAAGGATGTCCCATGCACCTCAGCTATTGCTCAGGCGATTCTAAATTTTGTCAAGGATCACGCCCGCGACGACACTAGCCCCTTAATCAAATGGGAGACACTTAAATGCATACTCAGAGGGATTTTTATTCAGCACGGCTCTCGACTTAAGAAGGCCAGAACACATGATATTGCTAAACTACTAACCACCATAGCCTCACTGGAACAGGTACATAAAAACTCCCAACGTTCAGACACATATGTAGAGCTCTCTAACGCGCGACGTGACCTCCTACGGCTACTAGATGCAAACTCCCTAATTGCTAGAGACAAAGCACGCAACTTGCATTATTCTTTAGCGAATAAGTGTGGACAACACCTGGCCAGATACCTACACCCCAGACCCCCTAGACACTATATTAATTCGATACGCAACGCAAAGCAGCAATCAGTACACAACCCACAGGGCATTTCCAATGCCTTTAAACAGTACTATGCCCAACTCTATAATCTCCCCACCCCTAATACACTACAGTCACCTAGCAATCCTTCTTCATCACTGTCAGACTATATTGCAGAGACAGCTCTTCCCAGTATTCCACATGAAGACACATTAGAGCTTGACAAACCCCTTGAAGAACATGAATTTCTGGGAGCAATTAAAGGCCTAAAATCAGGAAAATGCCCAGGACCTGACAGGTTTACACCTAGATTTTATAAATGCTTTGCCCCGCAGCTCGCACCCCTCCTATCCCTCGCCTTTAACCACGTGGACGAATCTAATACCCCCTCCAAGGAGCTTTTATTGGCTTCCATTTCCATTTTACCAAAACCAGGCAAAGACCCGTCACAATGTAGTAGTTACCGCCCAATATCATTGCTCAATATTGATATTAAATTGTTCGCCAAGGTGCTGGCAAACCGCCTATCACCGCTTCTACCAGCCATTATTCATAACGACCAAGTAGGTTTCGTACCGGGACGAGAGGCCCGCGATAATACTACAAAAACAATCCACCTGATCTCATACGCCCAAAAGCACAACCTTAAAGCTTGCCTCCTATCCTTTGACGCCGAGAAGGCATTCGATAGGGTTGATTGGCAATTTTTAAGACGATCACTCGAACAGATAGGGTTAGGATCTAATTTTGTGTCCAAAGTAATGTCCCTATACGCTCACCCGTCCGCGTCAGTTCTAGTCAATGGATCATTGTCTTCTCCATTCGACATCTCAAATGGCACACGCCAAGGTTGTCCCATGTCCCCTTTGCTCTTCGTAATAGTGATGGAACACCTTGCAAACGCAATTAGGCAAAACGACTCTATTAAGGGTATCCAGACACCTACAGCACAATATAAATTGTCACTTTATGCAGACGATCTATTAGTGTACTTACAACAACCACACACCTCTCTCCCCTCATTACTACAGGAATTCCGGAGATTTGGGGAACTCAGTAACTTTAAATTAAACATGTCAAAAACCGAGCCCAAATCCAGTCCAATTTTCCCTTCCAATGGGGTAAAGGCAGTATATCGTACCTAGGGATAAAAATCCCTACTAACCTGGCACACCTTTATGCTTTGAACTACCTCCCATTATTAACGCAAATTAAAAGAGACCTAGAATCCTGGACACTTAACCCTCTTCCCCTATTTGGTCGTATAAACGCGCTCAAAATGGACATATTACCCAAACTACTGTACCTTTTCCAAACGATCCCAATCACAGTCCCCACGCGCTTTTTTAGCACGTTGCGCTCTACGGCCATCCGTTTTATATGGCGTAATGGCATGCCGCGTATACGATACAATTTATTAACGTACCCCAAAATACAAGGGGGAGTTGGGCTGCCTGATTTCAATCTCTACCACAAAGCGGCGATATTATCGCGCATCTTAGAGTGGTTCCCCTGCCCCTTCACCAAAGTCTCAACTATGATAGAACAAGACCACGCTATAGTCGATCTACGAGCCACCCTTTGGGGTTATGGAAACGTACTCCAGAGACTAGACTCCTCATCCCCACTTACGGTAGCGGCACTGTCTGTATGGTACAAAAAGAAACTACTTCATACACTTTCCTCTGACCCCTCACCTCTCACCTCCCTCTTTGATCATCCTTTACTACCCCAAGGGATAGCTGCTTCTAAACTAGGCCCCTTCACGCGGTCTAGTTGGCCGACTGCGAGCTCTTACGTGACTCCTGTTACTGGCAAGCCAAATGTGTCAAATGCCCAAACTGACTGGCTGACAGCATTACGGCTCTCAACATTTTGCTCTGCGCTATTTGCTTCTACCCATATCCACAGAAGCCTAACAGAGTTCGAGAACCTTTGTTCCCTTACTGAAACACCTAGACACCTGCTTTCCACTCTATATAAACTACTACAGAACCTGACACACGACCAACTCCCCACATATACCAGAGGATGGTCAGCGGACTTGGGGACCACAATCTCAGCAACGGACTGGCAAAAGGCATTTCACTTTACCCACAAATCGTCCACATCAAGCTACGCACAGGAAAAAAACTATAAAATACTTTCCAGATGGTACAAGGAACGCACAGGAAAAAAACTATAAAATACTTTCCAGATGGTACAAGGAAGGACCCCCAGTCTTTGCACAAAATATTCCCAGATACCCCATCCACCTGTTGGAGATGCCAGAATGCAATAGGCTCGTATCTACACATCTGGTGGGAATGCCCCATCATACAACACTTTTGGTCACAAGTTTTCTCTATACACAATGTCATTTATAATGGCTCCCTAAAACCTTCACCGGAAATAGCATTATTATCCATCTTACCGGGTACACTGTCCTCACAGAAGAGGACATTACTCCGATTTTTTCTCACAGCAGCACGACAATTAATCCCGTTATTCTGGAAGGAGACCACGTCTCCCCCCCTCTCCCTCTGGGTTTCCACTATGAACGACATCATGCGCATGGAGGAAATGTTAGCATTCGAAAATGACACATTTGACAAATTTAAAATAACTTGGCTTGTATGGCAGGAATTCTCTTCTTCAGACTCCTTGAAGCGTATGCTGACCTAGCATACTTGGAGGATGACCAACTCGGGCACCGTCGCTGACATGGTAACTCTGAACTTACCCATCTCCCTCTACTTTTAACCTCTCCACTCTCCCCTTCCTACCCCCCTTCTTCTTTTCCTTCCCTATCTCTCACCTGCTAGTCCCTGATTGGCACTCTCTCTTCTCTGTACTACATTGACTCCATTAAAACAAGTATTTTATATCCATAACTGTGCCGCACACTGACCCTAGAGGTTGATACAGTTCTAAACATTACTTTCTTCAATTACTATCGGTATGATAGACTGTACATGTACTGAGAAATGATATTGGATTTCAGTTGCGTGGATGTACGCATTTTTTCCTCTTCCTGTTGTTCATTGCCATGCTTTCTTCTTTATGCGTGCCCCAATCGGGCCTCCCTTCTGATTGTATGTAACAATTGTTTTTATAAACTTTATAACAATGACAATAAACATATATTTGACTCTAGATGTACTAAACCTCATTTAGACCAGATATACGGGTCCGTGAAAGATACTAAAGATATGAGTATTGGTGCTCCTATCAGGGGGATGCCGTTCTCCCTGATCGGACCACGGACAGGGGATCACCATTTCAATTTGGTGCCTGCAGAGCAGGAGGCGGAAGTCAACCAAGTAACAATACCCATATCTGTCTGCGGTCTCAGTTTATGATGATATACACTGGTGACATTTCGATAAGGGGACTAGAACAAAAAAGAAGGAACTGTTGTTAATTGTACTGTTGAATGATGCAATGGCTTACGGCAATAGTTACTAGTTATTGGTTATTCTACCAATTTACCACACTTGCTCATAGGAGAGGTGCCCTTCACGCCTTTTATTGTCTCTCCTGTAGGTTTACCAACCTCCTACCCCCTATGTTAACCCATATACCCCTCACTTCAGCCCGGAGCGATCCTGGCTGTTCACAAAGAGGCTCAATAGAGTGGGCCGGAACCTGGAAGTCCGCCACCCACTTGACCCTCTCTCACGTCCCCCGAGACGTTAAACCTCACCCTTTTGATTACTTATCTACTCCCTTCACTTAAACCACACCTCCCCCTCCCTTACCCCCCCCCCCAATCCCTCTCAGGTGATCCCCTCTAGAGCTCCGAATATCTGTGAGAACCCAAAAATCTCATCTATCTGCTCAGACAATGCCCAACTTCACAACATTAAAAATTCTTTCAATCTATACCAGAGGGCTAAATATCCCAGAGAAAAGATCTCTACTTCTCAGAGAGATTAGAAAACAACATGCTCAAGTAACATTTGTACAGGAGACACATTTTAAAGGGCCTAAAATTCCCAATTTTACAGACAAAAATAGCCCCAAGCTTTACCATGCATCCAATCACACCAACGAAACGAAGGGAGTAGTTATTTTATTACATAAGAACTTGCCATTCATCCTTAAAGACCAATTGTTGGACCCTGAAGGCAAATGCCTGTTCATCAAAGGAACACTACATGCCAGACCAATTACCTTTGCTAATATTTATGCCCCGAATGACCACCAGGTCACCTTTATTAGACAAATTTTTGATCAGTTGATACCGTTCCATGAAGGCATGATGGTGATGGGCGGCAACTTGAGCTTACCACCTAACCCACAATTAGACTCATCCACGGGTTCTTCCTCTATCTGTTACCACGCACTGAAACAAATCAAAACCCAATTTAACTTATTATCCTTACACAATACATGGAGAACACTACACCCAGATGTTAAAGACTATACTTTTTTCTCACCATCACACGCCAAATACTCGCATATAGATTACCTTTTTATCTCTCAAAAAGATCTCATGCACCTCCAATCAGCGACCATAGAACCCATGTATGTCTCCGACCACCACCCCATCACCGTCACCTGCGACTCCCAATATATGAAACAAAAGAGAAATCATGGCAACTTAACCCCTTCTTACTGTCAGACCCGAATTGCCAAGCACAGCTTCAGCTTACAATAGAAGATTACTATAAGAATAACACAAATCCAGACACCTCAGGGATGAATATTTGTCTGGCACACAAATGCATAATCAGGGGACATTGTATATCCCTCTCAATGCAAATTAAGAGAGAAAGACAGGCAAGGGTAGAAGCGTTAACTAAACAAATCCGATCCCTAGAAAGTGCCCATAAGCAAAATAGAGCACGCACCACGTACGATACCCTAATATGCATAAGGAAAGACCTACTAGAATAACTAAGTAAGCAAGTAAGGAGAAAATACATACTTTCATCCACATTTTTCTATAAACAAGCCAACAAAAGGGGTAAGCTACTAGCAAGACTCCTAAATGGTAAAAAAATCACAAAATAACATTGCTTTAATACACGACCAAAAAGGACAAAAACTCACCCGCACGCACATAACTGCAAACGCATTTGTCCAGTACTACTCAAAATTATATAACCTCCCCACACCTAACCAACTCAAAGCAAGACAGAATTCACAAGCCCAAGCCATTACTGGCTATCTGAAACAACTGAACTTACCCAAAATGTCAGACACAGAAGCCCAATTAACGGAAGAACCCTTCTCAGCCCAAGAATTGCATCTAGCTGTTAAATCTATGAAACCTGGCAAAAGCCCTGGCCCGGATGGATTCATCAACTTATACTATAAGACTTTCGCTGATACTCTAGCACCCCACTTCCTCAAAGCTTTTAATTCTCTAGCAAAGAACCCTGACCCTCGCCGAGACCTTCTTGAAGCGCATATTACGGTAATCCCCAAACCAAATAAAGACAATACCCAGACTGCAAACTATAGGCCCATTTCACTACTCAACTCAGACATAAAAATCTATGCGAAACTATTAGCGAACAGGAAACAAAATTTATGGGATAAACCCATGTGAATCAAAGTGGACTTTATGGGCACACACAAGATCAATGGGATTTATAAAGCATACAATTTATTGTGTTTAATATAGTTCAACATATACAAAAAGATAAAAACAAACTCCAACATACAATGGAGCATATATATACCCTCAATATACAGGGAACCTATACAGTAATGTCTATACAATTAGATATATTGCACATTGCAAAAAAGATGATACCTAGTACCAAAACTGAGAGCATATGCGCAAAGCTGGAATAGTCGACGCGTTTTGCAATAAGCTTTCTCTGGACTATTCTCTTGTAGGCTCTACACAGAAAGTATATATTAGAACATATAATGACATATACATATCTTCAAAATTACATACATTGTCAATTTTATCCAAATTGCCCCTTCATGTTGTATGCTTACTTGTAGTGGCCCAGGTTCCTACAGCCATGGGGGTTCCTATGTGACTCAGGGGGGCAGACACAGGGGATATATATCTGGCCTCACACAGGGCAAGATATGTAGGTATCTACAATTGATAATGATAATAACAAAAATAGATTAGATTCGGCACATGTATGGCCAAATTGAATAAATTGGGTTAGAGAAATGGTCGGTACCTGTATCTCGACTGTCACCAGAGAGTTAGTTAGCCACCCAGATCTGTAACTCCATTCATATTGTAGGTGTTCTATTATGTAATATAACCAGTATTAACATATAAGG
>BLSH010448650.1:204238-220619 GCA_018402905.1 Glandirana rugosa | reverse complement strand
TTGTATCTCGTTATACATTCGATTTGCCAATCATGATCACAACTCGCTTGGGCCTGACATTGCAAGCCCAGGCATGGCTTGAAAGCCCACAGTGTCCCTCAAGCTTTCAGCTTCCTTTCCCTACACTAACCCAAGGAGCATGTGACTGCAGCACTGTGAATCCAGCTTATAAAGAGGCTGGGTCACATGATGCACTGGCCAATTACAGCCATGCCATTAGTAGGCATGGCTGTGATGGCTTCTAAGGGCAAACCAGTGAAACGCTTGTTGATTGGCTGCCCTGCAGCTTCTCAACACGTGGAGTAAAATAGCAGAACCCCGGACCGAACCCGAACGATTTTTGAAATGTTCGGGTCCGGGTCCGTGCCACGGACACCCGAAAGTTCGGTACGGACCCGAACGTTACAGTCCGGGTTCGCTCAACACTAGTACTAACCGTTTAGCTTACATATTGCTCTATGTTCAGTATATTAGTCCTCAAAGATCTAAGTTTAGGGTATGTACTGTAGATGTTTCCACTGCAGGTATCTCCCTGAAGTCTGGGGCCCGCCCGCCCCTCCCCCACCCACTCCACAGGGAACACACTGTGGGCAGGGGGGGCCGAGCGAGCGCGCCCCATCCCCCAGAGGGACCCAGGTGAAAAGATAGGTAGAGCGCCAGTGGATCAATGTACATTGTTCAGTTAGCAACTTATAGAAAAACAACCAACATTAGCAAAAAAAAAAATCAGGAAGAGTAAAAGAGAGAGAAATAGAGAAGAGTAGAAGAAGATGAAGTAAAGTTGACTAGGTTACTCCCACTTGTTGCTAGACACTCATTGTTTTAATGGCTATGAAGTTAATCCTTCAGTTTCCACAAAGACCAGTTATGGTGGTATTTTTCTGCTTTCCCTTCTTTATATGCCAGAATTTTTTCCATTAGAGCTATATTATTGATTAGATGAATGGTTTCACTGACCTTTGGTGATTCATTCGATTCCATTTTTGCATAATAATTGAGCGAGCTGCCATTATAATGTTCATAGAAATTGGTCTCAAAATAGCGGGGATATTGGACATATTGATCTCTAGTATTGCTTGTTCTATGTTTGGTTTTACTATATTTCCTGTAATCTTGGAAATTAGTTTAAAGGTTTCGGACCAGAAGCTACGGATATGTCTGCACGACCATACCATGTGGATTAACGTGCCCACCTGTCCGCATCCTCTCCAGCAAAGATTTGTGTTGGAGTTGGAGAATTTAGACGTTATATAAGGGGTATAGTGCCATTTTAGTGTTAACTTTATGTTAAGCTCTCGGAAGTTCATGCATCGGGAATATTGGTAACTATGTTTGATGGCATCTAACCACTGTTTGTCTGAGTAGGTTTTGCCTATATCTTCTTACCATTTTAACATGGGGGGAGGGCTTTTCAAATTTTGATTTAGCGTTAAGGGCGTTGTATATTAGTGAAATTCCTTTGGCCATGGGGTCTGTTGAGGACCAGAATTTCCAGATGTATTCCGGTAGTGTGCATTCTCCCGTGGTCAATGGTCGTATGAATGAAGTTAATCTCAAGTAGGGGAACAATTCAGATTCGGGTAAATCAAATTTACTAGCCAATTTTGAAAAGGTTTGGGGTTTGCCTTTGTCTAGTATATCTTGTAGGTTTTTCACTCCTTTACTTTGCCACTGCTCTAAGTTTAAATCTGGGATGCACCACTCCAGTGCTTCCAAAGGAATTGGTACTTTAACCACTGGGCCTTTCTGATCGTTTTTGTTTATAAGATGGGTCCAAGCCTGTAATGCTGCTGCTATTGTAAGATGTTTTTGTTTCTGATTGAGCGGTTTGAGGGCAATTGACATTAGGAAAGAGCGTAGAGATTTGCCTTTCATCCACGCCCTTTCCAGCTGGTACCAAGGTTTAGAAGAGACATCGTTGAACCATGCCTTTAATTGATCTCGGATTGTGGCTAAGTAGTAATCTTTGATGTCTGGGAGGTTTAAGCCGCCTACCATTTTGTGTTTCCGTTGTATACATGAGGGGTATCTGGCTTTTTTCCTGCCCAGATAAAATCGGATAGATTTTTTTGTACTGCAGTGAAGAAGGTAATGGGATTGGGAGTGTTCTAAATTTGTATAGTAGTTTTGGCAGAAAGTGCATTTTATATGCAGCCAGTCTGCCGGACCATGATAGAAAATGGGATTTGATTCTGGTCATTTCTCTTTGCAGTTCTGAGATTAAGGGCACAAAATTTTCTTTATATAGGTTATTGACTGGTAATGTAAGTTTAATGCCTAAGTACTGCAAAGGTTTGTCCGACCAACAGTAAGGGAACCTTCGGGCAAGATCTAGTTTGATTTTGGAGTTAATAGCGTAGCTTAATATTTGGGATTTAGTAGCGTTGATTTTGTAGTAAGCTATGTTACTAAATTGTTGCAGAGTCTCATGTACCTCCGGCAGAGAGATGTCTGGGTCATTAATTGAGAGAATGACATCGTCAGCAAACAATGAGATGACATAGTTGGATCCTTGTGAATGTATGCCCTTTATGTTTGGGTTAGATCTAATCTTCTCCGCCAGAGGCTCCATGGCCAATGCAAAAATTATTGGTGACAGGGGACATCCCTGTCTGGTTCCGTTAGATATTTTGAAATTACAGGAGAACATTCCTTCTGCAAGTACATAAGCTGACGGGGAAGAGTAAAGGGCTAGGATTGCGGAAAGGACCTGGCCATGCAGACCAAATCTGGCCAAAACCTCCTTCAGATATCCCCAATGGACCCTATCGAAGGCCTTCTCTGCATCCAAGGCAAGGAGCAGAGAAGGCCTTCTGGAGTCTACCATTTTATGTAGAATATTTATCATTCTTCTTGTTGTGTCAGGAGCTTGTCTTCCTGAAACAAAACCTACTTGGTCGGGGTTGATCAATTGTGGTAACATTTTGCCTAATCTATTTGCCAGAAGTTTGGCATATATCTTTACGTCCACATTTAGTAGCGATATGGGTCTAAAATTCTGTGGGGTATTAGATTCTTTCCCGGGTTTGGGGAGGGTGACAATAGTAGTTATTTGCATTTCAGGTGGGAAACTTGCGGAGGAAGCGGTGGCCTGGAAAACCTTCATCAAATGTGGGGATAAGATATCTTTGAAAGGTTGATAGTACGCGAATGAGTAGCCATCGGGTCCTTGTTTTTAGGTAGATTTTTAATTATGGAGGATATTTCCGATTCTGTAAATGGTTGATTTAGGACTGATAAATCTTTTGGATCGATAACAGGGAGGGAAACCGTCCGCAAGAATTCAGAAATGGCACTTCCAGAGGGTTGAGGTCCAGGTCTTGGTGAAGATTGTATAGGGATTCGTAGTAGTCACAGAAGGCATTAGCAATTTCTGTTGGATTATATACATTAGAGTTCGTTCTAGGGTTGTGAATTTGACTAATCTTTTGCTTAATTATTTTGTCTTTTAATTGGTTTGCTAGGTATTTTCCCGCCCTGTTACCATATCCATATGATTGTGCCTTTAGCGTTTTGATAGCTTTTTCGTGTTGGGAAAGCAGTAGTGATTTAAGTTCTTGCCTTAATGAATATAATTGGTCTCTAGTTGTTTGTGAGGTAGAGGATTTGTCAATATTCTCTAATTTAGAGATAGAGGCTAGGAGGTCCTTTAGCCGCCGCTCCCTACGCTTTTTAATTTTAGGTGACAGTTGGATAAGTAGACCCCTAATGTAGACTTTATGTGCATTCCATAGGGTGAAGGGATCCTCAACTGAGGGGGCATTGATGGCGAAGTATTCTTTCAGAGCTTTCGTTATTTGAATTTTGTTTTCAGGTTGGGAGAATGGATATATGTCATTCCGCCACCTATTTGCCCTGGTCTCGGCTCGAAGATCCCCCACCACCATAGATATCAGGGCGTGGTCAGACCACATGATATTGTGTATTTCAGATTTGGTAACCTTCTGTAACAAAAATTTGTACACTAGAAATAGGTAAATTCTTGAGTAGGTGTGATGGGCATTGGAGAAAAATGTAAAGTCCTTTTCTGTAGAATGTTGGCATCTCCAGATATCGTACAAGTATGAGGAGGATATGAATGACTTCAAGGTGGTTCTGTGTTTTTTAAGTGGGTCTATCTAGGAGAAGTGCAGATCTCTGTTTGGTATTGCATTAAAGTCCCCACAGATGATTGTGTGACCCTGTCGCAAACGGGTTACTTTCTTCCAAATTTTGTTTAGGTAAGAGATTTGTCTTGTGTTCGGCAGATATACATTTACTAAGGTATATTTGACCCGGTTCACCTCGCAAACGACGATCAGAAATCTTCCCTGGGTGTCTTCTAATTTGTCCAAGAGGGAGAAGTGGATTGAGTCTTTAAATGCGATGGCTACTCCCCTTTTTTTGGAGGGTCCATTTGCGGTCAGGATGTGTGGGAATTTCTTGTGTTTAAACAAGGGCGGACCATGGGAGTCAAAATGTGTCTCTTGAAGGCAAATGATGTCGCTTTTAAGGTTGCAAGCTTCTTTCCAGGCCATTTGTCTTTTGAAGGGGCTATTAAGGCCTTTAACATTCACAGATGAGATTCGGAAAGACATATTGATCTTGTTTGACTTTCTTTAAAAGGAAATGGTACTTTCTTGGGCGTATCTGTGTCTCGATTTGGTGGTATTTCGGGAGAGATTTCCCAGTCGAAAGTTGGGAGGTGACCAACTTTTGTTCAGGAGGGTCTATTGGTGAAGGGTCCAGCAGGTTGAGCAATTATTTTAAAGCTGGGAGTGTGCTTTAGGCAGGTTACTGTAAAAATTATATTTTTACATTTCTTGGAAAAAGAGAGGAGAAAGGAAATTAATAAGGATAATGAAAGAAACACAGAAGTAAAAACAGGCGATTCTATTTCAGAATCTGTGCGGCCAATTGACCGCTCAACTTGGGGGGTTGAAAGGTAACAAGGTACAAATTGGCAAACTCCGGGGTTGCCAGAACTTGGGAATGAATTGCAGTGAAGCATATATAACGTTACAATATTGCATTCTCTGTATCACCGTCATGGTGTGCATTTATGCCGGATGAGGAGTAATTATCCGATTCTTGATGAGGTATGATGTTCCACTTTCGTAGTAGGGTCATCCCCTCTTTCACTGTAGAGATCACGTGAGAAAAGTCGCCCTTGGTTAGCAGCAGTTTGGCCGGGTAAAGCCACCTATAAGTAATATGGTGGTTGTTCAGTGGTTTTGTAATTGTCGCCAGTGGCCTTCTTTGTTGTAGAGTGAAAGCAGAGAGATCATTATAGAAGGACAGTTCTTGCACTTCCGCTGGGAGATTATCTTTGTCTCTCGTTGCTCTCATGAGGCGGTCTTTCGTGTAAAAAAAATTAATTCTGGCAATTGTGTCTCTGGGTAGATGTTCAGGAATATGCTTAGGTCTGGGGAGCCTGTGGATACGATCAATGATCAGATCTTCCAGTGGTGCCTCTGGAAGTACTTGTTTGAGTATGTTTGTGAAAAATTTGTTTAGTTCAGAAGGTCTGACCAATTCAGGGATTCCTCGTATTTTGACGTTATTTCGTCTTGAGCGGTCCTCCAGGTCTGCAAGCTTAGTTTTCATTTGCCAAATTTCGTCCTCTCTTTCATTGTGGGCGTCGACCAGTTCGTTGAATGTAGATGCAAAGGAACTCATTTTAAACTCAATGTGTGTAACTCTATTGCTGACTTCAGCAACCTGATGTGCTA
This sequence comes from Glandirana rugosa, assembly GCA_018402905.1. Taxonomy (NCBI): domain Eukaryota; kingdom Metazoa; phylum Chordata; class Amphibia; order Anura; family Ranidae; genus Glandirana; species Glandirana rugosa. The sequence continues at coordinate 214,908 of BLSH010448650.1, read as the reverse complement.
GGGACATGATGTCAGTGTGGATTGTTGATCTCAGAGACATTAACATGTCTTTTAAGATTGTATCCAGTACTGGGATGTCTGCGGTAGGGAAATTCGATATGGAATCTTGCAATACTCTGGTGTCATCCAAGGATAAATTCAATTCGCTTGTGGAGGGTGAATCAAAGAGGGATTCCATCATTTTTTGCTTTGATTTTGCAGGACTAGATGAGGGGGAATTAAGTTGTTTCCCTTTGTTATGTGGTGGTTGTTGTATATCCAAGGATTTATGATTTGTTGTAAGGTTGCTGCCTTTGTTTTTCTGCTGGGCTTTGGGATTGTTGTTTGAGTTGTCCGACATTGGAATTTTGCCGGATTGTGTGAAAAAATCAGTCATTTTACCCGGTTTATTTCCGTCCTTTCTTTTCCTGGAGGACATTAATAGTAAGATATGTCAATATGTTTAGTAGGGTGATGGTGATATTTTAGCTTCTAGTTGCTTGTGATGGTCCTGGCAACCCTTGTGGAGAAAGCTGTTGTTTTACATTTTACTCATATACATGAGCTGCTTCTTGTCCGGTTGTTAAACTAAAGTATTCTAAAGAAGTTTGTTGTGAGATAATAATGCTATTAATTGACAATAGCTATCTGGAAGTGTAGATAAGAGAAAGTGGACATAGGCCCGGCTGTTTTGAGGAGGTTGCTGTCTATATTTTGAGGTACCTTCAGGTGCTGTATAAATGTCCCACTTTATGTGTTCAAGGAGTGTTTTGTTTGCACAGGTTTAGAGTTCCAGTGCTGAGTGCACTCCCGGGCCCAGGTTTTAAGGCCTAGCTGTTGGATAGAGCAAGATGGCCGCTGTTGGTGCGGCAATTTTCATAGGCTGGGGGTTAAATCAAGGTACTGTTATTTTCTGCTGGTCACTGCCTGTAGTTTAGGAGGCAGATACGCTTAGATCAAGGAGATTTACAGGCAGAGGAGGCAGGGAATGATGTTAGTTCGTTCGTTGGGTGTAGCAAGATGGCCGCCACGCTCCTGTAGGCCGAAGCCGCAGACTTTCCTGAGTACTCGTGGATGGCACAATGCGTCTCAGTTTGTTAGTTGCCGTTCAGGGGCACACAGGGTGGTCAGATAGTGACTCAGGGCTGGCGGATGATCAGGTATTTTGTCCCCGAAGGCTGGATGAGGCCCGAGTTGTGACGGCCGTGGCCGGGGAGTACAGGCCCAATCCGGCAGTGTAATTGTCCCGGAGCAGTGGCCAAATATTAAGGATATATAGCCCAGGGCCTGGAGGGAAGGTAGAGTAGTCTACAGGGGTGGAAAAAAGGTTCTCACCGGTGCTCTAGAAGCGAGGAGGGCGCTGGATGAGATCAGGGGTATCAGGAGCTCCTTTCAGGCACGTCTGTCTCCTTACAGGTCCGGACACGCCCCCCAAATGATTGCTATTTTATTGGAACAATATCAGAGAGAAATGATTGAGGTGGATAATGATATTAAACAGATCTATGAACAACATCATTGTCTGTTGTTACATACAGATTATTTATCTAAAAACCAGGAACTACAGGCACATTTAGAAAATTCAACATGGAATTAATTCAGAAGAAGGAAAGTAAATTCATGAGAGTTAAGATGGCCTTCAATAATCGGTCTGCTTACAGATGGCCAATTGGGGGAAATGGTCGTCCACAGTTTCAGAGAAAGTCTAGATCTAGACCAAGAGAAAATGAGCACAATTATGAAGGGATGGAATCTGATTCCTCTACTGCATCTAATACTTCATATTTTTCTCACACATCACAGGGCAATCCATCTTCGCACTGGCGACACCGACAATCTCGTAAAGGACCTAAGGATGGTGATGGGTTACATTCACTTGGTGGTGGTGGTAAGAAACGTAAAGTCAAGCACGAATCACAGAATAGAGGCAATTTCTCTCATTCCGCCACACATCACGAAGCACAAGGTTCACAGACAGCGAAACAATTGAGCACACAGGGCGATGGTACTAAGGCACAAAAAGCATCAGGTACACGTAACATATCCAAAAAATCCACTAACAAATCGAGCACAACTCAAGATGAGGATTTTTTAGACCCCACATTACCTCCAGGCACCCCCAGAAGCACAAAGGCCACATTGGATCCCTTTGTGACCAAACTGACACAACCCCCACAGGATTAAGTGTCATCAATTTGTCATCACATGACCTCACAACAACTGAATTGTCAGTTCTGAGTCTAGGACTTACGTTTTGCCCCACACAAAGCATGGATCGGTTTGAAATTATTAAAGACCTTAATCTCTTTGGTAGAAAGCTCATGTATAAATTCCTTTTTGATGAAGAAAGGAAAAAGAAACAAGATGATCAAAGATTAAAGGAACAGTGGAAGGACTTTAGAGTAAGGGACTTTCAGGCCCTTAAAGATTTGATGGACCTACTAACTGAGAATGAGATACACGAGGCGGCACACACACAGAACATAACATCTACACAAACAGAGGACAATTGGGATGAAGTCAAGATTGACACATATTCACTGACTCAAAAGACCCAAAAGATCAGAAAGAAGAAGTCGGAGAAATTTCCGTCTCTACAAACCAATCCCAATATAGCTGCATTTATTACACAGGTTACAAAACAGATAGAACAGATGGATATACCCAAATACCATTATGAGGATAACCTCACAAAAGAACAAAAAGATGCGCTATATGCACTTCAAAACAACAAAAACATAGTCATTAAGCCCTCCGATAAGGGGGGCAATGTCGTGATACTGGATGTGAGACAGTATAGAGATATGTGCCTTAGAATTCTCAATAACAAAGAATGGTATAGGAAAATTCTCCCGGAGGCGGTTGACAAATTCAGGGAGGAGTTCTCTTGCCTTGTCTATGGTGCTCACCAGCAGGGCATCAGCGACAATGACACTTACAATGCCATCCTGGTGAAAAACCCTTGCGTACCCACATTCTACTCACTACCTAAAATGCACAAAAATATACAAGTACCTCCCGGTAGACCAATTGTCTCTGGGATAGGAAGTTATACTGAACCAATGAGTCGTCTTATTGACGCACACCTTAATCCCCATGTTACGTCATTGCCCTCATTCATCCAGGACACCCCTGATCTTTTGAGAAGATTAGAGGATATTCAAGTTCCTCCTAACACCAGGCTTGTGGATTGATGTTGAAGCACTTTATAGCAGCATCCCTCACGACAAGGGGTTACATATTATCAAGGAATTTCTTGATGCTAGACATCAGGACTTCCATAAACAAAATAACTTTTTTTGGCTGCTATTCAGCACGTCCTCACTAGGAATGTGTTTGTTTTTGATGACTCCCACTACCTCCAGATACAGGGTGTGGCTATGGGGGCGTCATGTGCCCCATCTTATGCAGACCTGTATCTGGGGGGGTGGGAGAGAGACATTTTTTCAGATGACAGGTTCACTGACTTTTTGCCCAATATCCTCCTCTGGCTCTAATATATAGACGACATTTTTATGTTGTGGTCGGGGTCAGAGGAGGCACTTTGCAAGTTTTTTGCTGCCATATCAATTAATGAGTTCAACCTCAAATTTACCATGCAATCAGATTTAACTAGTATCTCTTTTTTGGATATTTACATCTGTTTGGATGGGGAGGGTATGATAACTACCACTCTATATAGGAAACCCACAGCTGGGAATACAGTGTTGCACGCCCAGAGCTTCCATTCGGAACCTCTGGTGCGGAGTATCCCATATTCTCAGTATTTATGACTTTGTAGAATTTGCTCAAGTGAGGAATCGTTTAAAAAGGAGGCCAATGCATTGCGTGGGAGACTACTCTCCAGGGGTTGCTCCCATACTCTCTTACGCAAAGCATTTAACAAGGCACATCATCATACGAGACAGGATGTGATGCGTCCAAAACCCAAATCCACTCAGGACCAATTGGTTCGCCTCATCACCCCATACATGAGACAGCTATCAGGAAAATTCTTAAAGATCACTGGTATCTTCTGACGAATGATAACATAGTCAGGAAATATGTCAAAGACTACCCTGAAATTATGTTTAAATGAGCATGTTCGGTTAGCAGTCCAGTGACACGCAGCCATTTCCAGGACCCTCAAAAGGTAAATCAGACCTCCCTTAGAGGCACCTGGAAATGTGGGGCATGCGATTTTTGCCATTGGATTTATGAAAATCAAACCCCATATCTAGCCAACAGCAAACTACATAGTGTACAACACTTTGTTGATTACCAAACTATAAGGATCATTTATATTATGTTCTGCGAATGCAGAGCATTTTACGTGGGGAAAACCAAACGATAATTTTGGCGTAGAATAAAGGACCACGTTTATTATGGCAAAAAAAATATCTTATCTACACCCATTGGCCGACATAAAGGGATCTATCATCAAAACAGCACAGAGGTGGTCCGCTTTGCAGCTTTAGAGCGTGTCTTGGAAAACCCCAGGGGAGGGCAGTTTGATAAGATCATCTTACAATGTGAGACACCTTGGATCTATTTGTTAAAAGCTACAGAAAAAACAGGTCTCAATGAGGCGCTTAGTTATAAACCTTTTCTCTGATGACAAGAAAGGCCTCTGTCTTAGTTAGTGTGTCCCCCCCCATGTACTTCATAATACATCCTTATATGTCCCTCCTTTGTTATTTTCGGGTTATTCTGCCCATGCATGGCCTTTTAGCACTTAGTGATATGCTAGTTTTCAGGTTATTATTTATCTATCCCCTCGCGTTTTCCTTCAATCCTTCCAATTGCTATACTTGATGATAATGGTTTGCCTAATTATGTATATGTTTCAGCGATTATCAATACTTTTACCAACATGTTATTTCCTTATGTTGTGGACTGGTATCTCCTGTGGCCAAGGTTTGGGGTCCTTGTCTCAGGGGGCGGGCATATGCGCTTCCCGCACCAACAGGTGTGTTAACATTGGTTCGGCCGACCGGTTGATGGGATGTGGTTTTTCTCCTCCCATCGTTCCACCCGGGGGGTCGGACTTTGTTTTACACACGGAGCGCCTTTCCGGTGCATGCGCCGTGTGTTGAAACGCACATTGCGCCGAACATTTGACGTCATTTTTCACAACGTCTATCTCCGCCTACCTTCGTAGGCGGAAACCGCTCAGCGCAATGGTGGATTTAAGCCGAACACCAAACCCTCGTGGTTTAGGCGTTCAGATGCAGACACAGGAAGACTGTATAGCCACCAGGTAAACAACGTTATATTTTCCCGATTTGGCGCTACAAACTATTGTGGTACATGGCACATAATTTGTACTACTATTTTGCTATAGACTCCATCAGCCTCTTGGCAATACTACTGCACCAGGACGGAGTCAAATGTCCTTATTTAAAGACTTTAGGTATGCACCCATTTCTTGACATAACAGGTCTATTTATATGAATATGGAGTTTTCTTGCTATGGTGTCTAACCTGAGAACTAACGGTTATTTGCAGAGTTGAATTGTACCATCAGTTTGTACCTCTAATCGGGACTCATAGCTGATTGGCTACGAATGGGAGGGCGCTTTGGTGGGTACTTCTTAGGTAGTATCTTCACTAATCCTCCCACATTGATGCCTTATATGTTAATACTGGTTATATTACATAATAGAACACCTACAATATGAATGGAGTTACAGATCTGGGTGGCTAACTAACTCTCTGGTGACAGTCGAGATACAGGTACCGACCATTTCTCTAACCCAATTTATTCAATTTGGCCATACATGTGCTGAATCTAATCTATTTTTGTTATTATCATTATCAATTGTAGATACCTACATATCTTGCCCTGTGTGAGGCCAGATATATATCCCCTGTGTCTGCCCCCCTGAGTCACATAGGAACTCCCATGGCTGTAGGAACCTGGGCCACTACAAGTAAGCATACAACATGAAGGGGCAATTTGGATAAAATTGACAATGTATGTCATTTTGAAGATATGTATATGTCATAATATGTTCTAATATACTTTCTGTGTAGAGCCTACAAGAGAATAGTCCAGAGGAAGCTTATTGCGAAACACATCGACTATTCCAGCTTTGCTCATATGCTCTCAGTTTTGGTACTATGTATCATCTTTTTTGCAATGTGCAATATATCTAATAGTATAGGCATTACTGTATGGGTTCCCTGTATATTGGGGGTATATATACGCTCCATTGTATGTTGGAGTTTGTTTTTATCTTTTTGTATATGTTGAACTATATTAACCACAATACATTTTATGCTTTATAAATCCCATTGGTCTTGTGTGTGCCCATAAAGTCCACTTTGATTCACATGGGTTTATCCCATAAATTTTGTTTTCCATTATTATAGGACGGTGGCACGCCCTAAAATGCTGTCTTTTTCCCATATTAGCGAACAGAATTCTCCCAGTCCTTCCCAACTTGATCTCACAGAACCAAGCGGGCTTTGTCCCAGGACGGTAAGCGCGCGACAACACCATTAAAGCTATTAATATTAATTATTGGATGACCAAAACTAACACAGAGGGGAAGGCGTTCAACAGAGTGGCCCGGGATTTTATGGAGGCGGTTCTTTGGAACACAAGCATGGGAGCATTTATGCTTCAGAGCATCCTTAGCCTATACTCTGGACCACAAGCCAGGGTAAGAATCAACGGCCACCTGTCGGACGCCTTTCCCATCCAAACGGCACCAGACAAGGCTGCCACTGTCACCAATCATTTGACCATTGAGCCCCTTCTAAAGAAGATTCAATCTAACCCAGACATTACAGGTATTAACATGGCAAACCAAGTATTCAAAACGACAGCATTCGCAGAGGACATATTGATGTTCCTGACAAATCCCATCACCACTATCCCAAACCTATTAAAAGAACTCCAGAGATTTAGTGACCTCTCAAACTTCAAAATTAATCTAAGTAAATCCCATGCCCTCAATATCACGTTAAAACAATACATTTTGCATGCAAAAATTCTTCCCCATTTTCATGGAATACAGACAATATCCCATATCTAGGAATACAACTCTCATCCAAATTAGAAGCTCTCTATTCCCTGAACTATCTGCCTTTTTTCAGGGCTGCCTAAAAGATCTCACTAGCTGGAGCAAATGGGATGGGCAGCCACAGTAAAAATGACCACGCTTCCTAGATTCTTATATATCGCTCAAACAATTCCAATTACTCTACCTAAAACATTCTTCCAAATCCTTCTAGCAAAAATGTTAAAATACATATGGAAAAATAAGACTAACAGAGTAGGTTTAGCGAAATTATCTGCCCCCAAACAAAAAGTGGTATAGGATTACCAGATTTCAAAAAATATCATAAAGCAGCCTTATTAGCTAAAATGGTTGACTGACATACACATGACAAGGACAAAGACTGGGTAAAAATGGAACAAGTAATGGTGGGAACCCCATTGCAAAACATTGTATGGATTCCTCGACTTAATAGGGATCCTATCTCAGTTTTCAGAGAAATGTCACAAGATGGTAAACTTGCAAATATCCCAGGCCCAATGACCCCAATCAAATATAACCCACAGTTCCTGCCAGGCATGGAAAAGGGATTTGCCTCATTAGCCCCCGACTCCAACCCCAGGGTATACCAATTTTTCAAAGCTGGAACTCTATGCGATCTTAAAGACGTTTTGCACTGAGACGCAGCCTTCCCTATGCCCCAATGGTCATTCTTTCAGCTTAGACATTTCCTAAGCGAACCCAAAAACAAAGAAGCTTATGCTAGACAAAAAACTGCTTTTGAAAGATTATGCTCGGGCCCACCACACAGACACCTCATAGCTACCATCCACGCTCTACTCACAGATTGCGAACCCGATTTCCTTGCCCCCATCAAAAAAGCCTGGGGCTCACCCGAAAACGACAATATAACTACGAAACACTGAGAACGAATATGCATCACGGCCCACAAAGGATCCTTGAATGTTACAGCAGAAGAACACAATTACAAAGTGCTAACGCAATGGTACAGAACCCTGGCTCTCTTACACAAATTCTTTCCAAACGCGTCAGACAAATGCTGGAGGTGTAACACCCAGGTTGGAACCATGATACACATATGGTGGGAGGGCCCACGTATTGTACCGTATTGGGAAAAAGTACACACAATAATTTGTAAAGTGACATCCTTCCCCATAGATTTCACACACCAACAATTCGTACTTTATCACTCCACGATTATGAAACACTCTTATAAGAAATCCCTAGCGATGCACATGATAAATACTGCTAGAATGTGCCTACCCATATACTGGAAACAGGAAAGAATACCATCTATCTCTACATGGTTTACGAGATTAAATAAAGTTCTGGAGATGGAAGAGCTAATTTCAATTACGAATGACAACATTACTTCATTTCATAAAACCTGGCTCTGCTGGTTAGAGTTCAAAACAACTGAACAATATAAACTTTACATTACAGAACCCCCAGACCCATAGCCAATCTCTGATATAGACACTCCAATCCTGGCGTAGCAAGATGAGAGTACTATATAGTATGGAAGTCCTCCCTCCCCTCCTTCCTCCTCTCTCCCCAATATACCTCTCCCTGTCCCCCCCTAACTATACTGACCTGTTTCTTTAAGCCGAATCCGACACACTGTAACATTTGGCCTTGACATGGAAAACCAAACTGTCCACCCTATTAAGATTCCATCCCCAAATGAGAGAGCACTCCCTAAACCTACTAAGGACGCACATAAATGTCTATCTTCTCCCACTTACCTCAATAAGAAATGTTATTCTCAACACTTGTAAATACTTAATGAACAATTTCTTTTAATGAAAGACAATGTTCACTGAGAAATGGTTTGAACAGCAGAAAATATGTTCGCACTATACTATTATAACACTTCTTATTCCATGAAAAGGCCTAATGCATATACTACTTTTCTGTATTGTGAAATTTTCTTAATAAACTTTTGTGGAAATAAACATGCCACCAACAGCACTTCCACCATCTCCCACACACCATATAGAAGAAAACCCCATCACAGGGAGCCCAGCCAAAGCGAGAATGTGGATAGATGAGACATTACTACCAACACAAACGGCTGATCTTGCATTTAATACATTAGGTGCCAATAACTCACTGAGCTCCTAAATGGCGCCCTTCCCAACCACAGGACAACCAGTCCTAGATAACACACTCAAAGACATGCTCACCTCCCTACAAACCTCATTGATGACAGATTTATCCTCCCTATTTACGAAAATATCAACTGAAATCAGTCACATCGACAAAAGTGTCTCTTGCATTGAAAATGTGGTCGAAGCATGCGTTTCAACTGTCAATGATATAATAGACGCGGTAAATGACATAAAGGAGGAGCAATCATGGATGAGAGCAAAGATAGTGGACTAAGAAGACAGATCTCATTGTAATAATGTCAAACCACAAGGGGTACCAGAAACTGTACAACCACAAGACCTGCAAAGATACGCTACAGAGCTCATGCACATGATTCTCCCTGAAGCATCCCCAAGGGACATTATAATTGACCATATACATAGAATTGCGAAACCATCACACCTCGCAACTTCAGTCCACAGGGACATGTTGATGAGAATTCATTTTTTCCAAACAAAAGAAAAACTCATAGCTGGAGTGAGGAAAACACCCAATCTACTGCATCCTTATGAGAACGTCCAAGTTTACCCAGACCTCTCCAAATACACACTTTAACTCCTCAGTAACCTGAATCCTATCACAAAAGGTCAGCATAACCATAAAATACAATTCAAGTGGAAATAGCCAGAAAACCCTATGAATTACAAAGGAGGACACCACTTCCAAAATTGACAATCTCAAGGAAGGTCTACAACTCCTACACAATTGGGAGATACTACCAGAACCCCTGTTGGACTCTCCCCAGCACCAACCTCCATCTGGCACTCCTCAAACATAATGCATTAGAGGAAGAAGAACTTCATGAACCACTCAAGGTTCTCAACAAAGGGCAAAAATCCCCTAATCTCATCCTTCCCCAAATTGCAGCTACCTTATACCTAAAACAACCACTCAAAAACTGTTTACCCCCCCCCCCCCAGCGGTGACACTGTATCTATCAGACATACTGTATACACCGCATTCTATCATCAGCATATACGTATTCGTTAAATAATCAAGTAAACCCGCGCTGGGATGAAAGTATAATGTAATAATGAAGTAGTAAAAAAAGGGGAGACTGCTGCCTTCTAGAAAACCCCTTTAAAAGGGGGGAGGTAAATGTAAAAGAAAAACAGGAATGGCGCTGTCTGGTTCTATGTGAAGAATAAATAAAGGGTATACTTATCAATATTGTGTATAACAGGTATATAAATAAATAAATAAATATAGGGGACCCACCCACATGTGTTATATGAAACAAATATGTAGTATAAATATCTTGTACAAAGTCCGTAAAAATCCGTAAAAATTATGTACCAAACAATCCAAGTGATGAGATGTTCAACAGTGACAATAGGTAAAGATTAATAATAAAACAAATATAACAGTGAAATTAGAATATCAAATTGTGTAAAAATCCATAAAAAAGTCCGTAAAAAAATTATATTAGATAAGTACCGTGATTTTGGTTATGCAATAGTATTGATAGGTGAGGAACATATAAACTAGGTATTGCAAATGAGAATAACTCTAATAGTCCAGAAAAATGTATAC
>BLSH010448650.1:176400-197714 GCA_018402905.1 Glandirana rugosa | reverse complement strand
GTTATCTGCAGGAGGGTCTTAATTCGTTGGCGGGACATCTGCAGAAAACAGATATCCCGCCAACAATTGACCAATTCGTCATGTTATCCACAATATCTATAAAGGAAAATCTCGGGATTACTTCTTCCGTTTCATTTCCACAGACGTACGTCACAGGAAATTATGTTTCTTCCACCCCGATAACGGGTGAGTGTTCAGACCCGTTAATGTTCCCTACTACACTCACCACCAGCAAAAAGTCGGAAAGAATGGAACCGGTACAGAGACTCATAACGTGTGGAACACGAAAACCCGTGAGGTCACTACAACGTCGAGACTTTATACCGTTTTGACCACCGTTCACCGTAGAACCGTCGACATGCGAACTGAAAAGAGTCAAGTGCCCGTCAATAAAACGCGGAACCAAAAAGGTGTGCGAAGAACGCTGGGACAACCGATAAAACTTACTTTGCGAACTAAGTTTTGCCATATTTCAGAGCTGCAACATCACTGGAGTGCCCAAAAGCACAAGGTGTGCAATACTCAGAGACATGGCCAAGGTAAGAAAGGCTGAAAAACGACCACCACTCACATCATCCCTTGTAATTGCCCAGACTTGTGAGTGGGCAATAGCCCCACCTTCTTTGTATTAAAGGACACTGCATGCAGACACCTTTACTTTGCCTTCTTCATTAGGGCTCTAAAAGGAAATATCTATAACACCTATTGTACTGCTTAACCAGTTAACAACCGCCCTATAGACAAAAGACGTCTACAGGGCGGTTGCTTAATTCTGGGAGGACGTCTATTGACATCCTCCCAGAATCGCGGGTCCCCCGTGCCCTGCGGGGCGCGCACACGGGACTGTCAGTGCTCGCCGGCTTCAGGGGACCCGGCGGCACACAGATCGCGGTAAACGGCCAATAGCGGCGGCCGTTTACCACGTGGCAGTCCTGGTGCTCCAGGGCCTTCAAAAATGTAATAGGTGGTTGAGAAATGAGATGTGTCATTTATGCTTCTAAAATGCCTGACAGTGCTACTTCAATGTTAGGCCTCTGTATGTGGCCAGGCTGTGTAAAAGTCTCACACATGTGGTATCGCCATACTCAGGAGGAGTAGCAGAATGTATTTTGGGGTGCAACGTGTGGTATGCACATGCCATGTGAGAGAAATAACCTGGAAATATGACAATTTTGTGAAAAAAAAAAATGTAGTTTTGCAAGTCTTCATTTTTTGGGAAAAAAATGAAGACTTCAAAAAACTCACCATGCCTCTTACTAAATACCTTGGAATGTCTACTTTCCAAAAAGTGGTCATTTGGGGGGTATTTTACTTTCCTGGCTTGTTAGGGTCTCAAGAAATGAGATAGGTGGTCAGTACATCAGGTGTGATCAGGAGTGATCAATTTTCAGTGATTGGCACCATAGCTTGTAGACTCTATAACTTACACAAGGACCAAATAATATACACAAATTTGTTTTTTTTTATCAAAGATATGTAGCAGTATAAATTTAGGCCAAAATTTATGAATAAAAATTACTAATTTGCTAAATTTTATAACAGAAACAAAGAAAATTTCATTTTTTTACAAATTTTTCGGTCTTATTTTAATTATAGCGCAAAAAATAAAAAACCCAGCGGTGATTAAATACCACCAAAAGAAAGCTCTATTTGTTTGAAAAAAAGGACGCAAATTTCATATTGGTACAGTGTTGCATGACTGAGTAATTGTCATTCAAAGTGTGAGAGCGCTGAAAGCTGAAAATTGGTCTGGTTGTTAAGGGGGTTTAAGTGCCCAGTTGTCAAGTGGTTAATGTCATTATTTAACAATTACTTTGGGCCCCTTCACTTCAGCGAGGTGAAGATTCAAGACACCTTCATCAGGAAAAACAGGACTCCTTTGTCCATCCCCCCATCCCCCCCGCCCACAAGGGACAGGAAAGTTGGGTGTGTATTTGGCCTCATATTACCAAGGAACTCTCTTATGTTCAGAGACCAAGGTACAGTGTGCCAGGCTACATTACGTGTTTGTGTTTAGGGGAGGCTGTGGCATCAGGAAGTTAAATGGAGTAGTCTGACTCCATAATGGTCATTCTGGTACCCTTTTCTGGCCTGCAGCCATAGACTTTGAGACTTAGGTTAAACTTCCTGATTTCTTTCTTCCCAAAGGACTTCAGTTGAACATTCATTTGCTTGGTCATATAAAGAGTGTAACAATCACTTTATTTCTTGTATCTGATCCATTTTCTGTTGACTTTATTTACTGCAAGAAATCTTAAGTAAAAATGTCTGAACCAAGTGTGTCAGAGGTGTTAAGAGACTTGCAAAGTCAGGGCAACCATTGGGGTACAGTATCTTTAACCACTTCAGCCACGGAAGGATTTCCAGCTTTAGGACCGGAGCCCTTTTTGCGATTCGGCACTGCGTCGCTTTAACTGACAATTGCGCGGTCGTGCGGCATTGTACCCAAACGAAATTTACGTCCTTTTTTTTCCCACAAATAGAGCTTTCTTTTGGTGGTATTTTATCACCTCTGCGTCATTTCTGATCGCCGCTATAAACAAAAGAAGAGCGACAATTTTGCAAAAAAAAAACAAATTTCTTACTTTTTGCTAAAATACAAATCCAAAAAAATATATAAAAAAACATTTTTTTTCACCGTTTTTGGCCGATTTATATTCTTCCTCATATTTGCGATAAAAAAAATCGCAATCGGCATTTATTGATTGGTTTGCGCAAAAGTGGTCGCGTTTACGGATGATGAGAATTCATTTTTGGGGTTTTTATTTTTTTTTTATTTTTTATTAGTAATGGCGGCGATCTGCGATTTTTAGCGGTACTGCGATATTTCAGCGGACATGTCGGAACATTTTGACACTTTTTTGGGACCATTGGCATTTATACAGCGATCAGTGCTATAAAAATGCACTGATTACTGTGTAAATGCCATTGGCAGTGAAGGGGTTAACCTGCAGGGGGCGCGCTAAGGGTTAACTATGTTCCCTGGGCGTGTTCTAACTGTGTGGGGGCTTGCCTAGCTGGGGAAGGGAAGTGTACATGAAGGCTGTGATCACAGCCCTTCCCCCTCACACAGAGCGGAGGTCCGTGTTTACATACACGGACCTCTGCTCTTTCACTCCGGGGGGGGCATCGCGGGTGGCCGGCGGCAATCGAAGCCGCCGCAACCGCTCCCTGGCCCCCCCGAACACAGTGAGCCTCCGGCGGCGCGCGCACGCTCACAGTGGCTCTGTATCGCGGCCGCCGTCGTATGACGGCGTTTTGAGTGACAGAGCCACATTGTCGCCATCAATTGCCGATCAGCGGTCGGCAAGCGGTTAAGCGGCCCTCATGGGGATAGCGCTACATATGTGTAATAATTTGGTACATGCTCTTGGACACACCATTTGGACAAAAATGGGTGCCATCAAATATGGATTGATGTAATATCACTCTGATGAATCATGCTGAAGTTCATATTAATAAACAAGATTAATTTAATCATTTGATGCAAGATTTATAGGTATATTGTTTATGAGAGATGACATTATTGATTGCTGACCTCTCTCACCCTCTCATTTGGTGTTGCTATGTGCCACCATTACTTTAATTATTAGCTATAGCTGCACTAGGGGATGTTTTCTCCACACTACTACATGCACCCAGTGCAAGAGACGACAATAAGCAACACTATGAGGTTCATTTACTAAAACTGGAGAGTGCAAAGTCTGGTGCAGATCTGCATAAAAACTAGCTTCCAGTTTTTTTTTTTGTCAAAGCTTCATTGAAAAAGTTGAAGTTAGACGCTGATTGGCTACCAGGTACAGCTGCGCCAAATTTTGCACTCTCCAGTTTTAGTAAATCAACCCCAATGTGTGAAGTTTATTCTGTTTAACTATAATTATTTTAGCATCTGTTGTCTATACTATATATGTCTAATATATGAGGCAGTAGGAGGTGAACTTTGGTTTTGAATATTTTTTACATTTTTAAAATTTGGTTTAAAAATCAGATCTCAAGCCCTGAACAACATCACCATGGACAACTAATTTGAGAATATGTTTTTAAAACAAACCCTTTACAATTGTGTAGCTTTTTGAATAAAAAGTTTTAATTTTACAATTGATTGATGGCACCTCCTTAGGGTAAGAACTGGGTTACACTCTACCCCCACACACTATACTTTGGTTTCAAATATGGAACGCAACAGTAAGGGTGGAATGCAATGTAGATAAGGAGGTGTATGTCAGATAGGAGTAGGTATATTTATATGCAGCAATCAGTGATAAAACTAAGGACACACTCCCTCTGAGAAAGTCCAAAAGGGAAGAAACGTAAGAGATTTCTGTGGTCTGGCATGTCCTTGATTGGCAGGCAGTGGGCTAGTTGTGTATAGTAAACAGAAGAAAATACATTTCATTCAGCCACTGTGTGATTTATACATTCTAGGGCATCTTCTTTACCACTAACCAATTGCAAACAGATGCTGTTATTGGTTTAGGTGGCTATATTGGAAAGAGAAGTTTGAGTTCCCTGGATTGGTGTGATAAAAAGCAATTTCTTGTGGTTCCAATGGAGCCTGGAACAGCTGCCTGAGGCAGGTACAGTGGTGGAACTTTCCTGTACATCAGTTGAGAGGAGCACATTCTGCCTCAACGCTAGAATTTTATGCATATATGACACATGAGCTGAGGACACAGTGCACTCAGTAGGCAAGCCATAATGCATCAGCTGCCTTGTTCCTGTCAGGTACCTGGTGGTAGAGTTTAGCTTATGCAGATGGCAACCTCTCTTGCGCACCTGATTCAGGAACCCCTGGTAGTATAAACAGGAGGTTTGGGAGTGCAGGACGGCATGAGGACTCGTAAGAGTCTCTGATGTAGTGTGGGTAGATGTTCCCAAAGACTCATGCAGATGCGGTAGAGTAGTCGGGCAGGCCGGGTCAGCAGCTGTCAGGCGGTGCAGTACAGAATGAGCAGGCAAGAATAGTCAGGCACAGGCAGGGTCGGCAACTGGCAGGCAATGAGGTACACAAGGAGCAGGCAGGTGGATCGTCGTGGGTAAGCCAGGGTCAGTGCAGGCAGAAAGCAAGGAAGGATAAATCAAGCCGGGTCACAGATACAGGAACTCTCAGGGACAGATAGTTAGAGAACACAGGACTGCTGTAGAACAGACAGCACCAGCTGCAAGGTGCTGTCCAGTTTAAATTGGCCAATTGGCACCAAGGGCATCGCGCACCCGTGCACACACGTACAGCGTGTGCGCATGCCTGTGCAAGGAAACAGTCCGTTCATGAGCAGTCCTTTCCTGCCAGTTCCTCTGTTATCTGCATGATTCATTTTTGAAAGCTTCTCCCAACTCCACAGATAATTGGTGATGGGGAAGAGAGCGCCAGCACACAGCCTGTGATTGACAGACACAGCTGTGCATGTTCCCTGTCCTTTCACCCCAATCTGGGCTCAGAGCTCTCTCCTTAGTGAGCTCTGCGTTGTTCAATTTCAGATTCTCCCACCCACTTTTTAGACCTGAGAGAATCTATGTAAAATGTGTGTTTTGTAAGACTGTAGAGGATAGAGGGCTACAGATAAACAGGTACAGGTACCTATTTTAACCACTTCAGATCTGCGCTATAGCCGATTGACGGTTACAGCGCGGATCTGAATTGCCGGGGGGCCATCAATTGACATCCTTCCCTTTGAGCGCTCCAGGCTCCCTCTCGCAGCCACTGGCGGGGACCCATGATCCCTTCACAGAGATATGTTATGTCCCTGTCAGCCCCGCCCACACACAGTTAGAACACATACAGGGAACACATTTAACCCCTTGATCGCCCCTTAGTGTTAATCCCTTCCCTGCCAATGACATTTATAAAGTAATCAGTGTCTATTTTTAGATCTGATCGCTGTATAAATGTCATTGGTCCCAAAAAGTGTCAAAAATGTCAGACATGTCCGCCGCAATATCACAGTCCCGATAAAAATCGCAGATCGCTGCCATTACCAGTAAAAAAATAAATAAATAATTAAAATGCCATAAACCAATTTCCTTGTTTGTAGGTGCTATAACTTTTGTGCAACTGAATCAAAATACGCTTATTGCGATTTTTTTTTATCCAAAAATATGTAGAAGAATATATGTTGGCCTAAACTGAGGAATAAATGTGCTTTTTTATTTTTGGATATGTATTATAGCAAAAAGTAAAAAAAAATGTTCTTTTTTCAAAATTGTCGCTCTTTTTTTGTTTATAGCACAAAAAATAAAAACCGCAGATTTGATCAAATACCACCAAAAGAAAGCTCTATTTGTGGGAAAAAAATGACATCAATTTTGTTTGAGTACAGCGTCGCACGACCGCGCAATTGTCATTCAAATAGTGACAGCGTTGAAAACTGAAAATTGGTCTGGGCAGGAGAGGGGTTTAACTGCCCAGTAAGCAAGTGGTTAAGTAGGATGGTAAAATGATGGGGAAAAATTAAAGACTTCCCATTTTTTTACTAGTGTATACAAATATTCTAAAATATTTTTTTCTTTTTAATTTAGAAGCACTTTCCCTCTTTAGATTATATTGTGATGTACACAAAAAAAAAAAAACTGTGCAAATCATTATATAACTTTAATATTAAAAAAAGGAAGGCCATTGCATTGACAAGATTTACATAATGTCAATGTGTTGAATGATGTTTCACATGCTTCACTGAGTGTTGAGAGTAATTTTAAGTTTATTATTATTTTTTTTTACCTATTTGATCTCATGGGGCTCAGATTAGGCCAGTATGTAACATGCACCTTTGCAGCAATGGATCACCTATAGTAGCTATCTTTAGTTTTCTGCTATTAACAAGCAATATGTCACTATTGCAATGCTACTGGAGAAGTGAGGATAGAGAAGCTACATTTGGCCCTGGCTATAGATGGCTTTGAAGGGTTTATTATGTCACAGATGACATTGATGCAATTTGTTTCAGACATAAAGCAGAATCATTGTGCTGCAGTACACTGTAGCATGCTCAAATTGAGTGTTTTAGCAGTATTTCAGACAAAGGAGCTGATCCACTAGTGACTAGACTATTGCTGTCACAGACAATGGGCTTCTTAAGCAAAACACACTAGCAGGAAACCACCAGGGCCACTGAACCTGGGAGATCTCTAGAAATGGCACTGGGATAAGCAAGTATAATTATAGTTGCATTTAAGGCTAGGTTCACACTGGAGAATGCAGCGACTCACAGCAGGAGTCCGGTGCATCTCCATTCACCATTTCAGATCTAATTCCAGCCTTAACAATTAGCGCCAGAGCCGCTGCGGAGATTTGTGAACCGGCTGTCACAATCTCGTGCTATGCAAATTGAATGTGGGGAAATCCGCATTCAATTCTCAATAGTGTGAATGCAGCCTAAAATAGCACCTTGTAAACATTTTATTCCTGTTTTTAACTATTTAACAAATGCCTCTAGATCACTTCAGTGGTAAATTTGGTGCATGCACAGTGAAAATACAGTTAATTTTTTCTATTGATTGAAGCTAAAGGTATTTTTTAGCACATTGTCAATTTTTCTGAGTCAGTAGAGGGGTTGAACCATAAAATGCTCCACAATTGCTAAAAGGGCTGTAATCATTGGTAATAATTGTCCATACTTGCATTTTTAAGAATCTTGTAGAGCTTTCTAAGTATAAGCTATGAAGTGACTTATGTTTCTCAAGGCTGAAAGTATAGCTAGTTATTAAAGGAAGATATAGGATTTAACAAAACAAAGCCGTGTGCTAGTTTGGGTATTAAAAAAAGGTACCTCACAGTTAAAGCTTGATTAAATGTCTGGGGTGGTAATATTTGCTAGTTGAATGTGCCTTGTGTCACATCATGATGACTAAAAGTGATTTGGAAAAATGCCTACTTCGTGTGAGCAAGACTTAACAATCCATGCTCTAGGCCTGCAGTGCATAAAAAAGTCTAATTTATTCGGGGTGAACCTAAATACAAACAGAACTCAACCAATGCAAACATTCTTTTAAAGCCAAACATATAACAGGAATTTATCACCTTATATGACTCAGCCACTTTTTTCAAATGCGCTTTTGTGTGATTTTCTCTTGATTTTTTCTTTACATTACATCCAACTCAAAATATAACAGTTAAATAATGTTTTAAATTAAAACATTTTAAATCAAGGGCATTCCTAAAACTTAGGCCTCATATACACAGGCTTTATGCAAAAACGAGCTGTAATGTCGGTACCGATGCCAGGAAAAAAATCAGCATTAAAAAAACACAATTTCATCAGCGTTTTGCATTGGCGTTAATGCGCGTTATTGAGCGTCAGCACTAAGTCGCGTTTTGTTTTAAAAGACATCCCTCTGCTATTTTTTGACATTTTAAAACATAAAACGCCGGCACTAAAAACACAGGTTAACGTTGCTACGGCGCTAATGCACGTTATTGAGCTTTTTGTCGGCTCAGCTCCAAAACGCCCTAACGCTGCAGCTTCGGAACACGCAGGTCCTGCGTTAGATTTACAGCTTAACTAGTTCCACACTGCCTGCCGCAAATTTACGGCGGCAGTGTGGACGCTGGCCGCGAATCGCCATAAGAAGACGGCGATCTGCGAATGGCAGCTAGGGGCCGCGCGTGCCCGCTGCACCCCTGAGGAGCATGCCCGCGGCTCGGGCGGACCTGATGTCTGCCGGCGAGCCGCGATGAGCGGCCACAAGCAAAGAACGGGGAACTGCCGATGTAAACACGACGATTCCCCATTCAGACAGTCCGGGCATGGGAGATCTACCGATCCCTGTCACTGGGATCAGTTAGATCTCTCATGCCCATGGTAGCCCACCCCCCCCCCCACAGTTAGAACACACCCAGGGAACACAGTTAACCCCTAGAACTCCCCCTGCAGGTTAACCCCTTCACTGCCAATTACATTTATACAGTAATCAGTGGACATTTAAATTTCTGATCACTGAATAAATGTCATTGGTCCCAAAAAAGTGTCAAAAATGTCCGACATGGCCACTGCAATATCGCAGTACCGCTAAAAATTGCAGATCGCCGCCATTACTAGTAAAAAATAAAAAAAATAATAAAAACCCCAGAAATTAATTCTCACGATCCGTAAACGCAATTGTCAGTTAAAACAACGCAGTGCCGAATCGCAAAAAGTGCTCTGGTCCTAAAGTGTGAAATTCTTCCGGAGGTGAAGTGGTTAAGAACGCTGTCGCCACTTACAGCTCAAAAACGTCAACATGTGTATGAGGCCATTGAATAACATGGTGTGGCGTTCTGAAAGCGGTTGTCTATCCATTAAAAAAATAAAATAAAAACCTGCAAGACAATAGCATAATGAGCTAGTATGCACCGCATACTAGCTCATTATGAAATACTTACCTTGAAACGAAGATCTGACCGGGCTGTTCGGTCCCTTCTGAGGGAGTGGACATCTCTCAGATCTTGCTTCTGGGTATGCAGCTCCGGCGCTGTGACTGGCCGGAGCAGCAAGACGTCTCTCCCGCGCATGCGCGGGGACCCGTCTTTCCGGCAAGGTCCGGCCCTATTGCCGGGCCTTTGCCGGGACATACACACCGTAAAGCTGCAATATTTTAGAGAGGGAATATATCCTAAACCATACAGGTTTAGGGGATATTCATTTTACCTACAGGTAAGCCTTATTATAGGCTTACCTGTAGGTAAAAGTACAAAAATCGGGCAGACAACCGCTTTAAGCTGTAAAAATAGCTCAGAAACGTGGCATTAGTAACGCGAGTGTATATGAGGCCTTAATGTTAGGCATTTTTATCAATTTATGTATGTATATTGTGCATTGTTGACATATTGTTTCAACACTACTAACTAGAATAAAATACAAATTGAAAAATGTCTTCAGTTTGTTTGGAGATAGATTGTAAAAAGTGTATGCAAATAGTAACAACAAACATCTCTTACTTACTCCCTTTAGGTCTATAAAATATGTAATTGAAAGCGTGTTGTTGTATCTGTCTGATAAAAGCAAAAAATGCAGTACCTGTTAATCATCTCAGAAAGTCAGTTCTGTTCTGTGTCATGCATACTAAAAAGTGTTTTCTCAGGTAAGGTTGAGATTCGGGCCAATACAGGGTTTAACCTGAACTTTGCATGTTTGATTTTCAGGGGACCGGCTGAGAGATTTGTCCAATTTTACAGCCAGAACAAGGTATTCATTTAATTTACATTGCCCCCTGGCCACAGACCCCCACACCTACAGACCAGGGAAGAAGGTGGGGAAGACATCTTTGACATCATCAGCACAGGGAGATGGTGCTTTGCCAGTAGGAGGGAAGTCCACTGGCAAGGTTCCCTACCCATGTTGAGGGCAAGTGACTTGTTAGCTGCTCCTCCTTTCCAGGTCAATCAGGCTGCATGCTCAGATGGCAAGTTACCCTGGAAAGGTACTCTCACCATGTTGAGGAAAGGTGGCCAGATATGATCCAAGAGAAGCAGTGAGAGTGCACCCTCTCCCTTCCTGGCCAGCATAGGCCTGGGCACACCCTAATCATCCAGTGTGGAGCAGATAATCCCTGTTTAGACCCCTGCTATTTCACCAAAGCCCCCTAATGGGGCTCCAAATAAATTTCAAAAATAATATATTGCAAAAACTACTACTGACACCAATCTCGGCCCTACTGACATCATCCACTGCTATATATACACACTCGCACACACGCATGTGTGTTTGAGCTTTGAGGTGCACACCCTAATGCGATGGGCTCTGCACACCTATGCTGGCCAGTCAGGCTACATGCTTGGATAGGGGTCTGGTGTGCAATTTGTGGGAGACCTTTTGTTGGTGTGTGTGTGTGTGCATGGATTCTCCTTAAAACCCATATTGGACCCTAATGAAGTGTAAGGGTCTGGTAGAGATGAAGGGAATCCCCAGCCACATTATTTTCAAACAGGAAAAAAAATAATAATTTACCAGCAATTTTAATGTCACTTTTCCTTTAGTAACTGGTATGCATTGTACAGGTGTGATACTTCACAGTCTATTGACCTCAACAGAGTTTGAATTACCATACGTACTTAAGAACATTTTGGTCAATGTCCCACAAACCCAGGTATCTTTATCTCATCCCTATTATCCAGCCCTACTTGACACCTTCCCCCTATGTAGGGATTGGCTTCAAATTCAGGTCAGCCATGTGTTTGATCCAAAACCAAGTTGTTTTCAGTGCAAGAAATTTGCAAACCTATGTGGCTATTCATGTCTATAGCAACCAATTAAAAACAATGCTCTTCCTGGCCTATGAACTGTGGTCATTTGAGTTAGAACAACCAATCATGGGGGGGGTTCTTATATGCCAGGGTATGCCTGCTGTGACGTTATGCGAGGCAACGTAATGGATGGGCGATACTTGCCGCCTCGCATGTGATTATTTTGAGGCAACTAGCGAGAGTCCGACCCTGGTTTTGCCAGCCACCATGGCAGGGCCGGCCCGGACTTTCTGGTCCACTCAAAACTTTCTCCACCTGCATTTAATACTCATGAAGAGAGCATAGGAGAGCTCTATCCTGGATCTCAGCGGGAGAAAACTGAGTGAGCTCTGTGTGCTAATTTGGACTCAACGATAAAGGTTTGCACTGTGCTTCTGTTTTGTGGGTGTAGGGGACAGCCACACACTGTAAAGAGAGGGACCCGATTCTTTAGTTTAGAGTCGGACGGCAAGGTTTTGTTTTCTGTTTTTTTATGTGTTTTGATCTTGCAAACCTGTTATAATAAACCTGGCAAGATGTCAGATTTTAAAGAAACCGACCTCCATGCTGAATCTTTTCCTCTGAAAAGTGATCCCCACAAGTTAATCTCCCACACTGCCTATAAAGTCAGGGTTCCCAGGAGCCTTTTGTAATTGTGTGTTGGGGAGAACTAGTTGCTGCTGCTATATTTAAATTGCGTCATAGACACACTCTTTGAGGCTGATATACTAAAGACAAAAATACTGTTCACTTTGCAATGGAATTATCCCCAGAGCTTAGTGAATGAAGTGAAGCTTTGCTGAGTTCCATCATCCAATCATGTACAACCAATAAAACAGTTTTTTTTTATTTTCCTTGACTGTGATTGGGTATGCTTTGCAAAGTGAAATTTTACCACATTCACTAAGCTCCGGTGAACCTTCCCTTGCAAAGTGAACAGCCTGCTTACCTTACGTAAATTCACCTTATTGTGTGTTGAACTGTCCTGAAGTATAGGGGGATATAATACAACGTCTGTGCAGGGAGAGGTAGATTCTGCCTGTGATTTTGCCACTTTTGCACTTTTTGTGCACTGAAATTTTATTAATTTGTTTACTTAATAGCACTATTTTTGCATATTATGGTTCCTGAATTGCACTGAGCACATTATGTGTAGCACTCTCGTAAATAGGTTCTAGGATTAGGTAAATTTAGTGCTGATGATCAGTCAAAATACTGAGACCCAGGCAGAGGACATTCTGATGTGAGCGGACGTACATGAGACATGCTCTGGCTCTTCCCATCCTGTTGACTAATTGCCCAGGATAGGTGCCCAGTGTGTCTGGTAAGCGTTTCATGTGGCTTCAGTGCATGGCTCTGATGAATTGTGGGGGGTGAGTGTTACCTCCGTGCCATCTGTGGTGGCTGTGTTGGCTACTTCAGTTCCCGCCTGTCTGCTCCCTTGCTCCCTGTTGCTTGTCATCCTCTGCTGCCTGTCTCTCTTGCTGTCTTCAAAGCTGCAGAACTTCTGGACTGCACCGGTTGGGTCCAGCAGTGCCTGTGGGACATTCATGGAGTCTTGGCTGGGCTCGGAGCCGGAACGACTGGCTGGCTCTGCAGATCAGCGGCACTCAGCAGTGCTCGTGAAGCACTTGTGGAGCCTTGGCAAGTCTCGGCCTGCCGGACTCGGCTTCTTTGGATGGATCAGCCACAGGAGTTTAAACTGCCTGCTGGCAGTTTTGTGATATGGTCAATCTCAGTTTTAGGGCTTAACCTCTGAAATTAGGACTGTGTGTGCTGCTGCCTGCTCCACCTAGTTTGCTAACTATAGCAATGTACCAGCATACAAAAAAGTATAGAAAAATAAATTCAGCATTAAACCAACGCTAAATTATCCTAATGGGCCATTGCCAAAGGAGGGAGGAGAAAAGGAGGGGGGAGGAGAAGGGCAGGAAAAAGAAGCAACATTAAAATTACAATCATCCAACTTTGAGGCATTACTAGGAGACAAGAGGGATGGGACAGGATGGGGGGGGGGGCTGGTGGCAGGGGTCTCCAGCCATTACTGCTCTCATTGAAGTTTCTGGACTCTCTCAAACACATGGTGGCAAATCCACATAAGAGAAGGCTAAAGAAGCTGTGGCTGGCTGTCCCCTGTCCCCCTTAATCTTCAACCTCATAATGGAGCCACTAGCAGAATACATAAGAAAAAACCCAACTATATCAGGCATCCAAATAGGTATGATACAACACAAAATTAGTCTTTCTCCTATCGTTCACTGACAGATGCAGCTCATCATGATGTGTGGGGTTTATGCTTGTCCCACTAGGAGTTAACTAGGCAGGGAAAAGAAACAGCTGGCCCCTCCCATGGGGGCCATCCTCTCTTCCTACATAAACCCCCTCATAGCATAGCTCTTCAGTTCTTATGCCTAGTTTGCAAGTAGTTGACCTGGCTTCCCTTTAGGGGAATTTGTGGTCCTGTTTGTGACCATTTTTTATTTTAAGTTTTCTTTTATTTGACTTCTATCAAGCAATTGATCTGCTATCAAGAAGCCGGTCGGGGCATAGAGGGTCCTTGGGCCCTGTACTTTCCCCGACCAGGCCAACCCATGCGAGCCAGTCCCGACGTATGGGGACCCGCCGCATCGTGCCCGTTCTGTGCGGGCGGCCTGGGGAGACCCCCCTTGCGCCCAGCCCCAGATGCGATTCGGCAAGGGTGATTTTCTGGCCTGCAGCATACCGCCCAAGAGGGGACGAAAGGTCTGCGACTGGGTGGCTACCCACGGTGCTCGTCGGAGTGGTGAGTGAGAGCTCCTGCCTTTCCCCCCTTTTTAGGGGCGAAAAGGGGGACCGACGACCACACAAAAAAAAAAAAATTCTTGCTGGGTAGCCGCTGGTGGGACGCGTGAAGCATTTTACCGTAGCCGCGGACATTTTGGGCCTATGGGGCTTTCCCTCTAGCGCTCAGAGTGGCCGTTTGTGGTACTGCACTTTCCCTGAAGGTGTCTTTTGGCCTCTAGTGTTTAATGGCGGCCATTTTGACTGCATACCTCTGTAATACACGTGTCTGCAGCGTTTTTTCCTTCTCTGTGAAACGGTGATCTGGCGGCGCGGCTCTTCTGACGATCCATCCAGAAGTTACAGGCAGCGGAACAGCAAGTATAGCTGGGCTCCCTGTGGGTGCTGGTGGCGGTGGGTGCAGTCCTTGCACTGTGGGCGGTGGTGTGCGGCAGTGTGGGGGTGCCTTATTCTCCTTAGTCCCCTGTGTGTCACTAAGAGTGTTTTTCTGGGGGAAGACTATGGCAGATTACACCGCTAACCCTGCTGAGGAGGCATCAGCGGCGGTGCAATCTGCGCAAGGGACTTTTTTGGACCAGCTGCGGGAGGTCTTTAGCGAATTTCTCCCCCGGGTGGAGGTCGCCCAACAGGCCCCCAAGAAGCATCCCCCCTCCTCTTTATTCATCGGGGGAGGATTCTGAGGCGGAAGTGGCCTCAGGGGTCTCAGAGACCCCAGTGGACCTATCCGATGGGGAACTGGGCCCATCGGACGGCGAAGAGGATCAGGGGGCGGCGGCTGCGCGCGAGAAAGCGTTGGTTGCTACCATTATAGCTGGCATTTGCACTAAGATGCGACTGGGTCAGGATGGTGAATCGCAGTCTGCTGCGTATGTGTGTGGGTCCTCTAGGCCCCCTAGGGCCCCCAAGGCTTATCCCTACAATTACTTTTTTGATCATTTTCTTTATCGTGAATGGCAGCGTCCACAGGACTCTTCTTCGCTGTCAAAACGGTTCACTGCTCGCTATCCCTTTGAGGAAAGCTTTTTGAAAAAATGGGAATCGCCTGTGGTGGACCCACCGATAGCACGCCTTAGTAAGGCGATGACCATCCCTCTGGAAGGGACTCCTTCTTTTAAGGATCCCGCTGATAGAAAAACAGAGACGCTTTTAAAGTCGCTGTTCCTGGTGACAGGTTCCGCTGTGCGACTGGCCTTGGCATCCGCCATGGCGGCACAACATCTGTCCGAGTGTATGGAAGAGCTCCTGAAGGACCTGGAAGGTGGTCGCCTGATGGATGCACCACAGAGGGCTGAGTTTTTGCTCCAAGGTTTCAAGTACCTTTGTGATGCTGCCATTGATTTACTGCCGATGTTATCCAGAATAACGATATTTGCCGTCATACTCGGACGGATACTTTGGTTACGTTCTTGGTCCGGTGATCACGCTTCCAAAAAAGGTCTTGCTGACCTCCCTTTTCAGGGTGGACGTCTATTTGGTCCACGCTTGGATGAGATTTATAAGGACTTCGCGGGAGGTAAGAGTACCTTCCTTCCAGAGCCCCATTGGCGTGAGTTTCGCCGTAGACAGGGGCCCCCTCCTTCGGGTCAGAAGAAGTTTTTTCCGCTCCCCGGGCGCAGCAGGTAAAGGGACCCACTCCGGTAAGGTCGCTGCAGGGGCCGGAAGACGGCAGTGGCAGCGCAAAACCGAAAAGGCGGAGGACAAGTCCTCCTCAGCCTGATGGGTTGCCCCCACCCGGGTTTCGGGTGGGGGGACGTCTTCTGGGGTTCACAGGCCGGTGGCTGGCTCACATTTCCGACCGCTGGGTCCGGGAAGTGGTGTCCACCGGGTACAGGATAGAGTTCGACACTCTACCCCCAGACAAGTTTTTCCCATCAAATTTAGGGCTCCCGCAGGAATGCAGGGAGGCCCTTTTTGGGGCTGTACAAGCACTCTCAGACCAGGGGGTGATCGTGCCAGTGCCCCCAGCAGAGAGGGTTCGAGGGTTCTACTCAAATCTTTTCGTGGTTCCCAAAAAAGGGGGGGTTCGGCCCGTACTGGACCTGAAGGCCCTGAACCGGTATGTCAGGGCGTGGAAATTCCGGATGGAATCTATCCGCTCGGTCGTGGCCACCCTTTATCAGGGGGAATTTCTGGCGTCCCTGGACATCAGGGATGCGTACCTCCATGTACCCATTCATCCACGACATCAGCGCTTCCTGCGCTTTGCGGTGGGAGACCTCCATTTTCAATTTGTGGCACTCCCCTTCGGCCTGGCCTCGGCACCTCGAGTTTTCACAAAACTGCTAGCACCGGTGTTGGCGTTGCTGCGACAGAGAGGCATTGCGGTAGTAGCCTACCTAGATGACCTGCTCCTGCGAGCGGAGTCCGCCTCGGCTCTGGAGGAGAATGTGGGTATCGCAATGACCTCACTGCAGGACTTTGGCTGGTTACTGAACCTACAGAAGTCGTCGGTCTCTCCGTCCCATCGCTTGGAGTATCTGGGTCTCATTCTGGACACAGAGCAAGTGAAGGTATTCCTCCCTCCAGCCAAGTTGCTGTCTCTGCAGTCGGCAGTGCGCACCCTCTTGTCACACCATCAGTCTTTATTATGGTTCTGTATGCGGGTGCTGGGGCTCATGGTCTCGTCGTTCGAGGCGATACCATTTGCCCAGAGTCACACTCGTTTCCTTCAACGAGCAATTCTGGCTCAGTGGGACAGGTCCCCTCGGTCATTGGACCTTCTGATCTGTCTGAGCTCCCAGACCAGGGCGTCTCTGACCTGGTGGCTTCGGGACTCGGCCCTGATTCAGGAGAAGTCGTTCCTGTCCCTCCAGTGGGTGATCATCACCATGGATGCCAGTCTTTCAGGCTGGGGAGGGATCCTGGGGCTGCTTTCTGCCCAGGGCCTTTGGTCGGCACAGGAAGCTCGCCTCCCCATCAACGTTCTGGAGGCGATCCCACAAGACTTGTCTGTGCCTGTACCTTGTGCAAAATAGACATTTATACCAGCCTCACACAGCCATTGGTATACTTAAAGCGGTAGTAAACCCATGCATTTAACAGGTTAAAAACCAGTCACATTTCCGGCCGGAAATGTAACACTCCCATTGGTTGTGCTCTAAACCAAACTGTCAAAACATCCAATGGCTGGTGTCATAGCTGATCACATGTGCAGAATCATGGCAGTTGTAGATTAAACAGAGGCCAAGATGGCAGCTTCCTTGGCTGAAAATGATAGGAGGGTTTACTACCACTTTAAGTGAATTTATTCTTTTTTTTTTAATATGTCTCAATAATTTGGGAGCTACCCCAATTAGAGAAAAAAACAAACAAACAAAACACAGTGTTGGCTACCTCCTCCTCCTCCACTGCCACTTCCATCTACACCGCCACGGTCACCGCCTCCTCAACCTCCTCAACCTCCTACTCCACATCCACTTCCTCCTCCATTTTTTATTTTTCTTATGTGATTTTAAGTTATTTCCCTATCCATATTTGTTTGCAGTGCACTTATCCTACTCTTACCCCCATTTTGCTTCCTTTTGCAGCCCTCTAGCCCTTTCCAGGACTTTTTTTAGAGCCATTTTAGTGCCCAAAAGTTTGGGTCACCATTGACTTTAATGGGGTTCGGGGTTCAGGGTCAAGTTCGGGGCCCAACTCAAACATTTTTGCGAAGTTTGGCAGAACCCGCCGAACCCTAACATCCAGGTGACCGCTGAACTCTACTGACAATCTCAATTCTCGAGACCCTGAAATTTCAGGACAGTGCAAATACCCCCAAAATTACCCCTTTTTGGAAATTAGACTGTCCAAGGTATTTAGTAAGAGGCATGTGAGCTTTTTGAAGTTGTAATTTTTCCCCACAATTCTTGGGAAAATTATGAAATTATTATTATTTTTTTTTACACAAAATTGTCATAATAACAAGTTATTTCTCACACAAAGCATATGCATACTTCCAATTACACCCCAAAATACATTCTGCTACTCCTCCTGAGTATGGAGATACCACATATGTGAGCCTTTTTCACAGCCTGGCCACATACAGAGGCCCAACATGCAGGGAGTTCCATCAGGTGTTTTAGGAGCATACATTGCACATCTAATTTCATTCCTACCTATCACATTTTCGATGGTCCTGAAGCACTAGGACAGTGGAATTATCCACAGAATTACCCCATTTTGGAAAGCAAATACCTCAACGTATAAATTATGAGGCATTATGAGTCTTTTGAACATGTAATTTTTTCCACACTTTTTTGGAAAATGTGGAAAGAAAATGAAAACATATTTTTTCTTACACAAAGCTGTCAAGTTATAAGATTTTTCTAACACATAGCATGTATATAGCAAAAAATACACCCCATAACACATTCTGATACAAGACCTGAGTATGGCAATACCACATGTGTGGGGCTTTTACACAGCCTAGCCACATAGAGAGGCCCAACATGCAGGGAGAACCTTCAGGCGTTCCAGGAGCATAAATTACACATATAATTTCCTGATGACCTATCACACCTTTGAAGGTCCTGGAGCACCAGGACAGTGGAATTACCCACAAAATGACCCCATTTTTGGAAAGCAAACACCCCCAGGTATATTCTATGAGGCATAATAAGTCTTTTCAACATGTCATTTTTTTCCAAAAGTTTTTGGAAAACGTGGAAAGAACACAAAGTTGCAAATGTATAAGATTTTTCTAACACATAGTATGTATATAACAAAAATTACCCCTCAAAATATATTCTGATACTCATCCTGAGTATGGCAATACCACATGTGTGAGACTTTTCCACAGCCAGGCCACATAGAGAGGCCCAACATGCAGGGAGCCCCATCAGACATTCTAGAAGCATAATTTACACATTTAGCTTCCTGACAACCTATCACATTTTTGAAGGTCCTGCTGCACCAGGACAATGGAAACATCCATAAAATGACCCCATTTTGAAAAGCAAACACCCCTACATATATTATATGAGGCATGGGATAGTGACAGGTACTTGGGTACTCTGATAAGCTGGTGACAGGTACTTGGGTACTCTGATGGGCTGGTGACAGGTACTCGGGTACTCTGATGAGCTGGTGACAGGTACTCAGATACTCTGATAGGCTGGTGACAGATACTCGGGTACTCTGATGGGCTGGTGACAGGTACTGAGGTACTCTGATGGGTTGGAGATAGGTACGCAGGTACTCTGATGAGCTGGAGACAAGTACTTGGGTACTCTGATGAGCTGGAGATAGGTACTTGAGTACTCTGATGGGCTAGTGACAGGTACTTGAGTACTCTGATGAGCTGGTGATAGATACTTGAGTACTCTGATGGGCTGGTGACATGTATTTGGATACTTTGATGAGCTGGTGACAGGTACTCGAGTACTCTGATGGGCTAGTGACAGGTGCTCGAGTACTCTGATGGGCTGGTGAGAGGTACTCAGGTACTCTGATGGGCTGGTGACAGATACTCGAGTACTCTGATGGGTTGGTGATAGGTACTCGGGTACTTTGATGAGCTGGTGACAGGTACTCGGGTACTCTGATGGCCTGGTGACAGGTACTTGGGTGCTCTGATGAGCTGGTGACAGGTACTCGGGGTACTCTGATGAGCTGGAGAAAGGTACTTGGGTACTCTGATGGGCTAGTGACAGGTACTCAAGTACTCTGATGGGCTGGTGACAAATACTCTGGTACTCTGATGGGCTGGTGACAGATACTCGAGTACTCTGATGGGCTGGTGACAGGTATTTGGGTACTTTGATGAGCTGGTGACAGGTACTCGGGTACTCTGATGAGCTAGTGACAGGTACTCAAGTACTCTGATGGGCTGGTGACAGGTACGCGGGTACTCTGATGGGCTGGTGACAGATACTCGAGTACTCTGATGGGCTGGCTGGTGACAGGTACTCGGGTACTATGATGGGCTGGTGACAGGTAGTCGGGTACTCTGATGGGCTGTTAACAGGTACTCGGGTACTCTGATAGGCTGGTAACATGTACTCTGAGCTGGTGACAGGTACTCTTGGGCTGGTGACAGGTACTCTAATGCTTTTTACAGATACTCTTGGGCTGGTGACAGGATCTGATGCTGGTGACAGTTACTCTGGGGCTGGTGACAGGTACTCTGATGCTGGTTACAGGTACTATGTAGCTGATGACAGATATTCTGATGCTGGTGACAGGTACTCTGGGGCTGGTGACAGGTACTCTGGGGCTGGTGAAAGGTACTTGGATGGGTTGTGACGGGTACTCTGATGCCGGTGAAAGGTACTCTGGGCTGGTGGCAGGCACTCAGATGGGCTGTGATATGTACACTGATGCTGGTGACAGATACTCTGGGGCTGGTGACAGGTACTCTGATGCTGGTGACAGGTACTCTGGGGCTGATGACAGGTACTCTGATGGACTGCAACAGGTACCATGGGGCTGGTGATAGGTACTCTGGGGCTGGTGACAGGTACTCGGATGGGCTGTGACAGGTACTCTGATGCTGATGACAGGTACTCTGGGGCTGTGACAGGTACTCTGGGGCTGTTGACAGGTACTCTGGGGCTGGTGACAGGTACTCTGGGGCTGGTGACGGGTACTCTAATGGGCTATGACAGGTACTCTGGGGCTGGTTCAGGTCATCTGATGGGCTGGTGACGGGTCCTCTTTATTTGTGGGGCAATCAGGGGGCATATCGCTGTACTGTAGCACATTCTTCTTCCAGGTCTCCTCCTCACAAACTGAGGAGGAAAACCCGGAAACCGCACTACAGCCGTTTTTTGACATTTGTGACCGGCTGTGACACAGCTGGTCACGTGGTAAAGAGCCAATTTCGTTGGTTCTTTACCCTTATCAGGGATGGGCTGTATCTGAGGGACACCCCTCAACCCTGATCATCATGCTGCGTGCCCCCCCCCCCCGGAGAGGCGATTATGAGCTCAACACATGTGACTGGCTGTGTCTAATTAGACACAGCTGGTCACATGGTAAAGAGCAAATTTCATTGGCCCTTTATCCTGATCAGGGATGGGCTGTGTCTGAAGGACATGCCTCATCCCCGATCACCATGCTGCTGGCCCCCGGGGGCCCACAGGAGCAGCGAGAACCGGGAGACATCATATGACGTCCACCTGGAGGAAGCAGATGTTCCTGCCGGCGTCATTTTACAATGGCCCTGCATGGAAGAGGTTAACAATGTTTTTAATAACACAAAGGACTGGCTCCCTGCATCTAAACAGGCCAGCATAGACTGAGTGACACCCAATGGTAAGTTGTGTGGAGAAATGGGTCTGCGTGATCTTTGTTGTATATTGCATCCTGTGGAGCCTCAGTATACATGCTTCTCAAGGACCCATAATACTCGAGTGAA